>JAAIXJ010001829.1:0-243723 GCA_013403705.1 Heliconius hermathena
ATATTATTAAATAGCGTAGTTCACAAAAACCGCTATAGGTGTATTTGTACGTACAGGTGTAGGTGCTCGTACGCACGTCCTCGGTACAGTCTAACCAATGTTTATATTCTTGTCTTGTAGAGAAACTAGATTTTTTACTTATACAAATTAAAGGAGTAATAAGAAAATACACACACGGTTCGAAAACACCATATCACCATAGTTTCATTGATTTATAAACATAAATCAAAAAGAAAAAACTTTTTTTTTTGGTTTACTATTAACATAATATTTTAAAAAAATAAACATAATTTAAAAAATTGTGCAAAATATTTGCTAATAATATATATTTACTTAATCGTCAAGTGTTATACCTTATCGGGAACAGATTTTTACTAGTTGTTTATCTTTAAGAAACATCACTAGTACCTATCATAATTAATATCAAATTGAAATAACCTTGAACTTGGTTGTACAAAACACGAATCTCATTGAGATCACCACGATTCGTGAATGGTGTACGTTGTGAGCGATCTCTTGGCGCCCAACCACTGGCGCCAGTCTGACCATGAACGTAAGATATTAAAAGGTTGCAGTACATCCCTAGTATTGACCTCTATATAATATTTTTAACTAGATCTCATTCACAATTTTTTATGGAACATTTAAAATGTAATGTATTATTTTTTATAAATTTGAATACAAAAATCACTATTGAAGGAAGTAATCTTCATATTATTTTATACTCGTTCGGTTGTTCTTATAACCCTGTTGTATGAGAGATGCTTAAACCATTTTTTTAGGTTTACGCATGTATCCCTTATACAGCAGAGGGAACCTGGGAACTTAGTGCTAAAACAATTTGTTCCTATTAAGACATTTCCATTCCCCACTTGCCGCCGAATTATTGATGCACTGCGTGTTGAGCATAAATATGACTATTAATATAATATGTACATATATTAATCAACTTTATAAATCCTTCGCGCCACTATTTTTACTATATACCTACTTCATATTCATACATAGGGACAAACAAAATTGCCATGCAACTATTGACAAAATTCGTTAATATAAAAATATTTGTAATTCTTTAACTTGTTCTATAGTTAGTAGCCGTGTTATTTATCAGTCAGATAATAACAATAAAAAAAATACATAACGGGGAAGGTAGAGGGTACTTGGGAACCTAGTGTTAAGAGACTCCGTTCCCATTAAGTTCCGTTCGCCACTTTCCGCCGATTTCTGTAAACATGGTGTGTTGTGTGTGTGTGTGTGTGTGTGGCAGAACTCAATGCCACACTTTGCCTCTACACCAGAGCGAAGAAACGAAAATAATAAATATTTCATTTTCTCGAGTGGGAATCGAACCCACGACCTGTTGCGTTTACATTCACGCGCTTGTGTTCCTGCGCTACGCCTGGCCTCTAGGCGAATTTTATTCATATTAATATTTGCAATATCGCATTTATAATTTTACTTATCGCCCAAAATAAATAATACCGTTAAATCAACATTTATATACGTGCAAAAATGTTTTTTTTTAGGTAAAAAGCAGACATTTATACACGTCAAGAACTTAAAATGAAAAGTGGTATTAATTTAAAAATATTTAATGAATACCTACTGCTATACCCATCACAATATCTAAACACAAATATAAATCTTTTGCTTTATCATTAAAAACACATAAATAAGTATTGATTATATTATATAATACATAGACGCTATCTCAAGGCGTTTGTGAGTGCACAGGTCATCTGCAACAGCGAGAGTCAATTGATTAACTTATTAATTGTATATTCGAATTAATACTCGAATGCAATTCAATTTATAATTATAATTACACGGGTTTTAGTACCCAATAAAACTTGTCATAGCAAACAACGCTACTGATGTGGGTACCTAGTAAAGTTAGTTACAAAATAAATGAATCAGGTTCACGCTGTATCCCGCACACAGCAGGTAGGCAGAGGGGACCTAGTGTTAAGACACTCCGTTGCTCACTTTCTGCCGGATTCTGGAAGCATTGCGGGTTAAGTGGCAGAACTCAACGCCGCGCTTTGCCTCGACACCAGAGCGAAGAAATGGAAATATAAATTTAAGTAAATATTTCATCTCCTCGAGTGGAGATCGAACCCACAACCAGTCGGTTTTACAGTCACACTTTGTGCCCCTGCGCTACGACTGGCCTCAAATGATATAAAAATAAAGTTAGTTACGACGGAGCTAAATTTTTTCAGGTGGTAGCCGATGGTAGCGCAGGGGCACAAGCGTGTGATTGTAAATGCGTAAGGTTGTCCGTTCGATTCCCACTCGAGGAAATGAAATATTTAGGTAATATTTAAATTTCCTCGATATGATGTCTAGGCAAAGCGTGGCGTTTAGTTTCGCCACTAAACACGCAGTGCCTCTAGATTCAGGCGGAATTTTGGGAAAGGAAGTGTCTTAATTTTCGAAATGAAAAGCATCTTCCTATTTATTTAATTTTTAAATAAAAAAAAACTGAAATTCTCCAAAATATACAGTATATTATAATTTAATATTTAATCAAATTTATAAAAAAAATAATAGGTAATATTTTTAATATTTATTTATCTATCTGTCTATCATATCATATTATCATCAAGATCATCCATTCCACTCAAATACAGACCACTCCGTATACAATGTTTAAATATTTATAGATCCTTTTCATCGTCTTTCCTCACTCACGCCTGTATTGATAAACACTATTGCTATTGATACCTTTTATCATTTCTTATCGTGTGTGTGAATTAATTATATGAATTAAGTTCAGTAATCTTATCACCTTATTTGGATTTATATTGTCGAGCTATGAATCTATAAATATAAAGCCAAATTAATAATTTAGGCTACGTTATATATACCTACTTGATAAAAAAATGTATTTACTATGTAAAATTGAAATGATAAACTTTTTACTTTTTTGTTTGTTGTTGTTCTTTATTAAGAGGCCGTGGTGACTCAGAGTACAAGAGTAGGACTGCAAACGCGACGGTCATAGTTTCGATTCTCACTTGGGCGAATGAAATATTTTATATTTTCATTTCATCCCTCAGTTAACGAGGCAAAGCGCGGCGTTAAGTCCGGCACTTAATGCGCAATGCGACCAGAATTCGGAGGAAAGTGGGGAATGGAAGTTTGTATCTTAATAGGAACGGAGTGTGTGACCACGAGGTTCTCAGGTTCGCTCTGCATACCTTGCTATGTACGGGATACAGGATGAATATGCTTTCTATTTAAATTCATAAAAATTTTCCCCGATACGGATAAAAAACAAACATACATCACACTTTTTTAAACTTTTATCCCTCCTTGATAATTTGATATAATTTTTTTTAAAAAAGAAGTGGAATTTTTATAGTTTATTAACAAATAACCACGTCCATACATAGTAATGATAAAAAATTTCAAATTCCCATACAAAATTTTACAACGACGCGCCCTAATTCATTTGTTTAGAAATGCTTAATGTGATAGGACTTCCTGATGACCCGTTCATTCCATTAAACTGAGCGTAAACAATCGCTTGTTAATTCTATTGATATATTTCCGCTCATAAGAGTACGACGCAAAAGAATGCGCTGTCATATTTAAGAATTTTCACAAAGGCTACGTATTCAAGGCACGCGAGGAAACACTCATGAATTATTACACTTTTAAAAGGACCGTTTGTGACCGCTTCACCCTATTCACATTCAAGCGGCAGCTAAAGATGCAGAAAACAGCAACCGAGCGTCGATCATAAAATTACATACGAACAAGTAAGTGCCGGCGCCACATTTCTGTGAACAATAGAATGGTATGTAAATGGCGCCAAACGTGCGATCATAACTTGCGCTTGCGCAGACTCGGACACACACAAACACACGCTCAACGCCTAAGCGGAACTCCGTAGATATTTCTCGATCTCTGCCAGTCAATCTCTGCTTATATTAGACGTTTACTGTTTTTTTAGGCTTATAACTAAATTCTATTGCCTACCCCTTAAAATTTTTTCGACCAAGATATTTTTTTTTGAGCTTGTTTAACTAATCTAATTATATATGCCTCTAAAATTTAATTTGCTTTAAGGTATACTGCATACACCTCAGTAAATCAGTCTACCCAAATAATACATAGTGAGCGTTATCTTTCTGTGAGTGGCGTACCAGATTCCGTGATCTATTAATATTGACTACATTTTATGAGTTTGCTTAACTATATAACTCAATACCACAATACTAAACTAAACCTATATGTAAAACAAGGGTCGACTCTCGGTACAAATCACGAACTTCAATGATAACCTACGTGTGACAAAGACGTCATTGATATTACATGGATTTACATATTAGATACTAGGTACATATATGTGATGTAAATAAAAATCAGTACATCTAAAAGTCAGTACACTTCGAAATTTTTAATTAATAAATAATCTGATTCTGACCTACTGATTAAAACTCATAAATAAGGGCTACCGCGTTTACTTCCTACATTTATTGCAAGTATAACATTGAATTCCTTTTTTTTTCATATATATCGGCCTTTTTATCTGAACAAAGTGAACAGTATGACAAGATGTCAGTTTACTAAAGGAGGTGCCGGTAGCCGAGTACATTCTCACCAAATTTGCTTAGAGCCGCCGTGCGCCGGCGCCAGTCTACTTTCCAAATAGCCTTCGTGTCTCGCCTGTGACCTTTTAAGCACGCACACTTACCTTATGGGCCAGCTCCACTCCTAGTCTCATAGATTCCGACGCTACACTTTTAATTGATCAAATTATAATTCATTGTTTTGATAAGTGAGGCGTAAATAAGCGTGGGCCATATATTCGTTAATTTTTATATTTAAAATGACGCGATTGAAAATATACATGAGACATAATTTATTACACTTTTAATCAAGATAAATCAGCTTCACGCTGTATCCCGCACACAGCAGGGTAGGCAGAGGGAACCTAGTGTTAGGCACTCCGTTCCCCACTTTCCACGGAGTTCTGGAGGCATTGCGTGTTGAGTGGCAGAACTCAACGCCGCGCTTTGCCTCGACACCAGAGCGAAGAAATGGAAAAATAAATATAAATAAATATTTTATTTCCCCGAGTGGGGATCGAACCCACAACCAGTCGATTTTACAGTCACACTTTGTGTCCCTGCGCCACGACTGGCCTCAATCCAGATAATAAATCATAATGTCGATGCTGTTTTAGAAACAATTTTAAATGTTATATAATATTTTTATAATAATAATAATTTATCTATCACCATGTATTCATAGAGATAATTAAATAAATATCAATCACTTCACAAATTATTTTAGATAATTAGTATTGGATTGATGAATCGATAATGAAATAAACAATTTCATTGATCTATATTAAGTTTTTCATTAAGCGAAATAAAATTTACTGTTTTGGCGCAATTTCAAAACAACAAAGTTTGGATTAGATACATTACACATGGATACACCTTTTAAATGCAGTGTGTTGGCAATAAAATAGTTTGTATTTGTGATGAAATAGAACATTTATATTAAGAACAAGATAGAAACACTATATCAAATTTAATACCTATAGGCGTGCAAAAGATAACGATAATGGTTCGTCGACATGAATAAGTAGGTAGGAGTCATACTACAAATACGCCAGTTGTATCGCGCTAGAAATGTAATAAACAGAACTTTACTAGCGCCATAGAATGCAATAATAATAATGCATAAATTTGAATCTATACTTCTATAATAAAGCAGAAGAGTTTGTTTGTTTGTTTGTTTAAATGCTAAGATCTTTGGATCTACTGGTCCGATTTACTTATTTTTGGTTTAGTATTAAACCAACATTCTTCAGGAGTGCTATAGGCTATATAACATTATGGTGTAAGTCTTAGTTAGCCTTAAATAATAACATAACAATAATAATGATCGCCATCGAATTGCTTTAAGCGCGTGCGCTGCAAAAATATTAAAGTATATGTCACATTGCATGGAAGAAATGTTCTATTTTATTAGGTCTAAAAAGAAAATCCGCGATTCCGTATATCTATATCTTATAAATAAGTCACAATGAGGCATTTCGTGTGCAAAAAATAATTGAAAATTGCAAGGGTATTTCAACGTTTTTTATTTGATAAAGATATTGAAACTTATGAGTGAAGTTATTCCATCATCAAGGAAGTTTTATGAAGATATGATTTGGCTTTATATAGCATGTTTTTTGAACATATACCCTTTTTGAGAAAATGTACATTTAAAATAATTCAACGCTCTGTTTACGGCCGCAAGCATAGGCACGAGTCCTGCGGGGGGCGCCTTTGCCGCCGATTTCGTCCTCACAAGCATTGTTAAATTAATGAATATATTATCATCATCATCAGCCTGTCCTAGTCCACTGCTGGACATAGGCCTCTCCAATGACACGCCACTGAGCTCTATCTTGAGCTCTTCGCATCCAGCCGATGCCAGCCACTTTGCGAATATCGTCACTCCATCTAGCTGGAGAACGTCCCACACTACGCAATTAATATATAAATAATATTAATTAAATAATTTATATTGATTATCTTATGGCAAATGCAGCATAATCAAGGAATTATAAGTGGGATGCGGGCGAAGCCGCGAGTGGGCCGCTACTCTAATAGATTTTGAACATATTCTATATTTTTCAAAAAAATTTGATATCTAAATACATATGTCAAAATTGACGAGATAATATTAAGTATGTAATAAACAAAAACGCGAAGTGTGATGAAACTTAAGCCGCACTCATTTTACCGTCCTTATGCACGTCGCACCTGGTCATGGTTCAAAGGCATCATATAATGCCATTTACAGACAATACGAGGAAACGCGAGCACCACTTACGGTTAACAAATTTCTTAACTATTTTAAAATTTAAATGCAACATAATATAATGAAGTGTTAGACTTGAGACGAATAAGATATTTAAAACATTTGTAAAATAAAGTCATATATTGCTCACTAGATGTAATTTGGTAAAATTAATATAGTAACACTACACTAATAAATATTTTCCCTTAACAAATTAACATTTCGTGTGCATATTATATTCGGCCGATGTATAGGGAACATAAAGAGGTGATAAATGGAAATGCAAGAGTGCGTAATTTCAGCTGTACAGATAGTCACCCGCAGGCTTGCCGCTCTAATATTATATATAAAATAAGACCAATCACGCCAACATGCACGCATTAACGCAATGGCGCCATCTATCGACGACATTTTCATATTACTTGTCGGCAGCCACATTTACCATTCAAGTTAATTATACCAATTTTTTTTTATGTTAAAATTGTGAACATGATTAATATTTATAAAATGATTAATAGCAAATTTATATATTTTTGATGCGTTTTATAATAGAATATTGTAGGTTGAAGTAATTTTTATAAAAATAAAATAATAATAAAACAGTTTTAGGTTTATGCCAATCAAGCAACGGAGAGTTGTCAAAAGTTGACAGTTCAGTTTTTTATGTATCATAAAAGAAAGACGGCACAATATGTATAAAATGTTTTTTTAATTAAAAAAAAATGTTTAAATAAACATGAAAGGAAAGTGTCAGAGTGTGACTCCGTGTTTTATAAATTTATTTAGTGCTCATAAATAAATCCGGAATGTCTTAGATAACTAAAGCGCTCTACCTAAGAGCAAGTCTGGTTTTAATTAATACGCTAAAAGCGATCGTATAGCAATTAGATCGAAGGTCGTTAGTTCTTTCCGATTCATTTCATGTAAAAAGAAGCCCCATCCGTGCCGGCGCCACGCGTCGCGACGTCGTCGTCATTGTTTGCGCATCCAGTATATTCTCTATTTACGCGAGCATGTTTTATTTCAATAATACGTCGCAAATTGTTGCAAGCACTTGTCTCGTTAAAGATTCTAAAATATTACATTTAATAAATATGTCGTGAAACTCTCTTATAACTGAAAACGTATTTTCAGCAAAATTTTCCTGTTACGCCGTCAAGCTTTTATATAGGCCAAAAATACACAATTTTCATAAATGATAAAACAAATCTGTTTACCGTTCGTTGTGGAAATATAATAATAATATAAATAGCCTGAAAGTAAAATATAGTAAAAGCTACAAAATGGACAATCTCTGATTTAGCTTTTATTTTTTGCTTTTGTAGTTTATTTTAATTGTAGGTGTATGTGAATTTCATATCGATAAAAAGTTACGCTGTCGTAATCGAGAAAGACTAGACTAAGAGTTATTTGACTAAACATGATTGTTGTGGGCGCAATTTTCACATGGAAAAAGGCTTATTTAAAAAAATATTAAATTAGCTTCACGCTGTATCCCGCACACAGCAGGGTAGGCAGAAGGAACCTAGTGTTAAGACACTCCGTTCCCCACTTTCTGCCGAATTCTGGAGGCATTGCGTGTTGAGTGGCAGAACTCAACGCCGCGCTTAACCTCGACACCAGAGCGAAGAAATGGAAATATAAATTTAAGTAAATATTTCATCTCTTCGATTGGGGATCGAACCCACAACCAGTCAGTTTTGCAGTCACACCTCGTGCCGCTGCACCACGACCGGCCTCGAAAGGCTTATTTGGAGCTTAATAACCCTTTTTATATACTCCTACTCTGTTGGGCAGAAAATTGAAAAGAAAGAAAAGCGAGATATGAGTGAAACGAAAAGATAAAAAGAAGTAATAAGTTAAAAATTAAATCTTTTGATAAATCATTGAAACTAATAAAATGTCTTGCACAATAACTTAATTTTTAATAACGACGAAAATTTCGAATGAAAGATTAGTGTGGCATTAGATTTCGATACTAAATAATAACAATAAAAGTCTGAAAAATGAACAGAAAGTGACGAACGGAGTCTACTTATAAAATATACTGATAAAAAATATACACGTACAACGTGTATTATTTGCAATTCGTCAATATATAACAAAAGGAATGTGCTATGACACTGACTTTAACCCGGTGACGCTGTAGAGGCCATTAGGGCCAACAGCATACTAAATATTCAAAAAATAAACTGATTTTAATGTTTGAAGTACATCAAAATTGGTGAAACTTACGGGCTAAGCGTCTTTACCGTTTTTATTACTAATTTCATCACAAAATAAGCTACTCTCTTGCTTATCATAAGCTTGTGCTAAAGTATTAACCAAAACTAAATCGACAATAACAACCATATTTACTTTGCAACAGTTACGTACGAACCAAAACAGTTATCCAATAAAGAATAAAAAATATTCTCCTTTAAATAAAGAATATTTTTAATAACACATTCGATTTTTATTTTGATTGAAGAGACTTTGAAGTTTCGCGTTTGCTGGGCGGAGTATAAATATATAACCGAGGCGTGAACGATCGCAACGACCGATTTAACCTACACAGTAACCAATCATCCGAATTAAGAAAAATCGTTGCACAGTCCAAAAATGAGCTTGAACTGAGATCAAAGTTAATTTTCTCTGGGAAACGAAAAAGGCGCAAACGAAATGGCTAACAGGAATCCATTGCGAGCAGGGACACCGATCTCACAGAAATAAAACCTCGATAATACGCGGCATCGGCGTGCACAAAACAAATTCCTCAGAGGCACATGCAGCACACTGAATTAGATACACTCGTGATCGACTGTTCAGTGGTCGGCGGTACGATATCCGATGAACCATGAACGCTCTGTACGCACACACACACACAACCATACCTCATTTTATCGCTCTAAGCTCATCCGGTACTTATTACTTATCCTTTATCTTCACTTCATCAAAAGCTTACAGTTTTCTAATATTTAAATATAGTTTAAGCTAACGGCTGCTTCTAATTATGTGATTATATATAATATATATATATTTTTCTATAATATATTTTGAGAGCAATAAAATTTATACGACTCATTCATACTAAATTTGTAGGTATAATTTTATGTGTCACTCAATAAATAAGATATTAAAAGTAAATATATTTACATCTCAGATGTTTTATCTTAATTAAACACCGTAATTAATTCGAAATTACTAGATACTTCCCGTCGAGGTATGAACTTTATTCAGGTTTTATTACTTCTACACCTGGCAGAGCATCAAATAAAGGTTATATACTGTGCTGAGTCAATGTGAAAGGAGAATTTATAAAAGCACCATAAACTGTTACCAGCAAAACTAGGCAGACACCGTGGTCGGCCAGCTGGACTCTCACAAAGGCAACAGTGAATCAGATTTGATACGTTCTATAGTTACGGGCCTGAGATAGACTTTACGGCTGTTCAGAACAGCGGCCGTGAAATTAAATTCTCAAATCACGATCGAGCTGTAGAACAAAAATGGCAATATATATATATTGCAATAATTACTTCAGTTTTACACTATAAGGCATCGCGTAGATCTATTATCGGAACACAAATATGCAAAAAGGTCAGCGGATAAAACATAAATGCGTGCATAGCTAAATAGAATATTGTTTTGTCACAGTAATTTGATGTTAGCAACCTTAATCAATTTAAAATTAATTTATAATAATCTCGGTACAAAGGCGAAACGAATTTAGGACGCGCTCGCAGACAATCAATTAACGAGACAGTGAACGAGCGGTATTTACACATTCGTAACGATTCTAAGAGATCGTCTCGGGGAGTAACGAAAAGAGACGCGTACGTTGACATCGGCGATATTTGCTCGCAAAAAATGTGTGTGTTGTAAGCTGTGTTCGCTAAAAAGGCGCGCAGACGGCGTCGCGGCGGCGGGTCGACGGCCGCGCCCAGAATAACCACCACCAGCATCTATATTTGCAGCAGAGCGGGGCGCAGGGGGGCACCAGCGCGTGCCATTTCTGCACCAGCCCGGTGCATCTGAGTAATGCCATTGTAATGCTCTCGCTATATCGCTATAACGCGCGCTGGATGCGCGTAGACGTGCTGTCGGCGACGTCGGCGCTGCTGGTCACCAGTGTTCCTCGAAAGTGATTCATTTATCAATGCTCGCATTGAACAGCAGGAATTTCACTTGTAAATTAATGGCGCATATATTTTGTTGGTTGATTATTGGATCGTGTAATTGTGCATTACGAATTAGCGCGGCTCGGGGAGGAATGATTATCCAGATCGAATGTAGGCAACGACCGTCCATGTGTAGGTAATGATGAGAATCAGTCGTGGGAGCCGCCGCGCCTGTCCACTGTCATTTGTCACCGCCAGTTCCTGTCACTTCACATGTACGCATGCTTTCTCACATTTGCAATTACCTTTTATGTATGGAATTTGCCGATTCGACAAAAACATGCACAGATGTGATAAACGATGACAATCAAGTGACATTTAATATGAAAAAAATAGAATAATCACCAATTCAATTCTATATTATTTTAATGGCTCTAAACTACGCGTGTCGCAATTTACTGGACTTAATTTAATAATTTATTCAAATATTGAATATCTTGTTATAATTTATTCAATTAAATTTGTATTTTATTAAATTTATTCGTGGCAGTATACTACTTTTTTTAAGGTGTCATATTACAAAAGTGGGACAGATGAACCGAAAACGACAAATTACTCGATATCATTGAAGAAATCCATAAAGTTATGTCGTTCAGTCAATTTCCACATGTGCGGATGGTTTTCGCGACAGATGGCCCATGAGTCACCAACCTGTTGCGGCAGTGTTTGTTGCGGGCAGCATCAAGACGATACCAATAAATCATTATCTACTTGACAATATTAATAAGTTTTATATGAATTTCACAATTATGCCTATTTGGTATATTATTATTTAAAATGTCAACGCAAGTAATGGTTACTTTTAAATGCCAAATTATTTTCTATAATTATTTATTATTACTTAGTATTATAATTTTTTAAAGCTTTAAATAAAATAATAAATAAATAAAGAAATACATACTTATGTATAATTTATATAAGGGGAAACCGATTGATATAGAGAGAGAATTGAAGATATATAGAATTGTCAATACAGTAACGATTGTAGTGTTTTACTTTAACTATATATAAAAATTCCAAACTTAATAATGTAACTGATAAAATGAAGAATTTCTTAAATTAGAAAGACTTTTATTGCTTTGACAAATAGATACCTAGTGCCGAAACTATAAGTCAACTCTTACAAGTTAGCAACAAAACTGGAACTTAAGCTGGAAGATATGACTTCAGCCAATATACATTAAGGCTGAAACCAGGAGTGACATCACCAATTTAAGAAATGAAATTGAATCGGCTTCATGACAAGCATGTGATGAGCGTATTATTTACCGTGACGTTGAAGCTGAAGCAATGTCGTTAATAAATTCGCGTGCTCTAATAGCTGAAGCTGAAATGACCGTAGTGAAATCCATTCGCAATTTTTCCAGAAATTGGCGAAGTGGAGAGTGTCTTATCACTAAGCTCCCTCTGCCTACCCTGCTACACGGGATACTGCGTCAAACGAAAATTAAAATGTGACAAAAAAATATGTTAATAATATACTAAAACTTGTTCCAATAAGGAAATGTAAATATTATTGTATAAGACATATATATATTGAATATGCAAGCATGGAAATACTAAATAAAAATAATTAAAAACATTTAAGTAAGAGCACGCATAAATGTGTGTCAACCATTACATGTCAATACAAGTTGGAGCTTGTTTATCGTATGATTTTCTACAAATTTTTGAAAGCTTAGGTCATTTTGCGTCGAATTGGCGCAATTCACTCTAGCCACTGTCTATTAAACAAGCTGGTCTAATCGTTTTCACATACCGGTGAATGTTCTACTTTACATATTTACTGGCAAAATACTTTTTCATTTAATAATTATATTGATATTTCTTTGGAATATAACGATTACGAGAAGACCAATAGATGATGATGATGATGTGTAGACTTGTATTATTTTGTTAGTATAAAAGTCTTCCAAATGGGCTTTAGAGTGATAAACTTTATAGACTATAAGAAGAGCAAATAAAAAAATCGAAAATTTATAATTATTTCTAAGCTATCAAATATTTGTTACTGAAACAACTCTCAGTTTCAACTACTTTCTGAATTTTAACCACTTAAATAGACAAAGTTGATGAAACGACCTCTAATTTTACAATTAAAATAGTACTAGTTTTGGGTTATACTCTCTTCGGCTTATTGATACCCATTAGATACAAAAATGATACAAGTCACAATTGGACACAGTGTACATCGTTGTGAACGCATTCGTGTTGTTACACAAACTGAAAACGATATAGTTCTGGGTTCGATCCTCACGTTGAATTCCGTCAACGTTCGTCTTCAACGTGAACTTTATCAGAAATATAGATCCGACTGTCTTTTTTGGTTTTTCATATATATTCTGCAAATTGTGGGAATA
Organism: Heliconius hermathena; assembly: GCA_013403705.1. NCBI lineage: Eukaryota > Metazoa > Arthropoda > Insecta > Lepidoptera > Nymphalidae > Heliconius > Heliconius hermathena. The sequence continues at coordinate 13,334 of JAAIXJ010001829.1, forward strand.
GATGGATTTTTTTTTTATTTCTGAATAGAAAAGCTTTGCCAACAAAGCAACTAAGAAAGCAGTAGCTTAATGTATCAACTGTCCGATAAATGTTACCACATTCTACCTGTGACCCAGCTATTGGATATATGTATATTATAATACAATAATGACAACGTCCAGTTTAAAATCGTATTATTAAAATGAGTTACGTCATACATTTCATTTAAAAATAGAAAAAAGCGTTTTTGTATAAATTAATAGTAATAAATACTTACAGTTAACATCTCCTGGGCAAGTCTTGCAACATCTTCCGGGTAGAAGTGTAGGCGTGTCGCAAGATGGTTCTGGACACTCATTTTTTATGTTGCGGCAATGAACTTTGGCAACAACTCTTCTTTTCTTCTGGACCTAGAATAAAAACAGCATTATTATAAGAAATATTTTATTTTTTAAATCTCTCTTAGATCGGTGATACTCAATGTAATATTTGTTCATTTGTATACTTACCGATATGCACTCACATTTGATGCAGTACATAACTCCAAAAGGCGGGCCAAGATCTGCAAACCATGTCGATCCGAGTTCTTTCGCTTGTTTTCCGAATTGGCATTCTGTAACAAGGAAATAAATATTGTTCATAGAATTTTAAAAACATGCAAATTATGTAATTAGTTATGATTACCATTTTTGCACTAAATCAAATATTCATAAACAGTGATATTACTGTTTTAATTAAGCACACGTAAAGTGGATAAAAATATTAAATAATTTCAATTTAAAAAAGATATGATTGGAGTGAGATGGAATTTCTTGTGAAATTATATACTTATGTACCTGTTTCAAAATAACCCTATTCATATTAACCTACAAGATTATTAGATATTGGAAGAAATGAATTCAAGGTTTTCCGGCAGCTTATCATTTTTTATATTTGAAACGCAATGGAAGGCGTGTGGTAACAAAAAAACAGCATTCAGCAATAACGGGTACCTTCACTTGGCGGATTTATATCAGCTGGGCGAATAGCTGGAAAGTTGCAACCTTTCCAATGTACCACAATGATAAATGTATCACGATCGTGAACAATTGTTTCAACAGTTGGAAATTTTATTAATTAATTTAAAGGCGCGGTCACGACTCAAAATTCCTCTTGAGATATTTAATTAATTGTACGGTAGTCTGATAAATCAAATGGTATATTAATTTATTTGACAAAAATCATAGATGAACTGCAAGGGATTTTAAATTAACTGTTTAACATATATATATTTGAACGTAACGGGATTTGAACCCGCTATGGAAAAGCGTCCAACCGCTGTCACCGACTAAGCCATACGCTCTCATCGGTCTACGTCGAAATTCTTATATAGTTGTTACAATTTATTTATGTCGCTAGCACATACTTTTTTAGCTATTTTTCTTCCCTAACTCAACAACAAAAGTCACTATTTTAAAAAATTATTCTCTTTTTATTCTCGGGATTCCCTTTTATTCTTTTTAATACTGTAAAATAAATATACTGTTTAGCTAAGCGTATTTACCAAATAGCCAAAGACATGACTGGAACTTATGCATATAATATAGATATCTCTTTTTATTCTCGGGATTCCCTTTTATTCTTTTTAATACTGTAAAATAAATATACTGTTTAGCTAACCGTATTTACCAAATAGCCAAAGACATGACTGGAATTTATGCATATAATATAGATATATGTAAATATGAATTTGTTTGTCATAGTTAGCAGAAGAATTACTGCTTATCTCGTAACATAAAATTCACAAATACATGACGTAAAGGAAATTTCAGAAAATGTTACTGATCTTGTATCTAGTCTTAAATGACCTGGCGCCACACTTAAATATTTATTAAAAAAAAGTCAATAGACTATCAAATATTTAAAAAAAATATTAAAATTACCAGTTATAGTATGTAATTGTTTTACACGTGTAAAGTTAAATATTCAATTTAATATACGATACACGAAACCGGTGTTCGCAAGTAAGCAAGAAACATTTACATACTGTAGATACTCGAGCGGTCTAAAAATAAAAGTGCAGGTTGTAGTGTTGAGAGATAGAGAAACGAGTGATACCTCGAAGGCTCACTTTTATCTACGTATTTAACATCTAACTTATGTTTTGACATGTATAGATAGTCTAATTATTGAATATTATGAAAGTTCTATCACTATGTATATAAAGATATAAAAAACAAAAGCCGTCGTGGCGCATCAGGACAAGTGTGTGAATGTAAGGGGGCGGTTGTGGGTTTGATCCTCAGGGGAATGGATTATTATTTATTAATAATTTAATTTCTTCGCTCTAGTACCAAGGCAAAAACGCGACTTTGAGTTTCGTCCCTCAACACGAAATATCTCGAAAATTTGACGAAAAGTGGGTAACGGAGTGTCTTAATATTATGTTCCGCGTGAAGCTGAAAAAAAAACACAAACAATTCAAAATGAAAAGAAAAGGATACTATTATTGCACATTCAATATGTTATAGGTAAAATTTACCTAAAATAGAAGTATGCATTTTCGAGCGATTCGGTGTGGTAAACAGATTATTATCAGATAGCTTAATCGATAACATGGTCGGGCTTCTATAAATGGACGTCACTCTTATCGCCTTCTCGTAACTATTTAATTAACTACTATATATATACTCTACTATTCCACGCGTACTCAGTTAGCACCTAAGACACGTCACGTGAGAACATATTGATCTTAATATCGCATAGGCTTACTCTATTAAGTTCTATGTGATCAATTTTCTTTCGCTACAACGAATCAACGCCACATAATGAGGATGGAGGGTGTCCTGGATAAGGATGTGGCCATCAAGTGGTATTTACCGTGTCATTTGCAGTCTGACATCTATTTTATTATTATTATTGTTTTTAACTCAAAATCTCAACCATTCTAACAAGCAAGAAAGCACATGCTGTTTCGGTCTACAGTTACAATCCGCTTATCAGTTGATAGTCATAAAAACGTTATCTTTGAGATGATTTAAGTATATAAACTAAAGCGAGACATCGCGTAACCTTCTCCCGTATTCTCGGAAACGTTGGCAAGAAGCCAGAAACGGCTAGCCAGGGAAATGAAGTATTGGCGACGGCCGTCTTATGCTACTCTCACGATCTGTTTATGGAAATTTATACTTGATATACATGCACTTGTTTATTTTGAATATACACTATATAAGCATATATAAGCTATATAAGCATATATGAATAGGTAACAAAAAACGGCATTTAAAGGCCAGTCGTGGCACAGTGGCAAAAGCGAGTGACTGTAAGCGCAACAAGTTGTGGGTTCGATTCCATTCGTGATTCCCATTCAAGAAAATGAAATATTTAACTAATATTTGTATTTTTCGCTTTGGTATCGAGGCAAAAACTCACTCAACACGCATTCGGCGCCTACCTCAAGAATTTGCCGAAAGTGGAGAGTGGAGTGTCTTAACGAGAGAATAGGCTTCTGCTCACCCGAGTACATGCGGGTTACAGCGTGAAGCGTGAATAAAAAAAATCACTTTGATATTGATAATCGAACGTGCAGAAGATCGTAATAGCGAAACATGAGTTATTTATTTAACAAATTGCCGAGGCAGAAGTTTGTTGTGAGAGCCACAAAGGTAGGTTAGTACTGTTTGTACTATTGGAAGTGCCTACGGTACGCTGTGAGCCTATAGTTGTATTCACGGTCACTACTGCATTGTCATGTCATAGATCACGATAAGTATGACTTACATGTCAAACGGGCAAATGTATACGGCCGTTTCATTGAAGCGAATACAAGTGACTTCAATAAATTCCCAACATAAAAGGGTTGGAATAGGCGTGCGCCGTATTTCAGCCGGCGTGGGCAGCACATAAATCCCTAAGAATTAGCCTTAAGCTAAACTCTTAGGTATTTTGTTGGCCAAAGTGAATTTTGCTACATCTGATGTAGCACAGGGTTTTCTTGGGTGTTATTTTAACTACATCTGTGCGACTGTCACTATAAACTCAATGTAAACATCTTCGGAGATGTTTTTGAAATACTAGGATGTGATGACTCATGAAGCAAAACTCTCTAGTAATAAGTAAGGAAAACTATTAAAATTTTTCACAAAAAAAGTTACCTTAAAATGTTTGTACGAAAGACACAAAACTATTTAAGTCGTTTGTTAGTTAGTGATGGTGGCGACACTTATTTCTCAAATTAAAAATTTAAAAATTCCTTCATTAAACATTAATATAGTGGATTAATGATAGCGGTCAGTTAGGTCCAATATTGTTAAGATAGCATCTATTACTTATATTATTTTTTTATACGGGCCGTCATGGCGCAGTGGCACAATTGTGTGACTGTAAATGCGACGGTTGTAGGATCGATCCCCACTAAGGGGAAATATTACTTATTATTATTTTAATTTCCTCACTCTGGTAACAAGATGAAGCGTGGCCTTAAATCCCACCACTTGACACGTAATACCTCGGAAAGTGCAGAGCGGAGTGTCTTAACATTAGGTTCCCTCTGCCTACCTTGCTAGAGGTGGGATACAGCATAAAGCAAAAAAAATATTTATATATAAGTAACTTAACACTCAAACAATATTTAAGAACTACAAAAGCAAAAATAAACATATATATGGTTTTTGCGTATACGACACTAATTGACTGAAGAAAAAAAAATGAAATTTAAAGTAGTATAATTAAAACAGCATTCGGTAGATGGGCGCTGACATTAATCGTCGATATGGCTGATTAAATCGTGCAACAATCATTTTTGAAAGCCGCGATCGACACCTGTTAATGATATCTGATACCCCGCTTTACATAATATGCGTGGCCGCAGACGACCAACACCTGAGGCCAAGTCGCGCTACTGTCTCACCAAACGAATAAGGTCAAGCGGAAAGTTGATTGATATAATACAGTGGGGAACGGAGTGTCTTAAACGGTTCCCTCTGCCTACCCTGCCATATGCGGGATACAGCGTGAAGCTATTTTTTTTTTCTAATTCAATCAAAATACATTTTGTATCTTGTGAATTAAAGTTAATAACAAATAACTTAGAAAATGGATACATTTTCCAGCTAAATGAAACTATTGTAGTTATGAATGTTCTGTTTTAATATTATAACAATAATTTAAGAGGTTAGACGTGCAGCATTTAATCTTTCAGCATAGAATCAAATGGTTCGTATAAAATGGAGCGATTAATTGGCTAAGTTAGGTGATATTACGCGCACGACTGCGCCTCTCAATTTTGCGTGTACGGCTGTACGACTGTACGTGCACGACTGTACGTGTACGACTGTACGTGTACGACTGTACGACTGTACGTGTACGACTGTACGACTGTACGTGTACGCCTCGTATCGATTATTGTGGACAAAAGCAGAACAGTCGGTAGTCGCCACTATGATTGGGTTCGATCAAGGACTAAAAGCAACAGCAGCATTACTTGATATTTAATTTATTTTTGTAATATGAATATTCATATTTTCCTCTATTACCTCTTTACATTGCTTAATATGATTATTAATTAATTTTTAAATCAATACACTGAGCGCCGTATTCAGAAATAAAATAATTACTTTAATAATAAAAATTGCAAATATGCAAAGAATCTTCCATAGTGTATAAATATATGGCACGCAAGGTTGACAGCATTGCACATAGGCCGTTTTGACTCTTCTACTAGCTTATCATTGCTGTTTATTGGCATCTCACTGACCTTTCCACCCACAAATCAAGTTTTTGCTTCCATTTAATTCAATTTACTTATAATATACGTTCAGTTTATTGAAATTAAACAGTAATTAAAAGCAGCTATCACACCTGTAAGTCGCTGGCCTGAGGCGGCGGTCATAAATTATGCCAACGTTAATAGACTCTCGTTTCCCATAATTTTTATTTATTGTTTCAGACTCCATTGGCCGGATCCGGCGCCAGACGACGCAGTTGTTGATCGTACCTACCGTACAGTACGTGTTAAAGTGATATATTTGACTGTTCGGAAGAAACGGAAGATATCAAATAATATGAGATTTATCTTCAAATCAAATTCTATTAAGATTTTAATAGAAATTAAAGCCAGTCAAGACTACAAACTGGATGTGGGTTCGATCCCCACTCGAGGAAATGAAATATTTATTTACATTCATATTTTCATTTCTTCACTCTGGTGTCGAGGCAAAGCTCGGAGTTGAGATCCGCCACTCAACACGCAATGCCTTCAGATCTCGGCGGAAAGTGGTAGGTTCCCTCTACCTATCCTGCTGTGTGCGGGATACAGCGTGAAACTGAAAAAAAAAAAGATACTCACTAACGTCGCAACATTGCTAGTGTCGAACCAATTAGTAGAAACCATAAAAATCGTACAAATCATACTACTTCCTTATTAGTATTTTCGTCGACGGGCGGCGTGGTCTTTGTTACTGAGACAGTTTTACGAGGTGTAGACAGCTTAAAAGATAGCGAATACCTTATCGGGGACAATCCGAGATTGGAGGTGTGGGTAGAGGCATAACAGTATTAAAATATAGCCTCTTTAATATAACGACCCAATAACTGTAACAATACTATAAAAGCGTTAAAATGTCTGTATTTATGTATTTCTATGAGTATTGTTTCAGCGCCTAATCGATTATTACATCATAATTTCCAACAGAAGACAGTGGACAGGTGCCAGATCGCTAAATAAAAATATCATATAATTTATTAAGTATAATTCTACAAATGCTTTCGAGATGAGCGTTCGTACAGTTGCACCTCATAAAAACAAACTTAAAAAATATTTTCGCGAATATGAGTCTCGACATCTCGTTACAAATATAGACTATGCATATTTCTTATATAAATAATCTATATTTTTATTTCTGTCTTGTCTGTCTATCTTGAAATAATTTTCATGTTAAGAAGTTACTGAATTTAAGATTTTCTAGAATCTTCATATAACACAAATATCAATTAAATTATTATGATTAAGTTAATATAAATGGTATTTAAATTATATGAATCGAATCTGTTAAATGAAAAATGCTTAAATAAAAATAAATCATAGATAAGAAGATTTTGGTATGTACTGGCAAATTTACACATTGCATAAAATTGTCTTGTCCACAGGTACTACCTATATATTATAATAATAATATAGATAAAAACAAGATAAATATATTTAGATTTTATTTCTCACTGTGCAAGTAGTATAGGAATTGGATGATGCTTTAGGCAATTCTTCTCGATGCTATCTTGATAGATTAAACATTATGTTTCAGATAATGTTTAATCTATCAAGATAACATCGAGAAGCCGAGAAAAATCAATCCGATTTATATCCATCCAGACGAAGCCAGGACTATATGTGGAAAAAATAAAGGTCATTTAAACAAAAAATATTATTTTGTTAATAATTTGTCATTGCTTGAGGGGTCACGAAGCGTGCTACTGTAAACTCGACAGGGTTCGATTCCGAATTTGTATAATATTTACAACGCTCGGGAAATGGAACAAACCCGGCGTTCAGTTCCGCCACTTAACACTCAATGCCTCCAGATTTCAGAGGAAAATGAGGAAAAGTCACATGCGGGATACAACATGTAGCTAAAGAAAACTAAAAAAATATATTATTTTTCAAATAAATAAAAGTAAAAAGCATAAAAAAAATATATAAAAATAAAATAAATAAATAAATCAGCTTCACGTATCGTGTATCCCGCACACAGCAGGGTAGGCAGAGGGAACCTAGTGTTAAGTCACACCGTTCCCCACTTTCTGCCGAATTCTGGAGGCATTGCGTGTTGAGTGGCAGAGCTCAACGCCGCGCTTAACAGACACCAGAGCGAAGAAAATGAAAATATAAATTTAAGTAAATATTTCATCTCCTCGAGTGGGGATCGAACCCACGACCAGTCGATTTACAGTCACACCTCGTGCCACTGCGCCACGACTGGCCTCAAAAAATATATATAACGTTTATTCGAAGCATGATCTTTGCGGTCAAATTCTACAATTTTACCCACACGTCAAAATTTCTTACAGAACAGAGTTATTAATCAAAAAAAAACAACAACAAATTTGAATAGTACTCAAGCCGGGTCGATGTCGCACGATATTACGATCGCAATTTATTATCGCGACGAGGCGGGGCGGGGCGCGCTGCACGCACTGCACCGCGGCCTGGTGGGAGATAACCGCCAATTATGAATAAACTAGCTCTACTACTATGTTAATACGACTTGAGATTTTTCCTCGATTTCACCCAGCGAGAACGCTCATTAATGGTTTTGTGTCTCCGTTATCAGACCTCGTAGAAAGCTTCGCGATAACCAATACTACGAGTCTATATAGTCACTGGAGGAGAAGCTCAGACCGTTACGTTTATAGCTTACGTTTTATTGCTATATATTATTTTATTGCAAATGCAAGCCGCGTGTATAAAATCGAATGTAATTTATGCGAATTTTAGATGAGGTCGGCAATGACGCCCATGGGGATATGTATCGTTTGTACTAACGATGATAAACGCCCGCAGACCTATCGGATTTATACACCACTCCCACTCGCACTCGCATTCAACGCAAGCAAACGTTCCGAGCTCTAACCACTTGGTCGTAACGTACGCATAATATTGTATCATTGTCACATAACCGTGGCTGACGCATTTAACTTGAGTGGCTCGACGCGAGGTGCAGTACGGTCAGCCAGTCGTGGCCGCCCTGAAGTTGCTTGTAGATCGTTGCGCATATTTAATTTTAGCAATTTTCTTATTTTTCATTATTTTCTTCCCGATCGAAATACGCAAGAGTTCGGGAAACCTAGCTTCGGGGCGGCCACGACTTGTCGCCCGTACTGTACTAACATCACGGGCTAGTGTAGCCCGATAGGACGAACGAAACGCGCTGGGGCGTCGGCACGTCCTCATTTCTTAGTCTAAAAATAATTTCACTTGATCATTTAATTATATGGAGATTAATGGGCGAGCAAAGATGCCAACATTTACGTTAATAAAGTATACGATATGGCGTGGATCCTTGACTACTAGCGCGAGCGACGTGGTCTCGTGTGTGAGCTGTTTGTGATGGCGATTTAATATGATTACGTTTATTGTTGAAAAATTTTAAAAAAATGACTATTTATAATATTCTTAACTTTTAAAATTTTTGAGGCCAGTCCCACGACTGGCACGCTTTACTTAAATTTATATTTCCATTTCTTCGCTCTGGTGTCGAGGCAAAGCGCGGCGTTGAGTTCTGCCACTCAACACGCAATTCCTCCAGAATTCGGCAGAAAGTGGGGAACGGAGTGTCTTAACACTAGGTTCCCTCTGCCTACCCTGCTGTGTGTGGGATACAGCGTGAAGCTGATTTAATTTTTTGATTTAATTTGATTTAAGATAAGTTTTGACAATAGATGAAAGTCCTATATATGTTTTCACGTACACCCTGCATTATTCTAAATAAATAATATTTTTTGAAATAGTGGTGCAAGTATCCGGGTTTTACCCTGCCTATTTATTCACATTCGCCGTAAAACATAACAAAGTGAATTGAGTAAAGCGAAAGGTCAACAATACACACCCAGTGGCGCCAGATAAAGGAATGTAGGCAAGTAAATAAAAATATCGAGCCAAGTATGTGGACTGTAATTAATATTTCTTGTAACCTTATGATTTTACAATGATAACGACACTTTCTTTAAAATAAAAAATTACAAGAATTATTATTTTAAATTGTTGTAGGTTCAAATATAGCAGAATAAAGATTTTAAATTTAATTTAAATAAATATTTTTGCTAGTCTTCTTTCTTTAAGCAAATCTAGTAAATAAAAAAACAACTCAAAATTTCCAACATCTTTCAATGAATAGACTATTTTACGATAAGTTTCTTTAATATTTTCAGCTTCACGCAGTATTCTGCATGTAGCATGGTACTGCCTACCTTGCCTAGTATTATACACTCCCCTCCCCACTTTCCGCCGAATTCTGGAGGCATTGCGTGCCGGAACTTAACGCCGCACTTTGCCTCGTCTCCAGAGAGAAAAAAAATTAAAATATTAAACATTTCATTTCCTCGAGTGTGAATCCAACCCACAACCTGTCGCATTTACAGTCAGTCACAGTCTTGTGCTCCGGCGCCACGACTGGGCTTAATTACAAATATTTCTTCAAATAATTACATTACTATGTAACAAATCCCACTAATAAGCACAAGCAACTTGATGCCTAAAAAAATAACACCCTCAGAAAAACAGCGGCGGCAAACAGCTAAAAGGGTTATTTATACTTGTTTAGTGACAGAGCGCCTCTCAGCGCCTCTGGCTGACCTAATTATAATTTAATTTTGGATACAGAAATTTCAACTTACCTTTGCCATATAAATTAACTTATTTTAATCCTGCGTCTCAATCTTAAGCGCTTATTTTAAATGTTATATGAGATTATAAGTTAAATGTTTATTATTCTTTTAATATATTTAAATGAAGAGAGTTTATGTGTTAATGTAATTTTAAAAACTCAGAAGTGCGCTTATTGTGTATGTTTTGTCTCAATCAATATAATGGTAATTTTATCTGATATTTTAATTAATAAAAGAATCTGATAATTTATTTTCTAATAAACGTTTTTAATATAGATGAAGCTACTACGAAAGCTTTATAAAACCTTTTTTTAACTGCAGCTATATTAGATATAATAAAATAAATAAATAAAAAAAATAAAAAAGCCTTTTATTTCTTGCTTCTTCAGTTAGTAGTTACATTTCATAGAATAAATAAACAAGTTTTTGTTAGTGTTAGTATTATTATTATTAGCGTTTACTTTACTTAATCATATATTTATTTATCTATTTATTATTATAATTATTTTTGTATATATTAAATATAGTTGCTATTAAAAAAGTTTTGTAAAGCTTTTGCAAATTTTGCAAAACACATAATTACATATAATTAAAGTGTTTAAGACAAATTACTTTAGATTCCATTAAATTAATTTACTCCGTAAAAGTTATAAGTACTATTATTTTAATTTCTTCATACTTAAAAAATAAAAGTGTGATTTATTGAATAAAATACGATTTATTGAAATATCTAACAAAAAGCAAGGTTAAATATTATATTACATTTATAATAGCTATTCTCAAAGTAACACTATGAAAGCATAAAAAATTCCACAAGACAGCGATGTGTCACCACAAACTATGCCTCGCACCACGGATCGCGCCCTGCGTGGTGACGTGCCAGGATTTGAATACAATACTGCAATAGCTCAGGCTCTGCGGTGAGTTCACGTGCATAATGATCCTCGCTGGCCCAAAATCTGCAACATTCCTCCATACCCTCCGACATATACATAAATCTGTTAACCTCTTTTTATAATTGAGCGTACAAATCTTAAAGGGCTTAAGTGCCAATTGAGTTTCAATTAGGATTAATAAGCAGTAAAGGCCCAACGGTTAGTTATTGATTTCGTGCCTACATATTTCATCCATTGAACGTTTCGATCAATCCCCAAGGCTACATTCCGCCGACGCGGCGCGACGACCAGTTGCGGTCGCATATTTCAATGTGATTTCTGTTACTCCACTAACTAACTAACAAACAGAAATGTCGGCATAAACATGTCTGAAATAAAGATAAACTTAAGAGTTGAATTGTTAGGGATATTGCAAAGCTCAGTGTTGGTGGGTGAACCTGGGTGCGCTCACATCGCGCCACCCGCCAGACTGCGCCCACTCACCCCACAGCTACACTCGTACTCCATCTATCTCCACTGACGTCAGGAAGGGTGACTGGAGGTCAGTAAGTGATAGTGTTCAGTCACGACCGATTACTCAATGCCTTAAAGTACACGTTTTGCTCATAATGTATCGTGCAATATCTATCTACAGAAAAATTATCCTCAGCCACAATACTCTGGATATTGAGTAATTTTATATAATTGAAATCTGAATATTCTGTTTTGAATATTTCGCAATGAACGTCTGTAAAATAAAATTTCACAGTGAATCATAGTTCCCTATCGGAATATTAAATATTTCAACGTACATTACTTTTATTTGAAAATAGCGATATTCTAGAAAACGTCGCCGAAACAAGTTTATTTCCAGCGCTGGGTACAGTGACACCGTCTGTAGTAGACTGGATGTCCTCGATGAAGATGCAATGTTGACTTCAGAGCAAACAAAAACATATAAACAATTGAAAATGTTGCGTCCTCGATAGTGGAGGTGGCGATGGCGACTGCCGCCCGCCTCTTGCCTATTTGGGAAACCGGGCTCCCTATTTGGAAGGCTGTGCTCCGAGCTGGCTCGGATCGTTCGATATCGTTCTGTAAATGCTATGGAACACACGGCGTAACCGTCAACCACCAATCAACCACCTTAATAGACTATAATATTCTGTCTATGGTCTTAGCTCTTTATGTTTAATAATTTCCTATTATATTATTGATAAACTTCAGGCACAAAGGTATAATGTTTTAAATAGACAGATAGAGAATAACATGTTACTTCCTCGTATTATATCAAAAGGTATGTCCTAAAGTTTAAAGATAAACACTAAATATATCTATTTTGAAGTGAATAGAACACGGAAGGACTTGCATACCAGAGAATATAACTTTAGTACCTACCGGTATGCATATAGGTGTACCTATACTAATATTTCATGTGAACGTTTGTGAACGTACCTACTACTCATAATATACGTATATAAAGCACATAAACCAGATACAATGTAGTCATTGCTGGTTAGTTGATGCTGTATTATTTGGACTATATCTTTGTTATTTGTATACTGTCTGTAGAATTTTCGTCGCATTCCATTCTAATACTAAATAACTCGTAAAACGTCTGGGCACGCGTAAAATACTCTGGTAAATTTATTAGCAAGCACTCATTTATATTTTATAATGTCACTACAGAAAGTTTTTCTTTCGAATGAAAATTGTAAACAGAACAATATTTCAAAAGTGTGCTGAATTGATTTATTTATTTTAAAAAAGCCATGTTGTATAGTGTCAGGTATTTTTTTTTACCTTTTTAATTAAAGAGAAGAAACTATTATATTAAAAATTCTATATTTTATCATTCCATTAACTTTACGGATGGGTCCTGTATGGGCCCATAGCATTGCAGAGAGAGAAACTCAGAGTGCCGCCTTTGAATATTAATCTGATACTAATTCTAGCGCGTACAAATTAAATTTAATTCAATTTCTTCTAATGAACTGTCTGCACATTCGAAATACTTATTTACTTAAAAATTATAATCTTTTGGGATATTTGTTCCCATGGAACTGTAAGTTTCAGGCTTCTGAATGACGAAATACCAACATTCTCAGGAATTTTATACTTACTGTTTTTCATACATGTCAATCATGAGATCTCATTCAGAAACTGATTCTAAAATTGAGTAAAGTTATTGTTTTGACTTTTTAAACAAGCCTTCTTTAACATGGTCTATCCGATTGTTTATTGATTGAAAAGACTAATTGCTTCTCAAATACATAATATTACTAATAGTTTATCATGGTGACGCGAATATCGACCGTTGTCCAATTAAACCAAACTAAACATTTGTAGGTGTTTAGCTGTTCCTACCGCCTTCATAATGATATAGCAAGACTTTTTAATGGCTCCACTCCATCTTACCAATTATTATTATATTCTGATCTAGGAGGGTCATTTGGAACGCATTAAGTATTTTAACAACGCTAGAGACCAAATATGAACTAGGGTCTCGTTAATCTGAAGATAAAACTATATTGTCTCTAAACTTGTATTAATTATCATAAAGCACACGTAACCATTAGTTAAATAAACATATCAATATCAAATCAAAATTAAAACTCTTTAAATAGTGTATTATTATAATAATTTATAAATATAAAAAGAACAGTACAGTAAAATGTATTCGCCGATACGATTGGCGAAGTGCGTAGGTGTGACGAGTGCGCGTGCGCGTGCTGTTAAGCTGAATGAGTGCTCGTTAAAAAGCGTCCCGCCATGTAATTAGCTGCCGGCACAGAATAAAGCATTAAAAATAAAACAAAGTCGCCCTGTCCCACGGCCCTCGGGCGCCGCGTGACTGCTCTCACGGATCCATCACGAAATTTTACACTCGCTCTGCATCTTATTAAGTGTTATGAAAGGTCTCCCGTAAGTAACAGTACCTTTTAAGGTAAGAAGGTTGCTCTTTGCGAACTTCGATAACACTACATCTGAAGCGATGCCCACGAAATTGCAATTTCCACGTTAAAGCGGTGTTAAGCGATGTTCCGATAAATACCGCTTTTCAAATTGGGATCCTCGACCACCAAAAATATGATCACGTTAAGAAAAATTTTTTTTAGATTAAATCAAATTATTTCAGCTTAATTAACAAGTAGTCCTTGGTTTGCCGGTTGCAATTTACAATTTCTTCCTCAATTCGTTGCACGCCTTAAATAGGCAAAGGTGGCCGCCCAGGGGTGCCATTATCACGTCAGAGCGTAGACTTTATCTCTCAATTTAGTGATAATTTCATAAAGACAAGGAGGCGGCGTCAGGCATGGCGTCTCGCGCGGTAGGTCCGCACTTGCATCGCTTAAAGAAACTACTAATTGCAACCCGCTTTGAGAACGCTGATCGAGAACACGATAATGTCTTTAATGCCGGTCTTGTGTCGGTTCATTCTGATCAGCCGACTCGCTAAAACGTCTTTTTGATTAACATTTTCTCACTTAAAGTATTTGGTTTATTGCTTTATATGAATAAAACATTCTATACTTTATTGTTTTTTTTACGAAATATATTATTAATATATTGGGTAGTATATTTTAGTGTAAGTTAATAAAGAAATCCGAATTGCACTTTAATAGGTGGATACGTCTTATGTTGTAAACAAACCTCGATCGCGAAATAATAGAAGTTATATAGGATTATTTACGTTATATAGGCACCTAGGACATCGGCGCGGACTCCGCGACCTTCGTCTCTGTTTGTACGCCCTCAGGAGAGCACAAATTGCGGCCAGCTACATTACATGCATTATTTAAACACGACAACCTTATAAGAAAGTAATAATGTGATAGTGTACGTATGTCGCAGGCGGTGAGTCAGTGGGCGCATTGACCCTCGCGCAGACGACGACGTACACTAAGTTGTTTGATACTCAAATATTATATAACACACATTTTATTGACAACTTGTTTTTTTTTGTATTATCTATTTATTTATATAAAACTCATCCGTTACTGACAGTAAAACAACAACAATAAACAACGCACAGTAGAAAGCTGTGCGTCGTATAGGTTCCTTGGGGAGCTCAGGGAAACACGAAGAAAAGATTTTCTGAATTTCTTATGGACACGTGAAAAAGCAGAATTTTACCGTTTACATCATTAAGTCCACGGTAACGAGATTGCTGGCGGTAACTAGTAATGTATAAAAAAATGCATAATTTTACAGAAAAGAGCAAAAACTATAACAAAGATGTTAATGGCAACACACTAAATATCGAAAAGTATCTTTTATTGGTACATAATTGGAAAGTTCGAAAAAAGTGCAACACATCATAGGAGCTTGTACAATTCTGAATGGAATGCTCCGACAAGTTTTCAGTTGTCTGTGGTCACGGACGATTTTAATTACAAATATAAATATAATAATGTTTCACAATAATTGGTATTATATATTATATTGCATATTGCATATATCAAATATATCAGCTTCACGCTGTATCCCGCACACTGTAGGTAGGCAGAGGGAAACTAGTGTTAAGACACTGCGTTCCCCACTTTCTACCGAATTCTCGAGGCATTGCGTGTTGAGTGGCAGAACTCAACGCCGCGCTTTGCCTCGACACCAGAGCGAAGAAATGGAAATATAAATTTAAGTAAATATTTCATCTCCTCGAGTAAGGATCGAACTCACAACCAGTGACTTTACAGTCGCTCTTTGTGCCCCTGCGCCACGACTGACCTCAATATTGCATATAGCATGTACAATTACACAAAATGCAATCATTTATAATTATATTTAAATTATTTCGAAATATATACTTGTTAAACTGTAATTTCACTAAAAATAATATATAAAATATAATCCGTTATAATAAAAATTCCTCGTAAAAATTAAAACCAATTAATATGCGTGGCTCTGTATGAGTCATGCTTAAAATCTCGCAATAATACGACAAATTTAATTTCCTTAAAACCTTAATAAGACCGACTATTAAAATCTGTATAAATAATAATTAAAATTAGCGTTAACGTTTTGTTACAAAATAAAATAAAAGATCAAAGGGACAGAATGGTTGTTTATTTGACAATACCTCTGGCTTTTATTATTTGATTAAACCTTGGAAACAACGTAGATAATCTTTTATTTTTCAGATTCACGCTGTAGATGTGGGTGTAACAGGGTGGGCAAAGCGAGTCTGTGTTAAGACCCTCTGCTCCCCACTTTCCGCCGAATTTTGGAGCGACGAAATTTTAAAGTGGCGATACTCAACGCCGCGGTTTTGCCTCGACACCAGAGCGAAAAAAATGAAAACATTCCATTTCTTCGAGTGAGAGTCGAACCTGCAACCTGTCACGTTTACAATCACGCGCTGCAACTGACCTCTATCTAAGAATAATATCTTTAAAATTCAAATTACTTACCTACACATCACAAAATAAAACTACATGAATATTATAGGCATTATCTTATACAGCGTTTTTATTATGACAATCATGCAATCTCTGAACGAACAGACATTTGTGAACATCAGTTCCTGAGAAAACATAGCGTGAACGTACCTACACCGACGCGGGAACGCGTCAGTATATCATTCATCAGTTGTTCTGTGCGCGTGTAAATTTGCATACTGCGAGATCGGTCTGGCGAGCATCGATGGAATTAAAAGAGGGCCGAGAGGGTCGATCTTGTGTCGATAATGTCACATGACTAATGGAGCAGGCGCCGATCACCGATATCTACAAATAAAAATATACTTGGGCCACCGCCGCTGGCGCTGCCTGAGCTGTCTCTGCTCACCGGGCGCGCCGGCGCTGACGACTGTATCTCGCGCGTGATTTCTGGTAATGGCAGTACAAACATTTATATTTAAAAAATATATAAGAATGTGGAATGGAAACTAAACAAGTAAATACTATTTTTTATACATTTAAAGAATACATATGTATATACCCAAACATGCAGCAGATATACTCATCTCACGAGTGCTTGATTAGGGCATTTTAATAGTCAAAACGTCGCTTTTATCCTATGTAACTATAATTTATTTCGTGACAGACAAAAGTAATACCATTTTTTATTGTTGAATATGATAAACTTCGATCATATGATACATATGAATAGTTGATGATTAAAGATAAACTATAACATAATTATTTAAGTTAATTTATATTTTCGAACAGTCGTAGCGCAGGCGCACAAACTGAAGTTGCGACTGAAAACGCGACAGGTTGTGGGTTCGACTATTAATATTATATAGGGAACATTTTCATTTTCCACGCTTTGGTAACGACGCAAAGCGCGGTTTTTTAGTTCCGCCACCCAATGCGCAATACCTCCGGATTTCGGCGGAAAATGAAGAAGGGAAATAGTCATAATGGAAAAGAATTGTCTTAGTACCAGGTTCCCGTCTTAAAACCGCCCACCCTACTATGTGCAAGATACAGCATGAAATTAAAAAAAAAAAACAACATTTTATATTTGGGCGGAACGCGGAGAATGGATTGTACTGACATCACGTTTACTTTGCCTATCAAATTTACATATTTTATAGAGAAAAGTGTGAAACTGCCATTTAATCAAAACAAAATGTGGTTATACCAACTCGTATAATCACGAAGAAATAACATGGATAGTTATAATAGCTTAGTTATTGTAATATATATTATATTGCACTTTACAACCGGTTCAATAAAGCCTCGTAACAGTTACTTTACGAAGATGTTGTCAAACGTGGGTGGTATGTCACCTCTTACGCAATCTGAACGAAAGCACTTCAGATAAGCCAATTACTGTCCGATAGTTATCTTTTCGTATATGAAAATTTATTGAAACTTACATGTAAATATAGTTGTCAATGTCAAACAGCTGATAATATTTGTTTTTTTTTCTTGTTTGTTTGTTGAACAAAAAAAAATATTATGAAGTAACGAACACAAAAAAGATGCTGAAAAAAATATTAAAAAAAAAATTGCTAATATCAACTAGCACGAGAGATGTAAATTAGCTGTTTTTTTAAATATTTTTTCGTTTTTATGTAAAATGTATTATAGTAAGTACACTAGGTATAGATTCAGTATATGTACGTATACCATAGACAACGGCGTGATATAACTTTAAATATTTCTTAAAATTATTTGACGACGATTATAAAAACGTGAGGATTGAAAAAATATTAAAAAATATTATTGTATAATATATAATAAAACAAAAAAAAATACGAAATTTTGAGTCACAGCAGCAGATTAGCCACAGAAATTTATAGCTACTATGCAATTATCAGTCCACCACGACAAAGCGGCTCCCACTCGATAGACATTTGTTTAGATAAAACATAAATAAATAAATTGGACAGCAATAAACCGAGACGGACTTGACCGATGACCGAAAGTGGGCGCGGCGTGGGCGGGGCATTCTAATTACCAAGTCGTGGAGATTAAAGAAGCACTAATAAAGAAAGATAGTCAACAATTGATACAATACTGTTGTGACGTAGTTTCAGTTGAATTCTCTCAAAAATTAATAAATAGATGTATGTATAAACAAATAT
This sequence comes from Heliconius hermathena, assembly GCA_013403705.1. NCBI lineage: Eukaryota > Metazoa > Arthropoda > Insecta > Lepidoptera > Nymphalidae > Heliconius > Heliconius hermathena. Next base: position 32,082 of record JAAIXJ010001829.1, read on the forward strand.
ATGAAAGGAGAATGTTTTTAGAAAAATATACGAAAATGTATGCATGTTTAGTGATTGGTGACTGATTGAGTTCTTTGTTAAACTGGTAATGCAGAACATATCTTTATCTTAAGTATTCACATATTCTATTATTTGTTCAATATTTTTCATTTATTGGCATATCTCAACAAATCTGAAACCACACCGCCAATTATTTATGGCAGTCTAATTATATCGTCATTGTAATCAGAGGGCGGTAGACGTCAATATATCAGAGAATGCGTCAATAATTACGTGCAAGAGCAACGTGCGAGTCCGCAGGTCCGCGGGACACACGGACACGACCTTGCCAAAAAATCACGCATGCAATGCACGGTGGACAGGGGAGGAGGAAACTATGCAGCTGGTCCGCCGCACCAGACGACAGACACTTCCGGTCGGTCACGCGTCATCACCACTAAATATAACAGGGTGACAGCGTGACGCTCCGCCGCCGCGCCTCCGCCGAGCGTCCTCCGCGCCCTGTCGCCCGCCAGTCTCTCTCTCAGCCTCAGCAGGAGGTTCAACAACCGCCTCCCGAACTAGAGTGACACGACGCCTAGATGTATGCGGTATGCGGTTTTATATCTACCGAGATCTAAATAAATAGCTGCCAAGCCAAAGCCAAGTGGAAAATCGTTTTAATATATTGGACTCGAGGAATTCTCTTTGACAATATTTTGACAGAGTGCGGTTTGTGGGATTTAGATACGTTCGGTGCGACGCAGGTTTTTATAACATTTTTATTTTCACTGAAAACGCTTGTCTCGTTCTATTTTTATCATCTGAAACATCTATTTTGAATGTTTATTATTATAGACACATACGTTTAGTTTACTATGTGTTCGAAAAATTTTAAAATTTAATTTATTTCTAGAAAATTATATTGTTTTTATATTATGCTGAAAATATATTGTTGATGGTGGAAGTTGATGGTTTTAATGTTCTCGTACGTAGGTATGATTACCTATACTAAATTCGCTATACATAACTAATCAATAATAAATATTAATTTTAATAAATCTATTATTTTTCTATATTCTTGTCATGTTTTGAATTTATTATTGACATTATAACAATTAATTTCTTTGCCGTTTGACGCAGCTCCCGCCTACATGAGCGCCATAACATAGTTAAACAGTCAAGATCAGATCTATACAATCATAAATACAATATATTATAATGTTATTATAATATTTTTAACTCCACTTTATTCCATATAAAAATACATTATGTATGTACCAAAATTATAAGGTATATTTAATTAAATATGTTTTATTTCTCATCATCAACTTAAAGTTCTTAAGAAGATAATATTTATTTTTCTGAAATGGATCAGCCATTACGTTAACACACTAGCCAGATAGGTAAAGGCGAGAGAAACTGGCGCCACCGGACCATCTAAGGAGTGCAACTGTACAACCGGACAGCCTATTTAGAAATAATCGGCCCGTATTTTGACTCGCCCGGCGACTACGCCGCATGCGTATATGAGATAAATCCGGATACACTTACCTAGAAAAATCATAATATAAAAACAATTTACTTATTTTTAGAAAACGTATAAAAATTTGAGCGTATCGGGGCTCGAACCCGCGGTTCCTGGAAACCGACCAAGTTTCCAGGAGGCGCGGGTTCAAATTTTTATACGTTTTCTAAAATAAGTATTTTTCTTTCTTAAGTGTGGAATAACACTTCAAAAATGTTAAAAACAAGAACAACTTTTTTTTGTGATGATATTGCATATGATTTTATTGCATATGAGCAATAAAAAAAGATGTAATATACATTCAATAGAAAATAAAAATAAATCACGCACTAAAATAAAATAGTAATATGTTACCGTTTACCCTATTTCTTGCACTTGTTTAGAGAGAATAGGTATGTATTTATTAACCAAACCGCAAAGATGCTGCTTATGCCCAAAATAAATTGAATTATAAAAATATTTTCTTCGAATTGGATTCAAACCTACAACCGTCTCGTCATGTATTACCCGGTGTTCAAGTAATGTACATAAATGTATCGTTTCTAAAAATAAACATTGTTATCATAGACAAAGAGTAGGTAATGTTAATTGTTATATCACTCTTGTTACTTATTTATTATTTACCAAATAAAAAGTGCGAAAAATTATAATGAAAATTACAAAATAGTAGCCAAATTCCGCGTTTATTATTTGATAAACACAAACACTTCTTAGCTACTACTAGTGAAATTATGAAATCAAACGCATTCATAAATTAAAATCGACGACAAATGTCTACAGCACGATTTCAACAACGTATCATTAGGCGGAGAATTCACTTTCAAATAATTGAAGAAGTGGAAAGTATAAAAAGGAGTTATTACAAAATGATAACGGTTTTTTTTCAGCTTCACGCTGTATCCCGCATTGTAACAGAATGGGCAGAGGGCGCCTAGTGCTAAGACATTTGCTCCCCACTCTCCGCAGAATTCTGGAGGTAGAACGTGTTGAGTAGCGGGCTCAACGTCGCGCTTTGCCTTAACACCAGAGCGAAGAAATAAAAAAAAAAAAATAATTCATTTCTCGAGTGGGAATCGAACCCACAACATGTCGCATTTACAGTCGCACGTTTGTGCCCCTGCTCACCGACTCGCCTCACTATCATTTTAGAAATATTTTAGTAACTTTCATAAAATTAACAATAATATTCGCGCAAATATTTCAAAATGATCATATAGGCATATGATAATTTTGAAATAAAGATGCTAACAAAACATATTTTTTTTATTTATATAGCACATACAAGAAACTGTTCATTGTACGCCTCTATTAGCATATGAATATTTGCAAAACAAAGCGATTTATATGTAAACATTTTAAAGTGTCTAAAATTTGAAACATGAGTAATTTAGAATAATAGTTCAACAAAACATTTTAAATTGTATTGTCCAAAGTCTACTACAGTATTACAATATGTGATGCTATAATAAAGACAATTAGGTTTGTATTTTGTATATACATGTGTTTATATGGGTATGTAGGGTCACAACTGACATCTATTGCACATACACAGGTCAATTACACAAAGGTATTAGCCTAGTTATATACTTATTTAGGTACGTACGTATAAAAATACGTATAAAAATTTTAACAAATTATATAATAATGACCTAGGTGACGTAGGTGTGGAATAACACTTTAAAATTTAAAAAATCAAATCAGCTTCACGCTGTATCCCGCACACTGCAGGGTAGGCAGAGGGAACCCAGTGTTAAGACACTCCGTTCCCCATTTTCTGCCGAATTCTGGAGGCATGCGTGTTGAGTGACAGAACTCAACGCCGCGCTTAACCTCGCGACCGCGCTTAACCACCAGAGCGAAGAAATGGAAACATAAATTTAAGTAAATATTTCATTTCCTCGAGTGGGGATCGAACCCACAACCAGTTGGTGTTACAGTCACACCTCGTGCCGCTGCGCCACGACTGGCCTCACAACACTTTAAAAATATTTAAAATATATTTAGTTATATATTTTTAATAACGTGCAGTGCCAGTGAGTCTAATAAATTTAATTTTAACTTAGTTTTAAAATCTTCAACCAATATACAGATATTATGAGAAAGAATATTTTTTTAAATAGGACATACTCGTACGGCGGTAGACGGCGAGACGACAAGTAGTCAGAGCGGTTTCCTTATCTACCTCTCTTGCTCAAGATAATTAGAATTTTCAATTACATATCGATCCTTCTGTTTATAAATAAGAACCAATGTTTTAATTTATAACATAATGTGTATAATAGCTATTTGCAATATGTGTGTTTGTGTGCGCGTGTGTGCATGTGCATGTGCGTGTGCGTGTTTAAATGATGGTGCTAAATAACATTGTTTCAGTATGAATGATTTAAAAACTGTCGATAAGTGATTTTTCTCTGAAAGTATAACTATAAACTAGAGACCAATTGAGTTGCATAGACACAAGCGTGTGACTATAAACACAGCAGCTTATGAATAAATATCTTATTGTCTTTATTACAGATTCCGACTTGATAATGTTTTCATTTTCTCTCTCTGATAAGGAGCGCGGCATTAAGTGCGCAACGCCTTCAGTCTCGACGGAAATTGGGGAAGGGAAGTGTCTTAATTCGAAGCAACAATTTTGTCGATCTGTAGCGGTTTTGAATTACTAGCTCATCTTGGCTGATATTGGTGTGTTAAAACATCACCGTCATATATTTACTAATTGAAGTATGAATATATTTTGTGTGTAATAGGTATCATGAAGATACCTACACATCATTTAAAACTACACAAACAAATTATAGATATGTGTTAAACAAAATGCATCAACAATTTTATATAAGAATTGCAAGTTCAAACGGTCACGTACTTTTATATTATAAAACCTACGCATAAGACAGAGGTGTTATTGCACCGTACGTAATTGTAGACGCAATCACAATTTACAGTTCACTATATTTTTATTTTAAAGTTATAAATATTCATAGGAGAGGCAGCAACAAACGCAGCGACGCAAACATTTAAGCAGTTATCATATGAAAGTCACACTACCATTTATCCATAACACGTTTCGCAGGCGATTGAGGAGAGTGCTCGGATCCATTACACTGAACTGAACTAACAATCTCTACCAGCGCAGTTATCGCAATTACTGTTCTCTACATAGACTCTACATTCGCTCGCGGCCGACGGCTGATAGAAGTGTTTGTCGACACTGGCCGCTGATGGGTAATCTGCAAAATTGACATTTGGCGCCAAAAGGGGCGCTCTGAGTGATTTTGAGTGCACCATTTGGCGGGAACTGGAGGCTGATAAATGTTTATTGAGGCATATTCCAAGTGGCGCCATATTTGTGTTTTCGTATTTATTTATTATTATTTTATTTATAAAGTACAATATATGTATTGAATATACATAGATATATCTATACAGATTAAAAACGAAATGTATAAAGGCGGTCTTGAAGTAGCCATCTTTTCCAGACAACCTTTAGAGCGAAAGGAAGCTGTCATACTTATGAGCAAGTAGGTGGTGAATATAATATTGAAATACATGTACAATATACATATACCTATATATGTACTTACAGTTAAATACATAACAGTAAAATGATTAATTATTTAAATACATTTTTGCACGATCATCTAATACACTTCAAGATATAACGATAAATTTCATATAATGATAACAATTCTAAACGTGTCGAGATCGTTCATGTACCAAATTGGTTTATTGTGAGCGTTTCCGTCGCTACCGAGCAATAGCAAATAACTAGAAGAACGGAAATGAATAGAATGAATGGAATCAATAATATGAGTTCATTTCGTTACCTAAACACTGTAACACTAAGTTATTTTAGATAAAATTGTATAGATATTCTAGGTAGAGTCTCACTTGACGTGCAATATCTATAAAATTGGCTGATTTTGAAGAACTAAATATGACTAGGTACTCCGACTGGAAACTGAGTAGCTAACTGACTGCAGTAGGTATAAGTAAGAAATAAAGAAAAGGTTTCTAAGATATTTTATTTTAGCCACATTCTTATCTTACTCAAGTATATATAGTTTCAAAAATTCAGTTTAAGGGTTCATAGACTTAAAAGATGTAATGATACCAGAACATAATACAGAGACCAGAGGCCAGATCCTGTGTGCGTTGAATTATAATAACTAATTGTTAATTTATGCACTAGTATGGCAATAAAGCATTACGAGGCCACACCTGCGACCATTATGATTAATTTCTTTAAACAAATACCATAATCCTGCAATTACGCTATATTTTATTAAAATAACTGATGTTATTTAGCTACCCGAGGGATTCTTTTTAGGGTTCCGTACCTTATAAGCAAAAAGAAACCCCTATAAGATCACTTTGTTGTCCATCTGTCTGTGCTGTCAAGAGTCTTTATCTTAGGAACGCTTGGAGATATCGAGTTGAAATTGAAATTATATACTCGTAAATAAATCTCGTAAATTGTTTTTCTACATTTACTTATGTCGCAAATATTACGCATATTTTTTTTTTGACACTATAAAAGTAATCAAAATTAAGAGGGTACTTCCGGTTGACCTAGAATTATGTAATTTGGCAAGAAGCATCTACAGGTAGTAATTTGAAAGTAAAGTTGAGGAAAAAATCTAAAAACTATACATTTGTAAAAAATAATATCCTTAAAAGGGGGGTAAAATTTGGTATTAAAGCTAGATTAAGTGAGGTATCAAATGAAAGGGCTCTCTGGCTAAGTTAAGCTTGAATTTCAGAAAAACTCGAGACCTCCAATTTTTGTATGAAACCTTCAATGGGCGAACCCGACACGCACTTGTCCGATTTTTTTAAAATGTTCATATGTATGTGCAATCACCAATATATACAACATTTGTATCTATATATTTTTTTTAAATAAATCTCCACTTGATTTCTATAGTGTTAGTAAAAAAATAGAGACTATCTTAGTTGTTATTTAAGTGAGGACGCAACTGTTGCCATACTACAAAATCATAATTATTATTTATCTTAAGAGTATATAAGATTAGAAAAAAAATAGATATCTATAGATTTCTTTAATACGAATTTTATTTCTAGAATAAACAAAATATAAATATGGTGGTTTACTTATAGAGTAGGAAACATTCCAATGAGAAAATGAATCATAGATTGAAGCAACTACTTTAATTACGTAAACGCATATCGCACGATCGCAGATTTAAGAGTAAACACTGTTGGTTTTCCGCTGTGCAGTTCCGTTGATTTATTATTTGTTTGAATAAAGTAATGATCGATATTTATTATGCAAGCGATTTTTATATTTAATTTTATTTATGTGTATTTAGGAAAATTTTAATGATTATTTTAGTAATACACTTAATGAATCGTTATTTTAAATGTTTTTTTTTTATATTTTTATTAGCTTTTCCTACAAAAATTATTATTTTTAATAGAAAAATATTATTTATTTCATATTAGTCTAGATGGGCGGTAGGTTATACGCACGACAAACGCGTTTTTCCCGCGTAAATCCCTGACCCCCGGGAATTTCGGTATAAAAATGATACCTATATGTTATATACTCTATATGCTATATACTCTACAAGCCCTACCTTTCAGTGAATGGTCCCATATAAATCGATTTAGCTATTCCAAACATTTGCCCGGATCAACAGAACGGCGGACAAACAGACTATTAAAATTATTTATCTGTGTTTATTGTCAATAGATACGTACATAAAATTGCGGTTATATTGAAATCACAGACAGAAACTTCAATTTTATTTTTATGTAAAAATATTTATTTTAAAACGTACGATTTAACGTTAGATCTTTAATGGTTTTAAAATATAGGATTTATTTTGTACAACTGATAAAATAGGAGGATTATTTTATAATTTTTGTAATTCCAAGTGCTGATGATCTTAATGCATTTAGGAGATACATAGCAATACGCACATTTTATAGTAAATTAGTGAATTAAAATTTGAATTGAAGATCACTATTAAGATCAAAATATTTTTGAATGAGATTAATAGGTAATGGATGTACGTATCTATATGGTAACAGGTACACTTGACAATCTGTATTTAAATAAAAATATCATGGTATAAAAATAATACAACCAATAAAGAAAAGGCTAGTAAATACATTCAATACTAATCAGATTGTAAATGTATTTTTGCTATTCTTACATAGTCATTGATGCTTTTCGATAATATTTGTATCGAAATAATCTAAATATGCCTAATATCACTTTTTTAAATTTGTTTTGTTTTGTTATATAATTTTAATAATTTTTAAATAAATCATTATTACCATCACGACCTTAATTTATATCGCCAAAACCTTTTCTAATGATATAAAAACTGCAATGGAATGGAAACTGACTGGCAATGTTAAATAGTGTTGATCCGATAAAATAATATCACACTCTTTTACTCTATACGTACCTAACCAAGTAGAATTTCACAATCACACAAGCCGCAAACCATTCTTTAACAACCGCAAATAAAAGGTTATGAAGTTAGCTTATGATTAAACCTTTGCCGCATTACGGTCCGTGCCGCCGTGTCAAATCTCGGATGCCATAGAGCCCATGTCATCTGTTCATTTTGGATGGATATATAAGAAATATGATTCAATATTTAGATATTGAGCTTAACAATACTGAGAAAAGCACGGCGGGCAAAAAATATTGCTCTTTTAAAATTAAAATACTTTTTATAATGTTTTTGTATTGAAGAATACAATTGTATTCTTAGTAAATATGAAACATCTATATATTAAATATATTATTTTTATATGACACAATAAGGAATAGCTACTATGTGAGAACCCGTGATGCTGCAGAGCAGCCCGAGCACATCGGGAAGGGAGGGCGGATGCACGTGTGCAATCCGCAATCGACTAGCGTGCTGAAGCGCAGCTTGCATTTCCGACTCACATTCATTGCCGCTCCATTCATACAACTGACGCATTCATTTAATTCAAGTTCATAACAAACCGGGCGTACGTGGGAGGAGTAATTCACCCGAACGACCAGCTCCCTCGATCTTCCACTATATCGAAAACTTTAGTATCGATAAAGATTACAATCTCATTCATCTAAATACTCGAATCTCATCTTTCTCTTTGCGATTTTACCCTCGGATATTCAATAAAATAAATAAGATGGGTCAAGTTTCAATGCTGCATTTATCGATTCTCAGTATGGACACCGGAGCGAATAAAATTTTCTAACATCCGCAATAATTCACGCGTCCTTAAAAGTAAATATCTAATTAAATGCGTCCGTCCGTCCGCACCTTCGTCGACGGATGTATAAGTTGCGCGGACAGTTACAAAACGGTCGAATATAAAAGTGAATTAGTAATTAGTGGAGGCAGCGGAGGCCGTGGCGCCGAGATGGCATCGCGCGGGCGTAGCGTCCCACCGCGCCACACTTTTCTAACTTTTTGGTGTGTCGGGTCGCGCGGGGGCGTATTGTGTGCAATTGTAGCACGCGAGGGCACCGCCGGCCGACGACCCGCCCGACCCGCCCGACCCGCCGGTCCCGCGCCGTATAATCCGACAGCGTTATGACCAGCCCGACGCCTTTGTCGACTACCGACTTAATTAGAACCCGTGGGTGGCGTACGACACGCCAGGATCTGATCGTAAGGCGCTAAAAATTCTACCTGCCCGAACGAATCCGCGCCGACGGCATTCCTATCTCGCGTATTCAAAATTAATGTCTATTATTCGAATTTAAAACGCTCCTTGTGATCGCGGACACCTATATCAACCAACCCTGTCAATGTGAATAGGACTTCTCTTGAAAGATTAATGTTCCTTTACAACGAACGCCTTAGTATAATTATTTTGGTTTAATATCTTATTGACGTTAATTGTGACGTATTAAAATATTTCAAATTCTTTAAACTGGAAAATTTTATGAACATAAATATCTTAAGCTTGCATTAAAACTCCCTAAATAATTTGGGGATGTACTAATATTTATAATATTTGAAATGTAATACGATCGTTGTCGAAAGGACCGTATGTATTCTCTTAAAACTTGGCAAACTTTAGAAAATATACTTTAGTTTTTAAATGTATATTTGAATGAAGAAATTTAAGCTTTTCATTCAAGAGGTGTTGAATAATTAAAGGCATACGGCCTACACATATATCCTAGAGCTAATGTATCTGTTCTATATGTCTTAAACCGCAATAGAAAGTAACGTATTTATTGCACGTTAAGTTTGACTAGTGAATACAGAATATTTAATGGATACTGCATTTATATCATATAGATATTTAACAAAAAAAAGTACTACTAGAAAAAGAATGAACTCCAAATAATAAAGGATTCGACTTCTCTAAACCAATTTTGACAATTATTCCTGCTGCACAAAAAAAACTGTCAAAAATGTTTGCAACTACGTTGGCGCCTTTATACTCGTAGTAAACAATACAAAACATGGATCTAACACTTATAATTTATCGAGTTGTTTTTTTTGCAAAATTTATCGAGTTAAAAGTTTAAATTGGGGATGCCTATCATAAAATTAGACTTTTTAGCTTAGATTTAAAAATAAGATTTTTGAAAAAAAAAAATTAATACTATAGAGTATAATTGAAATAGAATTTCGAGTACGATCTATGAAGGCATTTTTTTTAATTTTATTTCTTTAGCTCTTGCAACCAGCAGGTTGAAGTGACGCCACACAACGGATCGCTTGTTACATGCAAGTCAGGGCAATGAACCATATGCTGAATTGGAAGTCCTGTGACAGCAAACGACGAATACAATTTACGATGTTCAGTAGTAATGCACTGAACATTAGACTTTTGTGGTGCAGTGCCTACACTTATTTAAAAATATTTCGTCAAAAAATATTAAAAAACTAAACTAAACTAGCTTCACTACCCCTAGCGGGGTAGTCAGAGAGAACGGAGCGCCAAACGTCAATAAATACTATTGTTTTAATTTCGAAAATAAACAAGAACAATAGACTGGATGAAGAAATGTGACTTAATGAAAATAAAAACAGTCAAATGCGAGTCGGACTCGTATACCTCGGTACGGTTCCGTATCAATTTGAAGATTGTATGTCATTATCGGGAAGTACAATTTATAAAAGTTGACAAACTTAAGTTTGCGTACGTATGCATACATATTGTATGAAATGAATTACAATTATCAATTTGTAAAGATTTTTTTTCTGTGAAATATATAGAAATTTTGTCAGAAAAAAAATATTTGGATTTTTTCTTTAATTTGTACTGCAAGTTTTCACTCCTTGCCAAATTTTATAATTTACGCGAAGTACCCTATAGGTTTTGATTACGCGGCGAATTTTCATACAAAATGCAACGAAAATGATACGCAATCAAAGCAGCATAAACCTTCCTTTGACTGCGTTGACTTAGAAACTTGATTTTTTTTTTGTGCTGTAAGGCTGTAAACTTGTATATTTGATATTAATTTCAGATTGATACATCCACGTGGTCTCTCAGATAAATGCTCTAGACAGACGGAAAAAGTGACCCTATAAGTGTTCCGTTTCTTTTTTTCGAGGTACGGTAACCCTAAAAGCGTAAATATTTCTACTTTTATAAATATTTTTTAATTTTGAAAAAAAGTAGATCAACATTCTTTTCATTAACATTTTCAAGCTTAAATATTGTTTAACACTAAGTAGTACAGATAGAGCTAAAAACCTTATTTAGCCATAAAAGTATCTCATCATTTTAGGTAATTTTTCTGTAGTTCTTGTTGATAAATTTCCTTAATTTTTTTTTGCAATTCCACACAGGTCATTACCATTCGACGTTTAAGAGGACATTCGACGTTATATGTATAACTAAAAAGGTAGCGTACGACAATTATCCGCCGCAGTCGCACAATGTCATGCAATAATCAGACGCGCAAACACATTTTCATTCCAAACGCGACGTTATACAAACAATCTTGTATAATATAAAATGCATAAACATTCCAGAAATCAGGATTATTCTCATGCAGAATTACATGCGTGTGCGCAACATTACGTATTCATTAGTACTACACACTACTATTCTACGTCCCATATTGGCCCTGACTTTAACTGTACACTCGTATATTGTATCTAATTAATAATGGAACTCGTTGACGTCTCAATTTGGAATATTAGCACTAATTCAATGAAAGATAAGATAACGACCAATTAGACCAGCAATTAGAGGCCAGTCGTGGTGGAGCGGCACAAAGTGTGACTGTAAAACCGACTGGTTGAGGGTTCGATCCCCACTCGAGGAGATGAAATATTTACTTAAATTTATATTTTTATCGCTCATTTTTTCGCTCTGGTGTCGAGGCTAAGCGCGGTGTTGAGTTCTGCCACTCAACACGCAATGCCTCCAGAATTCGGCAGAAAGTAGGAATCGAAGTGTTAGCTTAACACTACGTTCACTCTGCCTACCCTGCTATGTGCGGGATACAGCGTGAATCTGATATATATATATATAAGATAACGACGATAGAGTATATTTTGTTTCAATGAGAAATGCAATCAATTTAATTGCGAAAAAAAATTATGAAATAGAAAGGAAAGTTTGGGTTTTTACTTGTTAATATATGTGCACATAATAAACATATCCACCGCACAGTGTGCAAATGGTTTAAACACGGTTGACCATTAGCGTAACTGAAATCTGTTCTAGAGTTGCCAGATATCATTCCATGCGGTTTTCGATAAGAAACAAAGATATCATTACTACAGTATAAGTATCTTGTCGATGCATTTTTTAAATATTATTCTAAAATGAATTAAAATTATGTAATTTATAATTTTTATTTGTATAGGTTATTAATTTAGGTATTATACAAATGTGGTATATTTATTTTATTCGCTAAATATAGTGTTATCACATTGTTTCTATTACGACAGTTTCATTCCTCGAAGTCTCGAGGCATTTCGTGCCGGGTGCCGGTACTCAACGTTGCGCGCATTTTTCATTTTTCATTGCCTCAAGTGGCAATCGAACTCACAACCTACCGCGCTTACATTCGCACTCTTATACCCCTGTATCATGATAAATCTCCATACATAATAATAGTCACAAGAAATACATTTTTATTCCAAACACAACTTATTATCGACTACGTGCATTGATATAGCACGCCTTCGGGTTACAAGATCATTTGATAAAGTCCAATCATTGTGCCAAAAATACTACGTGAACAATATCTAATTATAGTTCCTCGTTTAGTTTGTGCTTATCACATTTTTTTATAGCTTTAATTTATCTCCAATTAGCAAGGCCAAAAGTGCACTAAAGTATACAACTTCTATAACAATAAAATTATAATATAAAAAATTATCTAAATTAACTTAATTGCTGATCATAAAAATAAACATATTTACATCATTTCATACGTTGAAATGAAAAAATGTATACAACTAATAGTTTATTTGATTAATAAAATACAAAAAAAAAATCAAATATGAAATTCACAATAATTTTTGATTTAGTAGTGTTGCTCATGAGGCTAGTCGTGGCTCAGGGGCACAAAGTGTGACTGTAAAACTAACTGGTTGTGAGTTCGATCCCCGCTCGAGAAGATAAAATATTTATTTAAATTTTATTAATATTATTAATATTTCCATTTCTTCGCTCTGGTGTCGAAGCAAAGCGCGGCGTTGAGTTCTGCCACTCAACACGCAATGCCTACAGAATTCAACAGAAAGTGGGGAACGGAGTGTCTTAACACTAGGTTTCCTCTGCCTACCATGCTGTGTGCGGGATACAGCGTGAATCTAATTTTTTTTAGTGTTGCTCATCTTTTCGCAATAAACACAATTTATAAATAATTATGTTTAGATGTTGTCGATCGTCCTTATCCTTTGTGAGCTGCCACTATGGGATCGCCCCCACATGAAAGAGCATTTATTTATTGGATGTTAGTTTACCGAGACGATGCCCGTGGGTGGCAATTGTTCTTTAATTTTAAGCCGTCAATGTCACCCACAGCTGTCTATAATAGATGAGAGAGCATCTATGCCTAGATATGTTTGTAATCATTAAGTGCTTAGTAATCATTATTGAGCAAATATTAAAATTATAAATGTATATATATTTTATATGTATAAATATGTATGTAAAAATAATGGAGCCAGTCGTGGCGCAGGGGCTGTAAAGTGTGACTGTAAACGCAACTGGTTGTGGCAAATCCCTTCTCGAAATGTAATATTTATTTAAAATTTATATTTCCATTTTGCTTTGATTTCAATGCAACGAGCGTCGTTAAGTTCCGCCACACAACACACAATGATGTGATGAAGCCCCCAGATTTCGGCGGAAAGTGGGAAACGGAATGCCTTAACAAGTGCGAAGGTGATTTTATTTCAGTTTTTTTAAGTATGTAAAAACATATTTCATAATTCACACAGGTATCCCTATCACGTCGCGTCTCGTTGTATAGTCTAGACGACGATGACAACTTTTTTCTCTTCTCGGTATTACAATTTTTGGCACGTTTTAGAATATATTTTTGGCAAGCACTTTTTAATTTTAATTTTTACGACAAATGAATGAAAGTTGTCAAGAAAGTGAATCACTTGTAGCTAAGATGTTGCTGTATGTCCTTGGTGTCTATTATAATTATAATTATATTATATTATGTGCATGACATCGTCCTGACGCTCAGACAAGGTTAAATGTATAAAATATTTTGTAATTTTATGAACACTGAGACGAGAAAGTATCTTCAAGGCAAAAACGTAAACAGCCAAGGAACGTTAAGTAAGTTTAACTACTTTTAAACGTTCAAATTGGTGGTATTATGACAAGACCAACCGGAAAATAATGAAACCTCTTCTTTTCTATTTTGTATATATTTTAAAGGCGATATGTAAGTATTGAGCATTTTATATTTAGAAGATTTATTCTCCCACATGATTTAGGTTGGCTGGTAGAAAATGCTATTTAGCGTTAAGCCCGTATATTGTACATTTTTTTGTATTAAATTTTGTGCAATAAAGAATCTAAAAAAAGAAAAACAGATCTGGTACCGTCTTTTTACCTCCACGTATATTTTTCTTAGGTGATATTTTCTAGAAAAGAAAACTAAAACTATGTAAAAGACATGTATTAATACATTATTTTTATAGTAATACAAAAAATATTTGGTATATGTAATTTTCATCATATTTTAGCATTTATATTATTAATGATATCTACATATTTGGTCTTTACACGATACATTTATACACGGAAAACGTCTTAAAGAAATTTACTCTGGAAGTTGATCAAAATCTAGTGTGACGACGCCCTCTCGTTTTTCTTAGTTTTATTTATCATTTATCTTTTTATAATAACTTTAAATAGGAATAACTTCATATTTTTAATAGATAGGTAATAGGTTGTGTACCATTAAGAAATTTGTATTAAACACGCGTATTTTATAAAAAATTGTAAACTTAAGTCATACAATTTATTTTGCCAAATACGCTCCAATTTTTATAAAAACAGTGTATTTGCTTAACTTCATGAACTACGTCTTATTATGATCGCCCAATAAGTCTTCCGTGTTTCAGGATTCTCCATTCGTAACGGGACAGCCCGGGTTCGACATGTTCTGATTAAACAAATCAAATAAAAAAATTTAAAGGCGTCCATTGTACTGTAGCATCTACAGTTTTATTTTTTCTTTATTTATCAAAAAAGTTATTTACAAGTATACCAAAAATGTTGGTTTACTTTTCCAATATTGCATACTAGCATTAGGTTTTTCTTTAAAAAGCAAGATTTTTCATGACATCTCACATCTCTGTCACATCTTTATCATCGTTTTGTAAAAGTTACCTTATCTGTACGCAAATCTTAGTACATACATACTATACTGTTATCTATATGAAGAATTTTAACAAAGCATATGACTACATATTATATTTATTTAACTATTCTAAAACAGTTGGTGGAGATTTGAAATGTTAAGCAAAGTTTCACCTCTAAACGACCTTCCTTTGTTTAATTTATTCGACTAATCAAAAACTTGTACGTATTAACTATGTTTTATGAATAAGTAGGTACGCTAAAAACACACATCTTAGCGCGTACAACTAAATAAAAAATGAGGAAATCAAAAAAAAACTTATAGAAACATAAAATTGAACATAATAAATTTTTATTACCAAAAAGTTCGTATTTCAATATTAAAAAAAAATAATATCAATGATAATAATCAGCGATATTCATACAAAAACCAATCAGATAACCAATTATAAGTAAAATAGATATTAAAAATCAAGATAAGAAGAGATAGATAGCAGTGTTATATAAATTATTATAAATATTGTTATGAAACAGAATTCAAAATCTTTGCAAAATTACGTTAAACAAACGTTAAGTCGTACACGCTGATAAGATTGCGGTCGTACGACGTTCGAGTGTTTACGACACTAAATAAAAAGGACCCATATGATCTTGACACAACCGTTTCATTGTTTTAAATTAAAATGTTCTCGACGCGCCTCTAACTCCAATTACTCGTAATATTCATTTTGCATCAATGGTATGTAACGAGCAATTGTTGTTATCATTTTAAATGAAAAATCACATTTATTATTTTTTTAACACTCTCGATTTGACACTGCTAAAATCATTTTAAGCGTTTTAAGCTAAAGCTTTTTTTGGCTGGATTGAAGCGTAAAACATTATCATTATATTCGTTTATAGCGCACAGTTCTCCACTTTCCGCTGAATTCTGGAAGCATTGGGTGTTGAGCTGCGGAACTCACCGCTCTGCCTCGACACCAGTGCGAAAAAATGAAAATATTAAATATTTCATTCCTTCGAGTGGAAATCGAACCCAGAAGCTATAGCGTTCACAGTTACACTGCAGTGCTACTGCGCTACGACTGGCCACAATCATTGCATATTTTGTAATAATTACCATAGAATAATAATGATTTAATAGTATTACGCATTTCCCTTGAGAGGGCCAGCGTTAGCAAAGGTAATGGACACCTGTTGGCTGTTATCTTTGTTATGATAGCGTACACTTTAGTTTATTTACTTATTTATAAAGTTATTATCTTCACTTCGTATATGATTATCACAATTACACATGTATTTATAATTATAATTTCATAATTTACATTAAGAGATACGTTATTGAAGTGTACATAATAATAGAACAAGACGATACACTGATATTATATATTATAATAAAATAAACATTTTTATTATATCAATTCACAAACTTTTTTGAAATATAAATAGATATAAATGTTTTATGAATAAATGCAAATGCACGTATAATTTAATTTAAATGTGTAAAACTTAGTTTACTATCAATGTTCAAGAAAATAGTCAATAAAGTGTAATAACAAAATTATTTTTAGAGAGCAACTAGCAGTTAGTCGTAGGCATCTACGTCTCGGAGTCTTTGGCCGATAATAAAGATAACTTGTATCGTGAATCAAAAATAGATCAGTTGACATTTCTCCGTTCAGCATAGAAGTGAAAAAGGCGATCACCGGTCTCACGTGGCATTGTTTTTATTGTCCGTTACATCGGAGATATCGATGTGATAACGATATTACGTCAGATATATATCGATATTCCGCGCTAGAGCCGTCCGTTTGTGACGACACGGCTCTGCCACACAACACTCAGGCCGTAGACGTGACGCGCCGGTCAGTAGGCAGCAGTCAGTACTTACCACGTACAAACTAATTAATCTCGTCGCCCTACTCCTTTAGCAGGTCAGCAAATGCGGAATGTAATTATTTACATAAACATTCTAATCCGCTCGACGTACGAGAGTACGAGTCGTACGAGTCGTGCGAGTCGTACAGCGTACTCATAGTTATCTAATACTCTATGCGCTCGGACGAAATATTTATGAGAATGCGTCGCGACGACGAAGGATTTATATGCAGAAGATTAATTATAATTTGAATTTAATTGGCGGCAGTCGTCGCCGACGGGACTCACCGGCGGGGCGCGTGGTGCGGCGCGCGGGCTCGTCCTCGCGCAGGTCGGGCGCGTGGCGGCGCGCGGCGGCGGGGCCGGCCGGCGCCAGCGCCAGCAGCGCCAGCAGCAGCAGCGCAGGCAGCATGGCACTGCCCGCACTCCCCTCGGTCTCCCAGCGGCGACGAGCTCACTATTTTGGCCGCGCGCTCTTTCGTTCGGGCGGGCGTGTCGGCGGTCGCGGTCGCGGTCGGCGAGTGCAGCGCGTCTCGTACACGTCGGAGCTGAGCGACGGCCGAGCCAGACTGAGGCGAGCGAGGAGCGATTTCCCAGCTCGTGCGCGAGAGGGGGCCGGCGCGCCCCTCGCGGAAAACGCGGCGTAAGCGCGGCCCACGGCGCGGGCGGGGAAAACTGCAGCGCCGCCAGCCGGCCGCCCGCCGCCGCCCGCCCCGCGCCCTGCACGTCGCACTTTTACTCTTTTACAAGTTATTGCACAAAATCACAATTCCTAACTATATAAATAATTGTTATATTGAGAATATTAGAAAAATGAAGTTTTGGCAAAAGAAATAATCGAACCTCCACACAAACGATAATGTTACTGAATGGTAGTGCTATAAATAAGAAAATACGCAATTATTATAGCAAATTTGTTATAAAATTGTTATAGGTACGTACCTGTAATATTAAACTGTAGGAATATTATCACTTTATCATAATAAACGTAAATACCATTGCCTGAACGTTTCCTATTTTAAAAGTTTCAGTCATAAATGACACATTTACTTATGTATGTTATATAGAAATAGAATCTTGTATGCGGAATCAAAATATTAAATATTGCAGAAATCAAGACGCATTTAACATCTACATAAGTACACTCGACATAACAAATTAATAAACGGATAGAAACGATTTATTATTTCTCATATGAATTATTTACATTTGTATATTATTAATGATGCATATTAGCTCTCTTAGGGTAAGAATAGGCTACTACAGAAATTCCGACATAAATGTCAGACATTAATGTATCTTACTGTTTTCACTTGTTTGTGTTTTTTGTTTTCGAATAGTGTCTATTTGTAAGTGTCCGCAAATTCTGTCCGCTGGTGATAATGTAATACGTTTATTGTGCGCGGTGCGGTATATTGAAAATGTCAAACCTGTGCTGTGTTAGACAGCTATATTGCTTGCCGATTTCTAAGACGCGTATTTTTTTCTTAATCTATCTTATCTAATTCTATCACACTATTTTTCTGGACACCACAGGTTTGCTTTATATATAATTTGCTTTATATGTAGCAAAAACTTTTACTCCTTTTTACGAATAATGTACTGACAGAGGAGTATATAATTTGGCACTTATAATTTATATTAAAAAGGAGTGCAGAATGTTAATATTTTTTAAAATAATGCATGAAAATACATTAAACTCGGAAACAAATTAGGCAATCAAGTTCTTCGTAAGGACATTTCTGTAAAACACCAATGGGTTCCTTTTTACCTTAGGCTAAAGGTAAATCAAGAAGCTGACAAATTAGCACAAATGCATTAGTTGAAGAATAAAAGTTAAATAATACATACATTTAAGTCTATATGCTGTAAAGCTTACTTTAAGAATATTTGCTATTGTTGTGGGTTTTAAGGAAAACGATATAACTAACATTTTTATAATTTAATCATTTAAAAGTCCGCAAATAAAAACAGTTTTAAAAAATATATAATTACAGAACTATATAAAATAAGCATTAACGACTCATTCATTAAATCCATACACACAATAAAAATTTAACTGATCGCTGTCCGTCCATGGAAAATATAAGAGATAAACTACTATTGGGGGCATTTATATTTATATAAAAATAAAGAATGTTTTTTAAAGTTATGTTTGTTTGTTGGTTCGCACACGACGTTGTTGGTGACGTTGTGCACGCCAACCTAAGGAACGGCGTAGCCGATTCAACTGCAATTTTTACTATTATATTTTAGCAAACCTTCCTTAATATTAAGTATTAGTTTAATTTCAATCGGTTATGAATAAAAAAAAGTTATTTCACAATATATATATTTTTTAAACATTATTTCTGTAAAATAACAGTTGTTTCAATCCAATTGAATCCAAATTTTCAAATTCAAAAGTATTTTTTATTTTGAAACATTAGATCTTGAAAAGAGAATGAAGAGCTACAGCTGCAGCTTTATAGAGATTTCACAGGAGGAAAAATATACCTTTTTAATTACTACGTAAAAATTTAAAATAAAAATGTTCCTTCTTACTTACTTATCTTCACGCTTTACCTCTAGCGGGTTAGCCAGAGAGAACAGAGCGCCAAACGCTACGGTCTCTACATACCTCCTACGCCTCGTCCACTGTTATCAACCTCTTCATACATGCTATCTGCCGGGTCCTCATGGTTTTTACATGAACTTCCTCTAATATTTGTGATACTGTGTTTTCGACGGCCAACCGAGGTCTCCCCCTACCTCTATTACCACACACTTTTCCATCATAAATCTTTTTTGCCATTCTGTCATCACTCATTCGTTCGACGTGCCCAAACTAGCTGAGCACGTTCTTCTTTATTCTCACCGTGATATCCTCGCTAGTATGTGCCATTCTGTATATCTCATTGCGGATTCGATCAGCTAGGCTAACTCCGCATATTCTACAGAGAGATCCTAAGAGATCGCATCTTCACGGCATTCATCTTTCTTTCATTCTTCTTCTGTAATACAAATAAAATTTTCCTTCAATTTAAAAATAAAAATAACGAAACCTTACTATGTAATAGATACCACTTGGCTAGATACCTACTGGAAAATATTAATGCAAATTATTATATAGATACATCAAATGGGCAGCGTCTACGCGTCATTCGTTCATAGAGATCAATTAAACCGCAATCATGTCATTGTTTTGAACGTGTATAAACTAATAAATTAACTTGGCATGGTGTTATGCGTACAAAGTCACCGCGGCCAGCTAAACATATAATATCATTCATATATATATATGTACATGGAATTCCCATGAATATAAAGAATTCAAGTAATTTTAAACGCTCAGATATAGTCTCATTTATAAAATTAAACTTAAATAAAGGCAAAGTCCGTGGAATTTTACATTGCAATAAACAACTTAGAAGATTTATATCAGTGAGATCTATTAGTTAGTACTTAGAAAAGTTATTTACCTACAGAGTGCTTGGATTTGTTTAGGTTTTTATTAGATACATTATATCTTTAAATTAAAAAATCAGCTTCACGCTGTATCCCGCACACAGCAGGGTAGGCAGAGAGGAACCTAGTGTTAAGACACTCCGTTCTCCACTTTCTGCCGAATTCTGGAGGCATTGCGTGTTGAGTGGCAGAGCTCAACGCCGCGCTTAACCTCGACAACAGAGCGAAGAAAATGGAAATATAAATTTAAGTAAATATTTCATCTCCTTGAATGGGGATCGAACCCACAACCAGTCGGTTTTACAGTCACACCTTGTGCCACTGCGCCACGACTGGCCTCATCATTATATCTTTATTTATACTGCTATCTTTAATCTATGTATACTATAATAAAACAGTTAAAATCTGTATCGGTAAGTCTGTATATTAAATATATTTGCGAAAAACAGTGTAAGTTGAGTGTATGTTGGCTTAAAATAACTAATAGAATCTATGATTTTTAAAATTTTTGTTTGTCTGTTTGTACACGCCCATCTTCAGAACCACTGGGGCGATTTAAACTAAACTTTTTTTTTTGTTTTGTATCTATTAGGTCTGGGCAGGACTTAGGCTCTCTGTTAAGCATTTTTTATTGATATATAAAAATTAAAATTATAGATATACAGAGTGTTTTTGTCATAACCACTTTAAATGAAACCATATTTTTAACGACTCAATAAAAACCTAATACAATTAAAACAAAAAACATTTTTCCAAAAATTGAAAAGGGATTTTTGAAACAAAATAATTAATAAAATTATAGTTGTAAAATAAAACATTTGTCAAGAATGACGCACACAGGCACAATCCTATCAAAGCGAGAACGCCGCACACGCCTCATTCAAGAAATCGAGTTGTAGGTAATGGCGGCGAGGTTGAATTGCGTAAAATAAAACGAGAGATATCCCTTTCTCGTTCTGATGTTTTTTGAGAAAGAAAAGTAGTAGATCTGTGACGCTTAGTAGTATTTTTGTAGTAGTATGTGTTTAGGTTATTGGTATCTTTTCGTAATTGCATCACACGAAATACAGGTATGGATAAACATCGTGAAAAAAAAATACTACGTCTAAGCTGTTGAATTATCTTGATTAATTTCTTTAGGTTTGAGTTTCAGAAATTTTTCCCTATATGCTGCTCCCGTTAGAGGAGTGCAGACGCTTCCATTCTGTATAATAATTTTAGTTAAGTCATGAATTATCTACTATTGGTTAAGATACATGATAGACATCTTTATTTATTCAAAAGGATTACTAACAGAAACTATAATAATACAAAAATAATATACTCTATATATTAAAGCAGCCTAACTATGTCTCAGCCTGTATCCTCTATCTTTATATAGCCTATATACTAGATCTATCTTTAGCGAAAACTGTTATTAAAATAACTTTAAATCGTTTTAACAATAATTTTTGCAAATTATTATACTTATAACAGAAATTAATTACAATTATAAGTTTATAACATTTTTTTACCAGTAAATATAAATTTCCATTTCTCAGTTTTCATTCAAGCTCTTACTAAATTTCAACCCAACAGGCCAACGGGACATAATCTATATAGGTATTGATATGCAGGACCTAACTCGATCGACGGATCAACGCTGGTCAATCTTTAGGGGGACCTCAAAACATATCCATTTCACTCTTATATATGTTCAGTCATTTTCAGTGGTTATGTGATCACCGCCGCCTACTCTATGTTGCACCAGTAGGGCCACACGTGCGTTGCCTGTCTTTAAGATGGTAGATGAGCTTTTTGAAGATACCCATGACGTGCCGAAGCCAAGACACTGACAAGTTTATTTCGACACTGGTCAACGTTTTCCCGAACCGATATACTCAATACTAATACGAAAAATGTTCAGAAATGGTAACCCAATGATCTAGTTTAATATCTTGATAATACCTACAATAAATGTGAAAATTTGCGAGAATGGATAAATGGTTCCTCCTTCACGCAAAAACTACGTTACGAAAGGATTTATATGAAACTTTACAGTATTGTAGCTTAGATATCAGAATAACACAAAGGTTATAATTTATTTACCTATTAGTTACATATTTAGTTTAATCAGTAAATCCAAGCCTTGATGCTTCGAAAATAAACATAAATTAGAAAAAAAAACAAATTCACGCTGTATCCTACACACAGCAGGGAAGGCAGAGGGGACCTAGTATTAAGACACTCTGGTCCGCACTTCTGGGTGCATTGCGTGTTGAGTGGCGGAACTCAACGCCACGCTTTGCCTCGACACCAGAGCGAAGAAAATGAAAATATAAATGTAAATAAATATTTCACTTCCTCGAGTGGGGATCGAAGCCATAACCAGTCGATTTTACAGTCACACTTTGTGCCCCTGCGCCACGACTGGTCTCAAAATAAAAATATTTTGTGTATCTTACTATTTCCTACAAGTTTGACTTTCAATGATAATATTAGTGATTGTAAAGTATGGTATCTATTAAATAATCGTCCTTGGATATTTTGATAAAGATTAAAATGATAGTCANTCAAATATATATATAAGAAAGTATATAATTTTGATTAAAGATTAAAACGCAAAAAACATTTTATTAGGTTAACCTACATATGTACATATATAAAAAAAATCTTACATCGTTATTGTGAATGGAAGAAGGTACATAAGATATTTAATTGGATTTAAAAAAGGACAAAATGGAGTTTTAAGTTAGTTTTATTTTTATTATTTTATAATTATGGATCTAATACGTAAATATACTATCATATTTATCCTTTTTAATTCCAATGCTTTTCGAAAAACTATTTGATTCCATTTTAATACAATTATTTAGTTATATTATTGGCGGCATTCATAGAGGACTTATCATTGTTATTTTCAATTTTTGCCTATTTGGACGTTGCATACAAGATGACTCACCAGAGTGCTATGCTTTGTCTAACCAAACCGAATCTGTGTATAAAATTTTAAAATATTTGACTATACCTACGTGACGATGTGGACGATCACGTACTTTATTATAAGCGTCTTGCCAGCTTGCATCTTACTTCGCAAGTACATTGTAATCTTAGGATCGATCGGGTTCCTAGGGCAATCTGAATTTGTAATTACCGAAGTAAGAAATTCTAGAAGATTCCTTCCATCCTTCGAGGTCTCCGTCAGGTGCCGCCGGGGTTATTGAAGAATCCCTTGGCTACCGGAGCCAAGTTTAGTGGGTAGTGTAGACGGCCTACAGCTGATACAAGAGACCCATATAACCCACTCGAATCCGGGGTGGCATACGCGTAACCGAATTCCTCACGAAAAAAAAGGTCCTCGTGATTTGTAATCCTCTGCTCATACTTCTTAAGTACACTTATGGTAGAAATCAAACTGTCTTTGCATAACAATACTTTCACGTTTTTAATAGTTTTCACCACAAAACAATCGATTTTAAAAGTAGATTAACTATCAATCTTCTTAAACTGCCCAAAAAAATCACCAGAACAATAAAATTGCCCCGATAAATAATAAAAATATTGTTTACACGAACATATCTGTTCAAAGCTAAAGTCCAGGTCCATTGTGCACCTTCAAAATTCTTCTTCTGTTTAGTTATATCATTGTACTTACGCAGTCACTCGAATGACAAGACCAATACTGCAATTTCCAACCACGATTATAATGAACTAAGGCCAGTCGTGGCGCAGGGGTACAAAGTGTGACTGTAAAATCGATTGATTGTGGGTTCGATTCCCACTCTAGGAAATGAAATATTTATTTATATTTATATTTTCATTTCTTCGTTCTAGTCTCAAGGCACAGCGCGGCGCTGAGTTCCGTCACTCAACACGCAATGCCTCCAAAACTCGACGGAAAGTGGAGAACGGAGTGTCTTAACACTAGAGTCCCTCTGCCTACCCTGCTGCACAGCGTGAAGCTGATTTAATTAGATTTTTGATTATAATGAAGAAAAGAATTGGAACATCACTGTCTTTAACAAATCGAAAAATTTGTTTACGCGAAATGGCGGCCATCCCCTATTATGACTTGACTGACTTTTCTATGTTTGAAGTTTTTCCTGTACAAAAATAATAAAAAAAAATGATCGAACAAAAAAACCATAATATATCAATCACGAATAAATCATCACAGCTTTGTATCGAAGTATTTGAATAGAATTTAAAAAACTAAAAACTAAACTAGCGTGAAGCTTTATTCCTAGCGGGGTAGTCAGAGAGAACGGAGCGCCAAACGCTACGGTAATATGAATAGAAATAAGAAGCAAAAAAAGTGCAAATATTCAACAAATTAATTAATAAAAGTATTGATTTTTTACTTCTTAAAATCGAGATTCTCTTTCATGTATTCTAATTTTTTTTTAAATATATAGTGAGGCTTATACTATAGAAAAAGAGGATACAAGCCATTCAGTAGTTGCTCTATTATATTAAAGGATATCCACAGCTCACTAGTTAATATCATCGACCAGTAAATCAATATAATAAAATTATTAAACAATGAAATTGAAAAGAAATTGTTTTTTCACTGGTAAATGCTGTACTTGCCGCATTCGTAATAGATAAAAAAATAACATATCCTCGTTATCATCTGTAAGTAGAGCTCTTAATATTATCGTTGTCAATATTATTTTTCTCTTCACACGTTCACCATAATTAGCAAGCAGTACAGTAATTACCTATAGTAAGAAGTGATATATCACTCTCCTATCGCCTGTTTAAAGAATCCGTATGCCGAGCTAAACGACATATTTTGTATAACCAAATCAAAATGAAGAAACCATGTAGTTTTCAATAACGTCACGGCGGCACCACAGTATTTCGATTTTTTATTATAAACATCACCATTACACCGCATTATTAGGGGAAAAGAGTGAAGATAATAATATAATAATAATTATTAAAACATAGTAATCACAGATTAAATCTAATAAAATTAATCATTTTCACTTTTTTTTGTTAAGAAATATCATTGTTAATGACGTATAAACTAATATCGTCTTCTGTAATGAATATTGTAATTAAGTTTTTCATCGGAGTGAGTACGGCGGATCTGAGTTCGATTCCCACGAGGGAAAATGGATAATTAGCATTTTCTTGATCGGGCAAAACAAAGTGGTGCCTTAAGTTCCGTCGCAATGTCTCAAAAAATAAGCAGAAAATGAGGAACAGAGTGTCTTAGCATTACCTCTGTCTTCCCTGTTATATGCGGGATACAAGCGTGAAACTATTATAAAAACGTAGGCTTACTTCAATTTAATAGAGAAGCCAAGCCGCCTTTAATCACATGAGGCAAAATTTTGCTTAAAAAATATGTAGATACCTATTTTTTTAACATTTTAAGAACATAACAACCAGCGAATTCATATTCTATGTATTTTTTTATACATTTTAATTATAAAATATTGTACCGATATTTCAGTTGTCCGTTTCCGGAAAATATAGAGCAAATAGGTAATATAACTTATTTATTAAATATATCAATAATACTCGATTGGAGATAGTGTCAAATGTCTTATACTAACCTAAGCCCTATAGAATAAGATCCCGGTGCCTCCAGACCTATGTCATTTTAGGAAAGCTGACATTTTAAGGATTAATAGTTTAATTAATCTAATATATAGTTAAGACTGTTTCTGTACTTACAAACCGTGCTTACAAACAATATATTTTTAAAAATAATGTAATTAACGTATATTTATTATTACCAGACCATTGGGACCTTTACTCCCGCTAGACGTCTTAAAGGCTGTTTAAAATTGGGATAAACTACGTTATACTAACAAATTTTAATTTACATGTATTATTTACGAACTATTTCAAAACCCCTTATAAACACCCAGACCAATGCGATGGATCGATCATCGTCCCAGACAGATATATACTTTATTTGGCGCTACCTCTGAAAGGTTTCAACCCCACTTTCAAGTTATTGAGTACGGATACTGTCTTAATTACATATTGGACGAATAGTTCTCAAAATTTCAGATTTGATAAAATAACATGGGTCTGAGGGCCCTGGGATCTTGTGCTATTAAGTTCTATAATGTATATATTATATTTAAGGAATTTCAAATGAATGTCTCTCACTTCCATTGGCATATTTTAAAAATAAATGTTGGTCTATTTTTAATAATGCCTTTATGTTCAAATTAACCTTTTTTATCTATATTATAAGTATGCCAATAACCAATTAAAATAAAAAAAATATAATTAACTCCAAGAGAATATTGTAATTAACATTATAACTTTGATTATTAGAGAACAAAAACAGGTTTAACAAGCATAGGATTTTCAAGTAAAAACTAAATTTGGTGAGGATATTTTATTCCATAATACAGCATTAAGACAAACCGGAATGTCACATTTCGTTTTCCATTGAATCTTCTTGATTTTCATAAAAATTAATTAATAAAAAAAATTCTCCACCACACGCCACATAATCATATCCTTAAATTGTGTTTAATAATTTCTTCTAAATTATTATAAAAATGCTAAGTTATAATTAATTGTGTAAGAGCAGAGTACCACCGAAGGGTTCCGTACAATCGCACGTCACTTCAATGACACCATGTCAGTAATACATATACCTAAATTAAATCTCGGGTCGTCATGAGAAGTCAACTTTAAATGCAAGTCGCCACGACGCCATCCGACATGGTCGCTCCGAACGGTATCGAGTGTTAAATACATAACAGCTTACTCTATCTAGTTAACTTCCGTAAAAATAAACTATCATAATACAATAAGTCGTTCGAATCAAACGAATATACACAAAATACGCACAGAATATGCTGTATGTGCACACGTCACGACTGCAGTTGCCATCGAAACTACTCAAATCAGTCACAGAGCGATGTGAATAGTGACATTTAATATAATAAATAAAAATTAAACCCCTGTCGCTTCTGAAAGATTCTTGTAAAAAAAATCACTTAATAAATTAAACATCAAAACTAACATAAAGTTCTAGGTAAATAAATGGCTTGAATTTGAATAATCGGAATCGATAAATAAGAAATAACTAATCTAATAACGATTTATTAGTAAACCACGTATTAGACACGTAGAGCCAGCTCGTAGCAGTTGGCCGATCGCAAATATAGTTTTACGACGCGATAACCATTGTTTGAACTAGGTCACGTACCCGCTACAGGCGTCGCTAATAAACCAGTGAATCAAACTCATAAAGTGAATTAACTTTAAATACTTTATTACGACAACTTATTCCACAATATTATAGTATACATATAAAACATGTTACGGTGTGATCCACTTTATCACGAGTCAGCTACACATGTACCTATCCACATCACAATGCGATTAATCAAATGTACAGTTTCATATTAAGTTTAGATAAATATAAACACAAAAAAAAATGTAATTTTGCAATAACTTTACACACTATATTTGTTCAACGTCATCAGAGATCGAGCAAACAACGCAATCCCATTGACTAATACCATTGCACTAAAACACAGGCGTGACCCCTCGGTATAGATATCGACATCTCAAACGAATGCGAGGAAGAGAGCCGCGAGTGCTCGGCGCGGCCAGCGTGTTGGGTGTGCGATGCGAGCTCGGTCGACGGGTGACGGTAGTACATAAATTTCGCACATACATTGTATTTATAGCAAATAAAGTGAACATATCTTAAACCATAGTCTCTTTCAGTAATCAGATAAGTCTGTGGGGGCACAGGTTAGCGGTTGGCGTTCTTGAGCTGGTTGGAGAGCCAGTCCAGCCCCTCGTAGAGGCCGTCGCCGGAGGTGGCGCACGTCGCCTGGATGTACCAGTTGCGGTTGCGCAGCGAGTGCAGGCCCAGCTTGTCCGTTATCTCCGCGGCGTTCATGGCGTTTGGCAGATCCTACCACAAACATACATTGTAACAAATGTTTTAAATAGATTTTTTATATAATAACTAAAGGTTGTCTGGAAGAAACTGCTAATTAGTGCTAAGATTGTCTTTTGTGCTTTGCATATTATTTACATTTATTAACTAGACTATTTTCTTTCCTTTTGTCTCTTTACATCAATATAATTTTTGTGTTTAGTAAAGTATATAAACAAATAAATAAAAAGGAAAGCATATGTTTACAACCAATAACATAAAATTATAGTTGTAATCTTGTAAAATGTATAGGGAACAAAATATGTATATTATATGCTTGTAATTTAGGTTCCCACGCCTACAGATAAATGACTCATAAGTACATCCTTTGACCTTCATTGTTTAGATATCTATGCTACTATATAACAAGACATGAAAACATTCACACAAAAAAAACTAATATTCAAAAACTAATAATATTTATTATGATGCAGGGTAATTTAAAATTTTAAATATCCCATAAATATGCAATTTTCTTAAAAAGTAAAATGAATAAGTGAATTATAGATTACAATATCAAATTAAGTAATTATTAATATGCATTGGACATATTATATTTAACTGACTACTTATAAATTTATACCTTGAGTTACTTTTCCTTTTATTTTTGTATTTGTTATAAAAATAACTATTACTTTTTGGATACAGTGTTTACCAAAAATATGAATGTACAAATAGTCTTAAGTTTGTGCTGTATTGTACAATAGAATATGATAAAGAAAATATACATTTTCACTTCTGTTATTTAACAAATAACCAATTTGTTATATTATCTTATTCATTTTACTTGGACTCATACAGAGTTATACTTGGATAGACAAAATGATTACCTGTTTGTTGGCAAAGATCAAAAGTACTGCATCCCGTAACTCATCTTCACTTAACATTCTCATGAGCTCCTCACGCGCTTCACCGATACGCTCTCGATCATTACTGTCTACTACAAAGATGAGACCCTAGAAAAAAAATATGTTCTTGTCAAAATTAAAAATATCAAAGTAAGATCAACTAAAGAGGCCAGTCGTGGCGCAGCGGCACAAGGTATGACTGTAAAACCGACTGGTTGTGGGTTCGATCCCCACTCGAGGAGATGAAATATTTATTTAAATTTATATTTCTATTTCTTCGCTCTGGTGTCGAGGTTAAGCGCGGCGTTGAGTTCTGCCACTCAACTTGCAATGCCTCCAGAATACGGCAGAAAGTGGGGAATGGAGTGTCTAACACTAGGTTCCCTCTGCCTACCCTGCTGTGTGCGGGATACAGCGTGAAGCTGATTTAATTTAATTTTTTTAATCAACTAAAAATCAGCAGCATCTGACTGTAATTGCAGGGTTGAAAGTTTGATTAATAATCTGGGAAATGAAATGTTTTCGTTTTTTCCCTTTGGTAACAAAATAAAGCAAGGCCTAACAGAACCGAGTACCGAAACTCATTACAAAATGTATCAAAAATAGCATGTAAAGTATGAACTGAGTCTTAACACTAAGTTTTGTGCCTATTCTGGTATCTGTGCAGGATGCAGTGAAAAGATAATGTAAAAAGTAAGACAAGAGCCACAATATTTAAAAATAATTAAATCATTTTCTTGTCCATTGCTTATTTAAGAATAAAAGCTATAGCTATTTTTTTTTATAGTAGTAATATAATATGCAATACAGGATGGAAGAGGCTGCGCTCCTTTTACGGAAACAGCATATAGAGTAAAATATTTCAAATCCATACCTAAAGAAATTAATCAAGATAACTCAACAGTTTTGACGTAGGATTTTTTTTACGGTAGATTTCGGAATGAGGCGTATGGGGCAGTTTCCCTTTGATAGGTTTATGTGTGCGTGCGTCGTTTTTGACAAATGGCGTTTTATTTTAAAACGACAATTTTATTATTTATTTTGTTTGAAAAAAACACTTTTTAATTTTTGTGAAAAAAAAGTATTTTTTAATTGTATTAGGCTTTTATGGATTAGTTAAAACTATGGTTTCATTTAAAGTGGTGCTAACACTTCCACCCTGTATAATTAAAAAATACACAGTGTTTTTAGAAAGTGTCACAAAGTTTGTTTACAAATGATTTAATTTCTTTAGTAAAGGTAATGGTGGAGTTAAATGCAATGATAAATGTTATTTCTAAATATATATAGTAAAAAAGAACATGTGATTTCAATATTTTATTCCTTAGGCTGGGAGATATCGAAATAAATATAAATAAATAAATTTAATACTACTAATATTAAGCATTTAGGTAAGTAAGCTAAGGTTTTATAATTACAAAAACTTTATAGCGGTTTTTGTGAAATATGCTATTTTATAATATTTTATATTTTTAATTATGAAGTGAAATGAAATTTCCAAAATTTTGTGGAATAATTGTCCAAATTTATTTAACACTTAAGAAGATACAAAGAGAATAATTTTACACACTCACACTTCTGTGAAAAAAAGAAATTTAAAGAAATACTAAAAGAAATAGATAAGCGAAAAAGATACGTATTAGCAAGAAGATAATGCTTAAAATTGAATATAAGCAATGAGTACAATATTTAAACAAGTGGACGTCGCAAGCGATAGTAGCCGACTCTTTACCCGTAGCTATACTAGCAAGCAGGCTACGTCACGCACAGCAA
Source organism: Heliconius hermathena (assembly GCA_013403705.1). Taxonomy (NCBI): domain Eukaryota; kingdom Metazoa; phylum Arthropoda; class Insecta; order Lepidoptera; family Nymphalidae; genus Heliconius; species Heliconius hermathena. The sequence goes on from JAAIXJ010001829.1 coordinate 63,241, forward strand.
AAAAACTCGAAACAAGTTTGTCATGCGAGTGCGCTGCGTGCGGATAATTATAATAAATATAAATATTAACAGTTTAGTTTTAAGTAATTTTGAAAATAGAATATAGTATTAATATCGAATGAAATAGAAGTTTACATGTATTATTATTATTATTTATTAATTTTATTTAATTTTATAAAAGATAATATTCACTACAGTACTCCCCCCCAGAGACCTGGTTAAGGGCTTATATTATATATATTATATTATAAAATAGCGTATTTCACAAAAACCGCTATAACTTCATAGTTTTGAACGGGAGTATAAAGTGTTTAATTTTTTTGGAATGTAATCATTATTTAAATATTTTATTTTATTCATAGTATAAAAAATAATAAGCTTCTCGCTGTACCCCACTTTCCTCTGAATTCTGAAGGCATTGCATATTGAGTGGTGAACTCAAAACTACAATCTCAACTCGAATCCACAACCTCTATCTATGATGTGCTTTGCCTCGACACCAAAGCAAAGAAATGAAAATATACGAGTAAATATATCATTTTTTCGGTTGCAGATTGAACCTACAACCAATCGATTTTACAGTCACACTTTGTGCCCCTGCACCACAACTGGCCCCATGTTCATAGTATCTAAATCATCTAAATCCTATTTGAATAAAGTGTAATATTAATGGACAAATTATATTTTTATATAGTTTCATGCTTTATTCTGCATGTAGCAAGATGACAGAGAGAACCTAGTGTTAAGATACTTCCATTCCCCACTTACCACCGAATTCAGAAAGCATTGCTTGCTTGAGTGGGAATCGAATCCACAACCTCAATCTATGTCTTTTTTAAGTTTAATTACTAGTTTCATTTCTTTTTTTAGGAGGGCACTGAAACCCAGTAATATCAACAATATTATTGAGTATTGTAGCTCATGTGCCAACATCTATGCTGAATGACATAACCTTCCTAATGTCCCAATTTGTAACTTAAAAAATAAATCAGCTGCACACTGTATCCCACACTCAGCAGGGTAGACAGAGGGTAGTGTCGAGTCTCTCCGTTCCCTACTTTCCATAGAATTCTGGAGGCATTGAAATTCAAAGAAATGAAAATATAAATGTAAATAAATATTTCACTTCCTCGAGTAGGGATTGAACCCACAACCAGTCGATGTAACAGTCACACTTTGTGCCCCTGTGCCACGACCAACCTTAAACTGTAACTTATCAGCATTAAGAATAATAATTAATTGCATGTTTAAATTTAGTTTTTTTTTTCTGTTTTATAATTTTTTTGCCTGTATTTCTATTGTAAATATAATAAAATATATGAATATATTAAATTAATCACTTGACAACACCTAATTATGTGGCACATACAACAACAAACAATGTAAATACTTAATTGGAAAGGTAAAAAATATTAATGAAAGATAATAAAACTAATATTAATATAAAAATATTAAAAAAAACAACCTGTGTGTTCTGGAAATAATGCCTCCACAGTGGTCTGATTTTGTCTTGACCACCTACATCCCAAACAGTGAAACTGATGTTTTTGTATTCTACAGTTTCCACATTAAATCCTGAAATCATTAATTATACATAAATATTTTTATAGTTATTAGCTCTATGCTATATCTAGCAGAATAGGTAGAGAGAACCTAACACAATGTTTAACATTTTCAACCCAATTTTCAAGACATGTTGTGTGGCAAAACTCAACATTCTTTGTCTTACAACTAGAGCAAGTAAATGAAAATAATTAATAATAATTATTCCCTTCACACCAACAACCTGTTGTATATTATTAATTAATATTATATATTATTTAAATCATGTCTATCTTTAAAGCATTCTTTTAATGTCAACAAAATCCACAAAATTAGAGATTATTATAGAAAAACAGGTTAATTATTGAATTATTCATAAAAAAACTATATATAGGAACAGAAACATATTTAAATTTATGTAAAAATAATTTACAATGACACACATTACGAAACTTATCTCTTAATCATTTCATCATCACTGTTAAAGTTAGAATATGGACACTTTCTCTTTGATATTATGAAAATATGATTTATTAGCAATAGATCTGTAAAGCCTAAAATTTCAAAATTTTAACAAAAACTAGTGAATAAAATTATTTGAAAGTATTAATTTATCGTATTTGTTTAAAAATATATGTTTATTACAATTTCTAAGTTTTATATGTCATGAAAATAAAAAAAACTTACCAATTGTTGGAATTGTAGTTACGATTTCTCCTAATTTAAGTTTGTATAAGATTGTGGTTTTACCAGCTGCATCAAGACCCACCATCAATATTCTCATTTCTTTTTTGCCAAATAGGCCTTTAAATAAATTTGCAAACATATTCCCCATTTTGCTGTATTTTTTATTTTCCTGAAAGGTAATTTAAATTATTATGAATACCATTCACATTTCACTCTGACTCATCCGTCACTATACGTTACTATAATCAATGATAATGACATGGCAAGTCGTAGTTAGAATTCGATATATAGTGCTTTATATTGAATATAATAAACAATAAGTAAGTTTGTTACAATATAGCAAGAGGATAAAAAATATTGATGTTACTATTGTATCCCAAGTTACAGTATTGCGACTTAGACAAAGATTGGTGGACACCGCTGTTAAAAATTCTGTTAGGGTCGCCACCCAGAGTTTGTTTCACATATTTATTATAAGTACGACTAGAATTATTTTTAAATTTAAAGCTATTTGTAATAAAAAAAGCGTACTTACGTTTTTTTTTGAAGCAAATATATGTAATATGTAGTAAAAACGTTTCAATCCACTGAAGTCCCTACTATTCGCTGGATGTCAAAATGGCGGCGAACGTGGAAGTTGTTCGTGCCTATGCCACGTATTGACAAAAGTGGCCAGTTACAAAATATGGATTTAATATATTTTTTTATATAATATTAAGATTGTTCCTAACTTTAACTAATATAAATATTGAGAATTTATGCAATGACATTATTTAAAATTCCACTTAGAATGGAATGATTTAAATATCATGTCGAATTATAAGCATCAATATCGCCATAATTTACTTTCACTAGCCAATACATAGAAATTAGTGAAGATTAAAATTTTTAACATATAAATATATATTATTATAAGCTTGTAATATATGCAATATATAAAAGAAATATTACCGAACATATATAGTATGAAGATTGATTAATAATGATAAACCTACAGAAATAATAAGTTCCTCTTGAATCAAACATAATAGGGCAGTTCTCCTAAAATTATTATTTTTAACCAAAAATTTTGTCTTTTTTAAAACCAGCGTGTAAAGCCGTAATTTTGCTGTGAGATGTAAGCTTGGACATTATAATGCACGTTTCTTGAAGTGGCATCTATGAACAACCCCTATTTATTTTATAAATGGAATTTTTAAAAAATGTGTTAAATCGGACAATGACGATTAGTGTAGAATAATGATAAGCAACTGGAGAAAAATGATGCTGTGGTACCAACAATGATTCTTTACAACAGAATTGAAATTAAATACTTACTTATTTAATTTCACGCTGTAATACTAGTGGGAAAATCAGAGAGAACGGAACCCCAAACGCTACGGTCTCTTTATACCTCTTTCACCTCGTCCACTATCATCAACTTATCATACATGCCATCTGTGATTTTTCTCCTTCATTATCTTTGATGCGATATTTTCGAAGGTCTAGCTTTATTACCTCTCACTTTTTCTTCATTAATCTTTTTTGCTATTCCTTCATCATCAATCCATTTGCACGTTCTATTATATTCTCTCCGTGAAAAGTATGATTGACTTATTCCTAGCGGATCAGTATATTTAAGGTTAAGTTGTGGACACACGAGTGCTTAGGATGCTATCTTGGGAACAGACCAATATGTAATCGTTGCTATAATAAGGAGTCTGTTTTATTTTGAGGTACGAGACGTCCAAACTTAGAGCCTAATTATCCCATAAGAAGCTGGAAGTTTTAAGATCCATCGATCAAAGAGGAATAAGTACTTCTAAAATATTAGACATCTTTGAAACAGAAGACAGAAATTATATAAGAAAAGCAGCGACAGAAATATGTGGTAAATGATAACGAGGTTTTAGTAAAAAGCACGATAAATGTGATGATAAAGTGAAAGACACTGTAGAGAAAAAAAGCTCGTTAGGATCATACGGCCTCAGATAAATCTTTTTAAAAAAGTAAAAGGATATGCTACGAAGGCACCAAACAAAAGTACTGATAAAGATGAAGCGTGAAAGTTCTGAGAAAGAAAGAAATAAAATGTTAACGAGCAATTTTAGTAATTCCTAAGGTTGTTTATTAATTTGCCACAGTCTATTCCAGTCCAGTCCACAGTCGCAGGAGGTCCTAAACCAAGAATTTTTTTTAGATGTTTGACAAAGTATAAGATATTTTGGGAGACTACCTCGGTACAATACTTAAATCGCTTCCCTTGTTGTAAAGTCTGTGACACAAAGTGACATGCGAGGAAAAATTTTCTTCCGAAGGAAAGAAGGAGCAGAGCCTATTCTTGCATTTGAAAGAAATGAAATGAAAAGACGCATAAGCGTATTGCTGACGATAACAGAATTAGCGGTGCCTTAGATGCATTGGTCAGACCGTGAAATAACAGAATAGTTGCACGTTTAGTAACACTGTGCAATGCTGACGAACGACGCTGATATACGGCAGTGAAACGGAGGTGTTGCAAAAGAAGAATGAAAGAAACGTAAGATATGTAACATTAAATCCCTCGTAACTAGTTATGTAAAATATCCTAAATTGTATGGGTTGCCGAAAATCCACAATAAGACTAAACTGACTGTATCTTCAATAGTTATCCAAATCGGTACACCGAGGTATGAACTCAACATGCCATGGACTCTTACCATTTTGTTTGTGGGCTGAAAGATCTTAAGTTAGCTAACAGAGAAACCATACTTAAATACTTCAATAGTGAATCTTACCCACGTTTATTTTAAGAGAAAAGCTTCCATTAGAACTATATTTAAGTCTAACAAGAAAGTAAATCTAATTCTTAAGAACAGTGAAACGTAATTTACCTCTGCAGTGTGTAGACCTATAAAAAGTAGATAGTAACTGAGATTTAAAATACATTGTTCAAAAAAGGGGAAGCATCGGTATTGGGGGAATCTTCGATGTCAAGAATGGACATGCATCGAAGTCAGCTGCGTCTGGGTAAAGAGCGGATAAACCTAACCATAATATCGGGTCTTATAAATCCCAAACCCTCGCTCGGGAGAAAAGATATATACAGAGGTCACGAAAAAACATGGCACTTATAAAGAGATTGACGAGTGGTAACAGTTGATAAAGTAAAACATACAGAGAGTAGGGCTGTTGGCGCTTCGTCCTCTCTGACTACCCCGTCAGGGATAAAGTGAGATGTAAAAAATAAAGAATAATGAAAAAAATAAATAAAAACAAGTAAAGAATATTTATAGAAATCGTTAAATTTTAGATATATTTTATTAACTCTAAACATAAAATTTAAGTTGAAATAGCTTATTCTTGTACTGTTCTATATGCTAAAAACAGTAATATTATTTATAACGTTTCCATTACACTGAAACTAAATGCCATGGAAGTGATATAGCAAGAAGATTCAGAAGAATAAAATCCGAGAAAAATTCACGAACAAAATTTAGGTATTACGTAAATTTTTAGTCATAGCTGGTTTAAACATTAAAAATTCTTCACACGACCCATCAGTGAGTACTAGTACTATTAGAAATATGTCTAAGATTCAGGACTACAGCCTGAAATCAGACCCATTCGTCTACTATAAAAGCTAATAATCATTGTCTTCGGCTACTTTTCTTCCAGCGTCATTGCCATCTTTTACTATTTTACTAGCAATGACGTCGCAACCAATGATGTTTTTACATAAAACACGTTGGAATTTTATGAAAAACTCATTCATAGTACGTGAAATTTGCTGGTTACAGATTTGTTCAAAATGACAATATAAGTATATATTAACGATTGCCGAAACATTTTTAATCTATAAGTAGTAAGTAAAGATATCAATGACGATTCATGTGCTAAAATTAGGAGAATCCAATTTAAGGCTTATTTATAAAATATTAAAGCATCCGTGGCGGCAGTTGCACCGTGGGAAATTAAAGCTCTGCATGCTAACATTATTATAAGCCAAAATAAACACTACGTTAGATAACGCATTTTCGTGGCAATATTTAAAACAAAAACTCGCTCGATCAATGACGCTATTTTTATGAACTTTTTTTGCGATCGATTTTTGTGTAGCTACACCTAAATTATAAGCACGTTTTATTATTAAAAACTTTAAGTATGTACTTATTTCATTAAAAATAGCAAATAAAATTAATATAGTTTATTCACGAATATTTTTGAAAAGAAATAAGCTAAGAACACACCAAATCTCCACGTAAAATATTCAATTTTTTGAAGGTTTTTTCTTAAAATATATTTTTGTATATACTAAATCATCAAACTTGTCTAGACGACTTGTTTATTATATAGTTAAGTATTTAATATGATATTCGTCTTATTAAAATTATTTACTATTAATGAGTAATCACAAGGAAATTGAAATTTGTGTGTTTTGGAGAATTGCCAAATAAAAGAAAAATATCTTTTAAAATATTGTATATAATTTTTTTTACTTATTTTTTTTTTGTTTAATTGGAATTTGGTGAATAGGTTGTTATCTATATATTTTTATTTATATTTAACATTGCACAATGAATCTTCATTTTCATATGTTCTACCTTGTCAATGTAATTATTTTTTGTATACATTTTGTATACTCAGCCGTTAGAGTCGAGCTTAAAAGTTTACAAAATGTAGCACTATGACTCTATTAATTCTGTATTCCTCTTTTCCGTAGCAATTTCAAAAAGAACCTACATTCAACTTTCTGTGCATTGGCTGCTTCCGGTTTTGCATTGCTTTATTTTGCAAAATGTGTGTTATATTGATAATCTATATAATATATGATAGTTATTTTTACCTTCAAAATTATACTTGTGAAATAAAAAATATATATTTAAAATTAGACGCATTATAAGAATCAAGACCCCTTTTAAGGTATATAATTTGCTAAGCTTTGATATGTTAAAAGACAAACCAATTAATTATTGTTTTTTTATCTAAAATATTTGCTAGACATTTAAAACGAACAGAATGCTAACATTGACAGTATGTTTCTTTTCTTAAAATTACATGACATTCTCCCCTTCTAATAAATAACTAATGAACATTAAAATATAATACAATATTATAAAACGTGATCACTAAGATAACATAAAGATATAGCTTGATCTCTATCTTCACTGACATCCTGTTCTCGTTTTATATCCTAATCACGAAGGCATGAGATAAAAGGTAAACACGTCAAAAAAGGTTGTTTTACAGATTTATTAAAAAATTACATTACATTATTATATTAATTACTAATTAAAACTACTATAATAATTAAAAAATATATGTTATATATCTATAGAGTTTTGGAAATTGTACGCTGCAAATATTATAAAAAAATATTATCTTATTATAGAAATAAAATATTAGAAAAGCTAGATATATAATTATTTTCGTTAGTAAATTCCGAAATACATTAAGGGAAAGGTAAGATAAATGCAAAACGTATGTCACGTTTGTATGTCGTCGGTTGAATTGCAATTATTTGTACTATACCAAATTTATACACTTTTTATATTATTCCTCACTTCCTTTTAAGTCTTTTTTTCAACTAAAATATTGCCGCGTAGATTATTGTCAAAATATTGTCGTGTGTGGGCGCACACGACAATATTTTGATAATAATCTTGCCTCCCTCCGATATTGTCGTGACAACAACAGAATTTCTAGATATCTACAATAATACTGATCAATATCAAAAAACCGGCCACACGCACAATATTATTGACAATACGTACTTTATTGACAATATTATTGTACGTGCGTGGTCAGTCTAATATTATCTATAATATAATTATATATTAACGTTAGTGACATTCATATAATATAATTATTTATTGTGAACTGTGGTTTGTGGATTATCTGTTTTCTAATACTAAGTTTCTGTTATCAAAACTCAAAATAAATAGTACGATTCCGCCAAAATATTTTTTAAAATTCTAATTCCTGTATTTAATAATATGATAGTGATTATTGGGGAAGAACCTTTGTTTCTAATTATCTTAAAATAATTGATGCTGTATATTTTAAAATAAAAATATGTCTAATTATCATTATCTACAAAGTTGGCTTTCAGAGCCACCGAAATGTTCAGTTTTTAGAATTAATAACTTAATGAAATTTGATTGTAATGTGCTTCAAATTTGCTTAGAAAATGTATGTATGTTGTAATTTAAAATATATAAAATGCTGATTTCTTGATATGTGAATTTTTTTACACAACTTTAACCTTTATATTATAGCAAAAAACGCACTTAAACTGCACGACTATCCCTAAATTTTATTTCTTGAAATCGGACTGTATTATTATTGAGCAATGGCCTGAGGAAATTGTACAAGATAAATCAAGAAATAAAGTTATAGTTGATTCTCTATGTGCAGCTGCAGTTTTGAGAGGAGCACATGTATATGCCCCCGGTATATTGGGACTGCCTACAAGTAAGATTTATGTGTATAAACTATTAAAAGAAATTAGATTTTGATAATAATATGTAATTATTTATCATTTCAGATAGTAGAATAAATGAACAAGTTGATATTTATGGTGATATCGATGGTCAGTGTAAAAGAGGCCTAAAAGTGGAGTATACTGGAAAAAAAACTTATGTGGGAACTGGTTATCTTAAAATGGTGCGCCATGAATTATTTGATAAAGGAGTACAACCAAAGTAAATATATTTGATATACAATTATAGATTAAATATTGTTTTAGGCCACTTCTTGTTTTTTTCTTTCAGATATATAAATGTTTATTTGTTTTGGGGCAATTTTCAAATAATAAAATTAAACAATAATCAGCTTCACGCTGTATCCCGCACACAGCAGGGTAGGCAGAGGGAATCTAGTGTTAAGACACTCCATTCCCCACTTTCTGCTGATTTCTGGAGGCATTGCGTGTTGAGTGGCAGAACTCAACGCCGCGCTTAGCCTCGACACCAGAGCGAAAAAATGGAAGTATAAATTTAAGTAAATATTTCATCTCTTCGAGTGGGGATCGAACCCACAACCAGTCGGTTACAGTCACACTTCATGCTGCTGCGCCAAGACTGGCCTCACTGGCTATTAAACAATAGATTCTATATAATATATTGTTAGAAATCAAAAATGGTTAACTTTTTCAAAAAAACAACACAAACAAATCATCTATATGTTTGTAAATTATTGAGCAAGAGATTCTATATACTAGCAATAAGTGATATGTATTACCTTATAACAATACTTCACACAAGTTTCCTTCCAATAAGGGCCGTTCCATAGCTTTTGTAGTCTTTTTACCTACATCTACCCTCTTTTACACAAGTTTGCTAACTATATATTATTATTTGATTTTGTTTTGGAGTCTGTTGAGTTGCAATGTCCCAGTGTTTCACATGTCTTAACACATTTGTGGTCAGTGGTTTACTTACTTGCTCTGGTAACAACACAAAACACAACATTGAGTTCTCCACTCCTTACACAATGTCTCAAAAATTGTCCAGAAAATAGGTACTTAGCAGTGTTGCAAGACACCCTATTTTTTTGCCCAAAAATTAAATGGTCTGATTGGGATAGGCATATCCTGCTTTTCATGAATTATTCCACATACTGTGAGAAATCTTTTTTTATTAATATAAGTTCTTAATTAGCTACTCACAGCTTCATAGAAATACACATAAGGATATTCATAATTAACTATTCTGAAAAATTTACTGCATTATATAGTAAACCAAAACAATTCTTTTTAATTATAGAGACATTTTTAAAAATTTATACAATTTATAATATATTAATATCTATCACCATTGGAAGCTTTGTTTAAAACTTAAATAAATGGGTAAATAATGAATTAAAGCCTCATTGTTGTCTCTTGTCTTTTTTACTTAAAATATTTAAAAGTTCCTCTTTTCATGGAGATAAAAATCTGGTGAAATCTGGTGGTACTTAGTTATGTAGACAAGATTCCCTGCACCTACCCTGCTTACTGCAGGACACATAATAGTATATATATATATATATACATATATATATATATATATATATATATATATATATATATATATATATATATATATATATTTTTTTAGTGGTATTGCAGTTTATACATTACTACCAGCATCAAGATTGCCAGTAATAAATGAATCTATATATCCAAGAGGACAGGTTTTACTACAAAATCTACCATCAATTGTAGTGGGATGGGTTGTTGATGCTAAACCTTTTGAATATATTCTGGACATGTGTGCAGCTCCTGGAAATAAAACCACTCATTTAGCAGAAATGTCTAACAATGAGGTATATATATTCTTAAAGTTTTAAACATTTATTAAAGGCTTCATGGCTTCTTCACCCTGCATATAGCAGGGTCATCAGGGAGAAATTAGTGTTAAGAGTCTGTTGTGATCTTTTTGATCAATTTATAAGACATTACCTGTAACTGTGGAACTCAACACAACACTGTCACATGATATGACATTTTATTTGTTTGTTAAATGGTCGCATTCAAAGCACTCTGTCAAGTTACCAGAGTCAAGGAAATAATATGAATTTGTTTCCCTAAGTGGGAGTCGAATCCACTGTGCTAAAATGACCTCCACACTCTTATTCACATATATGTTGCTTTGTCCTTTCAGGCTATCATAATCGCAATTGACAAAACTGAAGCAAAAGTAAATAAAATCAAACAAACATGTGAAACACAAGGTGTTAAATGTGTCACAGCCTATGTATATGATTCTACTAAATGCCATTGCGATGAGAATAAGAGTAAATCACATCCTCCATTTTCTTCAAATACGTTTGACAAGGTTCTTTTAGATGCACCTTGTAGTGGGCTAGGGCAAAGACCTCAATTAAACTATAAAATGTCACTGAAAATGCTTAAATCTTACAAATATGTTCAGAGGAAGTTATTTGATGCGGTAAGTGTTTATTTACTTGTAATTTTTATTGTTTTAGCTCCACATATGTTAAAACTTAGTTTAAGATATTGTTACATCTATTAGCTTATTTTACTATATTATTTGGAACCTAGTTTTTTTTTTTAAGTTCCTTTTTATTTCTGTAATCTGCCCTTTGTGGGCATTTAGGTGGTGGTTATGAATATCGTGGCATTTGTCGTTTTGGTTCTGGCCGATATTTCTGCTCTTACAGTAACCATGGAGCGTTTGCTATTGTTTGAGACATATGAGCATAGAGACAGTTGTTGCCTGAACTTCTTCACTGCAGTATGAACTTTGGACGTGATCCTTGATTTTGTTTCTGACTAATATAGCGGATCCTACGTGTGCTGTGCCGTCGGGGTGATTGGATTATATTTTGCCACAATAAAATGGCTTTTGGCAGTGAAGTGTGTTTCTGATATGAGCATAGGGTCAATATTATATTCGTCTAAGAAAGATTTTACTTCTAGAGTATGTTTTGATAGCCCATTTGCGTTCCATAAAGCAAGGATTATGGGTTTGAAGGCATTTGGCGGGGAGGCAAGGTGGGCTGCTTCCCTCCCGGCTGGTCAAAATCCTGGTTAGTCCTATATTGGCCTGACAACTGAACTACGCTCAGTTCAGTTATTACTATTACTAAAAGGCTTGTCATGGTTGTCATCTGTTGCGTCATTTGTTTAAACATCCTGGTCGGTTTCCAGGAGGCGTGGGTTCGAGTCTCGCTGCGTTCAAATTTTTATACATTTTCTATTAAATCATAATTTTCTAATAAAGTTCATTGGTATTTTGGGCGGACTTTACGTCTTTTTGTAGTCGAGTGTTTATCGTTGTTGTTTGTAGCGGCGGAGGCAACTGGGTAATTTCCTTTAATTAAAACCGTATAGTGAGTCAAAATATTTTAAGCAACATATTAACGACACAATATCATTGTAGCATTTTTTTCACCTACTGTGATACATGCGTGACGCTAAAAAAAATCGAGGACAGACATTTGTAAAAGTTAAAAAATTACTAAATTGGCAGGATATCAAATTTTGACATTTCTATCTTGTACAAGTACCTTTAGTAGGATTTTGGTTTTTTTTTATGGAATTTCGAAGAACGTTGACATACGATATATCACGAACTTTATCTATTTCTGTAAATGTTGTTTTAAGTTAGAGCTTGGTTGAGTTTAGTTGGTTTTAACGTAGGAATATTTGGAACCTAGTATAAAAACACTCTGTTCTTCGCTTTCCGCCAGAATTCAAAATAATGAGTATTGGTAGGTGGAACATATTACCGCACTCTATCTTACTAGAGAAGAGAAATTAAAATAATCCATACCCTTGATTCGAGATCGAAGTCACGACCATCGCGTTTACATTGCACTGCGCCATTTGTATTTGTATAATTTATTCAAATATTTTCAGGCTGTTAAAGTATTGAAAGGTGGAGGTAAATTAGTATATAGTACTTGCACCGTAACGGTCGATGAGAACGAAGACATGGTCTCATGGGTGTTAGACAAATATCCTTGCTTAAAACTTATCCCTGCAGAACCATTACACGGCGGCCCAGGACTTCCAGGTGTAGGCCTATCAGATGAGCAGAGGTAAATAATACAACCATTTCTATTTATTATTTTTTTCATTCGCGAAGCCGTGTAGCAGGGGCACAACTGTGCGACTTTAATACAACTGTTGTGGGTTTAATTCCCCACTTGGCAGAATGATATATTTAATATTTTAATTTTGTCGCTCTGGTAACAAAGGATTGTGTCTCTTTATTCCCTGTTTTCATCCCATGTCAAACCGTCAGAAGGAGATTGCTGTTTTGGCGATAAGATCCGATCTTGTACATCTTTATGTTATTTCATTACTTCTGTCGTATTGCTTTTTATGGGTATACATACTATGTGTAATAAAATATAATATTTTTTATTAATTAATGAAAAAGAAAGTAATAAATGTTTATTTAAATAATATTAAACCAATCTTTATTTAATTAAACATAGAAGGAATAAACAGCAAATGATAATTATTTAATGAAATTATTTAAAAATATATATATTTGACTTATTCCTGAACACAAATATATTTTCCATTATACCTTCATCATTATTTTTTCTTAAATAGAAGATATTTTATTTTCATTATTTATGTTAGTAAAGTAACTATGTTGTTTAAACAATATTATAAGAACTTTTCAAGTCATATCAAAGCTAATACAGTAATATTATTATTTTTTTCAAAAAATTACATTTTTCAGAATGATGGTACAACGTTTTGGCCCAGAAGATGATCCATTACGACCAGTTCATGAATTATATAGAAGTACTATAGGTTTCTTTATAGCTGCTTTTACAAAAGTAACAAATCATTTATAATGAATCAATTAATATTATTTATACTTAATACATTTTTATAATATGTGTATAATTTATTATTTCTTTATCTTGTCCACCCTTACCCAGACACCATTTTCAGAGGTAAGCAAAACAAAAGTTTTTGATATTTGAAATGGATGAACAGTTTTTTGGACACATCGTAAATTTGAAATTAGTTATCAAAGATACCATGGCTGCTTTTGCGGCAAACATGGTGAAACTGCGCACTAAAAGGCAATAAAAGTAATCATGAAAATGTTATTTAAAAAAAAAACAGCTTCAGGTGTTTCATTTTATAGCACCCTGCTATGCTATAGGTAAACCTAATGTTAAGACACTCCGATACAATTTTTGTGACATTACGTGTTGAGTGTTTCCTCGGAACTCCATATCACGCCAACCGATCCCGATTATTCTTTTTTTATTTGAAATTTTAATTGAAATACACTTCAAGGATTGTTTGGTGAAAGTTTGGTTGGGTTCTGATTACGGGATCCGGTGGATAATGGTATCTGTGAGAAAATCGCGACACGTACAAGCGCGACAAATGGACGAATAACTCCATATCACGCCAACCGATTCCAATGATTCTTTTTTATTTGAAATTTCAATTGAAATATACTTCAAGGATTGTTTGGTGAAAGTTTGGTTAGGTTCTGATTACGCGATCCGGTTGAAATTGTTGTTGAAAAAAGTTGTTTTTTTTTTTTGTATAAAATAGAATCATACTGTAATAGATACAAGGAAAAACGTTGTTAAAATTTGTGTCGGAAGTTCCTTATCGTTGCATTTCTTTTCAACCAACTTTAAAAAAGAGGATGTTCTCATTTTCGACTGACTTCACATAAGGGAGAGGTTCGCAATTCGCCCGAATATTTATTATGTATGTTCTTGTCAATATACCAAAATGTTAGTATGCACAATAATACCTAATTAAGTTTGAAGTGTTACATGGGATAACCACTAACTTGAGAAGCAACCTTTTAAGGTCTACCCATCACTTAAAATCGTAAAATAGATTAATTTTTAACATAAAAAAGCCGACTTCAAACAACGAACTAAAAAGGTAAAAAATAATTTTGTAGAAAGTAAAACGTGCTTTGATTTTTGTTAAACAGAAATAATTAAACAAAGATTTTATAATTTTGAAGTCGGTGTCAAGCTAATGCTGCTACAAATTGTAATAAAGTACTACAATATCGAATTAGCCTGTTTTACAGCCTTCGTGTTTATAGCAGACTTTGTCACAACGACCTCTTTTATTTTTTAATTGAAAGTTATTTACTTAAAAGTTTTGTACTTTTAGAGTATAATTAATAAAAATATATTTACCCACTTACTCAACAAATTATATACTTACAGAACGCCTATGCATATATGAGCCGTTTATTGCACCCATTGACTAATTCCGTAGCGTTTAGCGTTTAAAACGTTTGGCGGCCCGTTGTCTCTGACTACCCCGTGAATAAGTAGTAAATAAGTAGTAGTAATTCCACTTTTTGAAAAATAAATATTTCAGTGTAAAAGCACTACTAGGTATAATAATAATAATTTTATTTAGCAGAAATCATCTGTACAGTTAACAAAAAGTACTGACGCCTGAACTAGGATTCCCTGTGTTTCAGGCCGCCAGGTCCTTCCCCTTAACAAATATCATGAACATTAAGAACACTTTTAGTATTATTTATAGACTAACTAATATAAGTAACTAGAATTATTTATAACTAACATTAAATTAGAACATTTAATTATTATAATGTATGAAGCTGAATAGGCGGTGTGTGTGTGTGTGAGAGAGAGCGTGTGAGTGTGTGTGTGTGCGTGCGCGTGCGTGCGTGAGGGTATATGCGATCTATGCATTTATGCCAATGTGTTGTTCACATAACTGTATGGAGTAGTCTTTCAGTTTCCTCATAATTAAGCTTAGACAACCAGTTAAACCAAAGTCAGCCAACAGGTACAGTCATAGCTTATTATTAGTAAACTAAATCTTTCCCCAACAATAAAGGATCACACCATCAGACGACTTTTAAAATAATAAATTATTTATTTATAGAGCCCATCTTGATTAACTCAATATTTCTAATTGCAAATTGTTGCAGTAATACAATTTAAATGCACTCACACTAAATGGTAATGGTTAATTTTTAAAATCGTCTTGATGTATGGTGAATTGTCATTTTAAGATTTAAAGCTCAATATGGGGTATTTGTAGTTCCTGTCATTTTTACATGATAATTAGATATTCGGCCAGTCGTGGGCGCAGGAGCGCATGCGTGTGACTGTAAACGCGGTTGTGGTTTTGATTTATACTCGAAGAAATAAAAAGATTTAATATTTTCATTTCATGAAATATTTATAATTTTCAATTAATGAAATGTTTAATATTCTCATTTCCTCGTTTCGGAAACGAGGCAAAGCACTGTCGAATTCTGCTACGCAACATTCAGTGGCTCCGCAATGTGGCTGGATTGTCTTAACTAACTTTTAATTTTTTCATCAATCTCAGATCGTATTGTCACTCAATACCCAATGCCTCCAGAATTCGACAGAAAGTGGGGAACAGAGTGTCTAACACTAGGTTCCCTCTGCCTACCCTGCTGTTTACGGGATACAGCGTGAAGCTGATAAAATAAAATAAACTATTATCGTATAACCATTGTAATACTTATCAAGTTATTACGAAATCGTGACAAATGAATAACGTATTCACTTTAACGTTAAACATTAAAATTGTATAGCTACACTATTAATATTTAATAGCAAAACCAATTGTAATTTATAATTAAAGTAATCGAGACTTCACTTAACTTCGCTTGATACTCATTTTAATTAAATACTGATATAATTACTAATTTTAATTTAATATACATTATAGGTACAAATATAAATAATAACTCAACTAAGCTTCACGTTTTATCGTTCACGCTTTAATTACTACGTAAAAATATTATAATAAATTGTTCCTTCTTACTTGCTTATCTTCACACTTTAACTCTAGCGAGGTAGTCAAAGAGAACAGAGCGCCAAACGCTACGGTCTCTACATACCTCCTTCGCCTCGTCCACTGCCATCAACCTCTTCATACATGTTCTCTGCGGTGTCCTCATGCTTTTTACGTGATCTTCCTCCAGTATTTGTGATACTGTTTGTGATACCTCTCTTACCACTCACTTTTCCATCATAAATCTTTTTTTGCTTTCTTTCATCACTCATTCGTTCGACGTGTCCAAACCAGCTGAGCGTGTTCTTCTTCATTCTCACCGTGACATCCTCGCTAGTACCTGCAATTCTGTATATCTGTTCATTGCGGATTCGATCGGCTAGGCCGACTCCGCATATCCTACGAAGAGATTGCATCTCCACGGCATTCGTCTTTCTTTCATTCGCGAAGAAAATATTTTTTTATAAAGTGGGAAAGAATCTGTGTACAATTATATTTATAAAAATCGTGTACATTTTTAAATCCTTGATCAGCAGATTCGATTCTTAGGATGCATGCTCGCAACGAGCCCTAAAGTGGGCGCCAAAATGTAGGATCACCAGAACAGGTCGGTCTGGTAGACAAAGCGCGGTGTTGAGTTCCAGCAGTCAATACGCAATGTCCCGATAATCGAGCGGAAAACGTAGTGCTACAAAACCACGTTCCCGGCCTGCTTATCATATTCCTTATAAGTTACATCTATAGTAATTATAGCATTTTATATACTGAAGATATTATATAGATATGAAGATAATATAGATAAAAAATCGGTGGAGAGTGGAGGAAAAGAGTATCTCAACACTGGATTCCTCTGCCTACCCTGCTGTATGCAGGATACAGCGTGAAGCTGTTTGAATTTATTTTAAACATTTTAAAATGTTAATCCACACTTAGGAAAGAAAAATACTTATTTTAGAAAACGTATAAAAATTTGAACGTAGCGGGACTCGAACCCGCGCCTCCTGGAAACCGACCTGGTCGATTGTGACATACAGACTACACATAGATAAGGTTTCCGGTTTTTGGCATTCGGCTACGTAAAAATAAAGAAAACATAATTTATATTAAATCTCTTTATTTTATAACAAAACCCGACCAAAGTATAATCTAAATACACTGAGTAAAACTTAATTCATATAATAAATATGTAAACAATGAATTATATTTTTAAATATAATAAAATAATTATTCATTTATTTATTCAAGTTTGTTCTTTTTAACTGAATTTTAAAATTAATTGTATTCAATTCTTTTCATCCCTTTTCCATTTTAAGAACTTAAAGTTTATAAAAATAATATTATACAATAATAGACATTACTACCACCACATAAAATTGTAAGTTAAAAGTTAAAACAGCAGAATTATTAAAATAAAGACAAGCGCCGTTCTTCTCGCTATTATTTACAATATTGCCATAAAACAATTTTAATTTTAAATACTAGACCTGTCGTTAATTTCATTTCTAGATATATATTAAAATATTCAACAGAAGAACACACGAAATTGACATAATTTTGTTGGCACATTTTTAAAACACTCATTTTTCACTCTTCGGCTTACTATTTATGTTAAAAATATTTTTGAGTATAGAGTAGAATTACCAAATGAGAAAAAGAAATGTGACATATTAGAAATAAAATAAAAATTGCAGTAGTTTAATTAAAGTACTGGAGGTATACCTCTAGCCCGATAAGAACTTTGTGAATTGTAGGACGCGCGGTCCGATCTCAAAACTAAAGTACAGTAGAGCGCGACGATATGTGTATGTAATTTATTCTGCCCGTTTGTATAGACGACACGCATGAATATTATGCACCCGAATGTACATGCGCGAGTTTACCATGAGCCTGTCTTTACACCATCTATAAATTTCTTGTCGTGCTATAGTAAGAATAAATGTCACTCAAAATATTTCTAATATGGTATAGAGAACTACTTTTTAGAACCTTATTTATTTGTATAAACATTATTAGATTTGCTATCACTAAAGAATATCTTTAGTGATAGCAAATCTACCATATTTAACTAGTATTACTATATGATAACCATATTTAACTTGTATTAAATTTATATACTTTTCATAATATAGTGGAGATTATTGTGATATCAATGCAATAAAGTTAAAATAAATAATAAAGTAAAGTAATTGGCAAGAGGCAGGCCAAAATATTCGAGGGATTTAGTTAAAAAAAATATTTTCTAAAAATAAAACTTTAAAGATTGCACTAGTCACAAAATCTATTTTAAAAATTAAACAAAAAAATCGTTTATGTGATACTGTAGTTTAATTAAAATGTGTTTATACATACATAATATAATTGTTTCAGTTTATATTTTGCCACTCACTTTTATAAATATAGTCTTTAGGTTGTAATAGATTTATGGTAACTTTCAAATAATAAAAAAACTAATATTATATTAGATACATTAAATTATATATCTTAATCATTTTTTAATTTTTTTTTTATCACAAATATAATCTCAATGTTTCAAAAATTTTAAATTACATGAGAATTATGTAATACTGTAGGTATATTTTATCACATTGTTAATTCACTGAATAATTTTGTAACTGATAACAAGTTCTTATCATAGCTAGAATTAAAATTATATACCACATAACCCTTAAATAAAATATTACATGAAACATATACAGTACATATAGAATTTCTTTAAAAACAAAATCTTGAAGCTTTAATAGATTCTTTTTTTTGGAGAATCACATGTATTGAAAGTAGTAGTACATTTGTACTAATCAAAATGCTAGAAAAAAATACTGTCAGTTTAAAAAAAATTACTTTGTACTATTAAATAATTGCAATACTTTTAATATAAATTTGTACATTACCATTGTTTTTGTACTGTATATGAAATTCTATATTTCACTTTAGTACTTATATTTTTTCAACATGTACCCATAGTCCATTCGCTGGTTTCAATAACACTGCAGTTTTGTGAAATTTCACTGGATATTCAGTTTTGGAGCATGGAGTAAACTTGAAATTTCTCAACATAGCAATTATGGCTGTTTTAGCAACAACCATTGCAAAACGAGAGCCTGGGAATAAATGTTCATCTTTAAAATGTGTCAATCGGACTGATGTTAATATATTTAAATTTAATGGTCGTGGCGTAGCGGCACTTCGTCTGACCGTGAACGTAACGGTTGTGGGTTCTATTCCCAGTAATTAATTAAGAAATTAAGTTAATTTGATATCCTCGCTGTGGTAACAAGGCAAAACACGGTGTTGTGTCTTAACACTCTATGCTTATTCTACTATATACTTAAAGCTAAAAAAAATCTGATATTCATTTATTTAAAAATCTGATAACTGAACTCGAAAAATAATGCGAAATGCTCATTATTATCAATATGTATTCCTCTGTCATGTTAAGAATATACAGGGAGTGGAAGTGTTAGCACCACTTTAAATGAAACTACAGTTTAACTACTCTATAAAAGCCTAATACAAGTAAAAAAATTTTTTCCCAAAAATGAAAAAGTGATTTCTTCAAACAAATTAAATAATAAAATTATTGTTGTATTATAAAACGCCATTTGTCAAAACTACGCACGTACACAAACCTATCAAAGGGAAACCGCCGCATAGGCCTCATTACGAAATCGAGTCGTAGGTATTAGCGGCAAAGTTCAATTTTTGTAGTAGTACGTAAACAACGTTATTGGTGTCTATGTAAAAAGAGCGCTGACACTTCCACCCTATATTAATATGTTAATACCGCTTTAGAAACTAAGTCAATTTGAAACCGTTTTTGTTTCAGTTTCGAATTAAAGCTTACATTACTAAATTCAAATTTACATTAGATGTATCTCGAAATCTGTCATTGGTATTATTTACGTGAAGTAACGCTACATACAATGCCAATTCGATCCATTGATCAATTACCACAAATCACTCTTAACTTATAAACTTGCCATACTCACCAATACAATTACGAGGACCAGCCCCGAATGCGAGAAATAAATGCGAGGGTCTCTCTTTCTTCTCCTCCTTCATAAACCTCTCCGGTCTAAATACTTTAGGTTCCGGGTATATATCGGGGTCCATGTGTATACCGTACGCGGGAATGGCGACCACTTCACCCACACTCAAAACAAGATCCGAATTAGGCATCTTGTACGGTTTAGTGCACATTCTATCGATTCTGCTCACAGGCGGGTACATTCTCAATGTTTCTGGAATAAATGCTTTATATAGTTATAAGTTTTTTAATATTAACATTTTTCAAATAATATGTATCTATTTCCCGCCTAATTATTACGTAAGAGAAGTTTTGACGATTTTTGATATTAGAAGAACATCTATATAATTTAGTCACAGAAGACTAGCTCTTCTTGTGTCAATGGTATCCTTACTACATAATAATATAATACTTACCTAATACAACTGCCTCAAGATAATCAAGTTGCGAGAAATTATCATAGCACAACTCTTGGCCATTAGTTACTTCCTCTATATGTGCTCGTAGCTTGTCTTGGATGTCGGGTTCCACGGCCATCGTGTAGAAAAAAAACGACAATAAAGTACTGGAAGTTTCGAAACCCGCTAGAAGAAATAATAGAGCTTGGGCATCTAAAGTATCATCATCCAGATCTGAAAATAACAATTTGACATAAAAATGTGTGGTTTTATCTAAAGTCATGCTTTGTTTTAACCTGGTGTCATGACAAAAGTATTTTAATTTATTTTATATTTCATATTTTTTAAGAGGGGTTTAAGAGGCCAGTCGTAGCGCAGCGGCACGAGGTGTGACTGTAAACCGACTGGTTGTGGGTTCGATCCCCACTCGAGGAGATGAAATATTTACTTAAATTTATATTTCCATTTCTTCGCTCTGGTGTCGAGGCTAAGCGCGGCGTTGAGTTCTGCCACTCAACACGCAATGCCTCCAGAATTCGGCAGAAAGTGGGGAACGGAGTGTCTTAACACTAGGTTCCCTCTGCCTACCCTGCTGTGTGCGGGATACAGCGTGAAGCTGATTTATTTATTTATTTTATATTTTTTTAAGAACAGGCGAAAATTCCGATTTCTCTTGTTACCCAATAAATATTAAAATATTTTAATAATATTATATTGACAAAGTTACAAAATGGAATGTTGTTTCTTGTTAATTTCTCCAAATTGAACTTAATTACATAAACTATCTTGTGTCGCATTGTTCAAATATTTATCTATATAATATTATAAATACGAGTATAATAGTGTTTTCTGGGTACAATAAACATTTGCACAACCTCAATAATGAAACTAGTAGCTAATAACAATGATCTAATAATAATATTCTTCTTCTCTAAAAGTTATCTATACAGCCTAATAATGATGCAGATGGAAAAACGTCAATGCAATAGTTATACATACATATTTTAGAGGATTCTGTATTATTTTTGACTTCTTCTTTTTCTTTTAAAGCAATATCAATCAAAAGTTGCAAAAAGTCACACCTCCTGCAATATACAAAATAGATCAATAGATATTGATTAATATTTTTGAAAACATGCAAAAAATTCAATGTAGTGGAACTTGGACACTATAAGATCTTTCTATATGTTCACTAAAATATTTTTCTTTACTTTCGATTTTTACATTAAATAACATAAATGAATTAAAAAATGTTTAATCATACTTACTTAGATTCTTGTGCCATCCTTTCTGCTTTGGTTTTTTGTAAGATTTTAACTAGTTTTGTAGTTGATTCAAGATTCAGAAATGATAAATTAATATATTTAAACATTGAAGGCATAAACAATAAAATGAAGAAGAAAAATATTCTCTTAGAAACAGGCATGTATGTGAATTTTTCAGCTATCTAAAAACAATGTAAAGAAATGCGTAAAGTCAATATTAATAAAGTAAATTACGAAAAAATCTTGACAATATACCTTATAAAATTCAGCATTTTTATCTTTTAAATTATCAGTGCTTATACCAAATGCTGTTACTCCAGTAACTTCAAGTGTGAAGTGGCCAGTTATTTCTTTAAGTTCAATGTCAGATTTGTCTGAAAATTGTTTAAAAAATTAAAAATGGAATAATAAAATTAAGCCAAGATTAAAATTAAAAAGTTTTTTTTACCATTCCATCACATTACATGTAAAAATTTTAGGCAAATTGTGGCGCAGGGGAACTTGCGACTGTAAACACAACAGGTTTATGTCTGGATTCCCACTCTAGGAAATAAAATATTCACTACTTTAATTTCCTGGCTCTGGTAACAAGACAAAGCGCAGCATTGAGTTCCACCAATGTAGGATGGTCAGAGATAACCTAGTGACAAGACACTATGTAAAATGACAAAACTCAACATAACGCCATGCTACATCTTGCAAGACAGAACATAAAAATAATTATTTTTTTCAAGTAGGGAAAAAACAAAACTATTGTATACATACTATCCTATTGCGTACTAACCTTTAGAGTTAAATTCTGAATTTTAATAAAATGTGCCAGCTATATTTATGACTATCAATAAATTAAGTAATTATTATGAAATATTTCAAAAACATAAGCAAAAACTTACCAAATTGAGTTAAAAGTTCAACTAATTGGTTAGAGCAGTGCTGCATTAAAGGAAACATATTTTTTAATCGAGCTGAACTAAAAGTTGGTGTAATTAAACTTCTGACTTCTTTCCATTCAGATCCCTAAAATTTCATTGTTCTTTTAAAAAACAAAATTATATGAACTTAAATGTTAATAATAAACTATTTACTAATTGACTATTTTATAATATTATTTTTTTATATTTAAATACAAAAGTTTTTTTTTTCTAATATTTAACAATTATACAATTACTAAGTAATTTTGTAGCTTTGTTAAAAATGAAGTTAGCATTATTTTTAATACATTTATTTGTGCATCGCGTTATGCATGCATTGTGGCAAGAAATGTCTTTCAACTCATCTTTGTCCCACTTCAGTTCTGTTCAGTATTATGGTATTTCGAGATGTCTCACTTCTTTACAATGTAAATGTTTAGTGAATAACGAGAAAATACCTGAAAGTAGGTTTTTTAAGCAAAAGAAAATATTATATAATTTACCTTCAAATTCAGAAGTGATTTGCTCAAATATTTTGGTTCATTTGTTTTTAATGTATTTCTATCAATAAAATGATCAGAGTCACTAATTGTCACTGCTTTTATAATGTCAGTATCAAGTATAAATAATATAGGTCTTTGTCCTTCAAAACATCCTGTTTTTAAAAATATAGATATTGAGATAAATTAATATTTAAATAATTCATACTCTAAAATGTCTCAATATCAACTTACCGCCAAAACGATGTCCTTTGAATAAATTATAAGTTTCTAATTGATATTCAAAAAAAGACACTTTGGCCATCAATCGTGATAAAGTATTTCCAAACAATATTACAGGTTTTTTAAATTTAATATTACGTTTTTTGAAATGATCAAAAGATCGCGTGTAATAAAAATAGAAGTAAAATGCTAAGTTCATACATAACAAAAGCTTCCAATTATCAATAAAAAACTGTAAGGATTCTTGTACAATATTGCGTATTTCCATGTTTGATACTAATAATTAAATTCGCTATGTAAAGATTCACAAAGGTACTTCAAAATTATTCATTTAACTCTTTTTTTTAAGAATTTAAGACACGCTAAGCATTATAATTACTTTTATCTATTAGTACTTAATAATTGTTAAAAAATAAAAATTAAATGATAGCCGACTAGCCACTGTCTACTGTCAAATATAGTAAATAATATTTTGACATTTTTGGATTGTTCTGTGTATTATAGTTTTTAGGCGTGTGAAATAAATACCGTGGCCTTCGCGTAGAATAGAAAACATTTTTTTTTAGTTAAGGGATATTTAAATTGGCTGAACGTTTTGAAGCGAAGTCCAAATGCTTTGAACTTTTGTTTTTATTTTGAAGTTTGCTGATTTGCCATAATTTTTTGAGGTAGAGAAAGGGAATACAATAGTAAAAAAGCCTATAACAGTATTTTATATATAATTCGCGCCTCTATTGCCCTGCAGTGGCCTTACCAATTAATTAAGAAATAATACAAATTTTAATTAAATTACTAATTTGCAAGACCATATGATAAATTTTTACAGTAATAGAACATTGAAAACATGGTGAGAAATATTTTAAAAAGGAGGCACATGAAGTAACACATTTAATAACAATTTTATTTAATACAATGATTATTTAATTAACCAATATAATATACAAAAGCCATGTACATTTTTGATTTGTGCGTCATAAATATAGAAGATGCATAATTTTAACTCTCATTGATGACTGACAGAATGGTTCATGACTATAGAGCAAAATGGTACTGTTCCACTAAACATGCTCAATTTGCAGAAATGTGCATTGAATTTATTTTATATGAAATTTGTCAACAGAAATATTAATATAAATTAGTTTAGAAGTTAATAGTAGGTAAGTATTTATAAGGATGATATAATATAAGTGAACTAGAGGTGGTTTTTTACCAGTACCTGAAATCTTGAAACTAATAAAAAAAATTTTGAACATTACTTTTTAAAATGTAATGTATTATACATTACATTTTAAAAACTAATGTCTACAAGTCCTTTATTAAAATACTATACATTAATTAATTAACACATTAATTTTTTTTTATTAACAGCTAAATATTGGTCTACTCTTTATTATACCTAGGACACTTTTATTGGAAATATCTTTGCACTATTGCATCTCGAGCTGTGAAGCCGCATTCCTCTACATTAATTGGTAGACTTGAGATAGTTTCTGCTTCATCTTCATGTAAGAGTGGGTCCATGATGTCATCAGATAAAATTGCTACATTGTGTAAAGTAGCACACGCACATATCACTGCTACAACTGTCTCAAGTTTGATTCCCATTCCAAACTGAAATTACAGTTCCATTTAAAAATAGTTGAACCATGAAATTAATAAGGCATAGTGTATATAATATATAAGTTTTTAAAGAGAAGACCTGCAGACATGGAAATCTCCTTTTCCAAACTTCAAATGCTTGTTCTAATAAATATCTTGTCTTTATTAGGCTTTTGTTGTATCTTTCTTGAGCAGTGCTATTTGGTGACAAAAATGGTGTCATTAATACAGGACTTAAGGTGTAACTAAAAAAAAATAATATATTAGTACGGATTATTTCAAATTATTTATTTTGATTTCATGAGTTATGAATCATTAAAAAATACATGTGACTTACCAACTATCACCAAGTAAAATTCCTTGAAATTCACCATTATCAATTCTTTGTTTCAATGAGCTACTATCAAATATAAAGCTGTCTTGACTACTACCTGGCCACCGGGCAACCAAATTTAAAAATTGCAAATCAGGTCCTACCACAGCTTGGATATTGAAAGAATGCCATCCTTCTTTGTTTCTAAATATTTCGGCAGCATTACCTCCAGGATTTTTTATTTTAATATGTGTGCAACCCAAACATCCAACAACTCCAGGAAAATCAGCAATTTCATAAAACTTTTGTCTATACATATAAAGAAATAATATATACATTTATATTGTATTTTTTAATATCTATGAAGGACCAGTTTAAATCAATTAAATACTGTGAATACATACTTGATTGAACTTATTCCCTCAAGTTTTGTAGGAAACTTAACAAGATCCTTCATTTTTTTGGCTAAAAGCAATGACACATTAGCAATAATTCTAGAAACCGATTGTTGACAAATACCCATAACATCTCCCCGAAGTTTCTAAAAATGGAATTTAAAAAGGATAATTATTTTTACCAACAAACTTTAGTAGTGAATACTGTATAGTAGGAAAAATTAAGTATAATATGAACATACCTGAAAACTTCCTGTCGCATAATATCGCAGTGATATTAATATCATGATTTCAGGAGCAAAAGGAAGCCCTCTAGCAGTTGGTTTTCTTAGATCAGACTCTACCATAGGTATTATATTATTTTTTACAACTTGAGGCGTAAATCGATATCTAGCAAAGAAATCTTTTACGCTATATTTTGTAAATGGGTCATCAAAATCTCTCAAATACTGTCTAGAAACTTGCTGCTTTGCTCTTTGAGTAAAATCTAGGAAATGTTGGAATTCTTGTAATTCTTCCGTATCTGACATTATTTTTACCTCATAGTCTCGTGCAATTTTACAGAATGAACATGATTTATAAAGCGTACAACGACTAAATAACTTATTCTAAGTCAAACAACTATGTTCACTTAATTTTTTTTTTGACAAAGCCTTATGTTGATGTTTACAAATTGCAATAGATACAACCACAGAACACATATACACAAGCGGTACAACTTGATTTCACAGATAGCTTATAAATTAAATTGACACCTTTAGCCCGTCTATATGTTTCTGAAGGTTTGCCGATTTTTCATAAACACCAACATGTAAATATCCCGTTTGTCGTGACTTGTATTTAATGGCTTGCGAGAACTTTTCGCGTATCCGGACCAGTGTATTTTGAACATAGATCGAAGAAAGTTTGTGGCAAGCAGGCAAACGCTTATGACGTGCTTACATGCTTGGCCTACATATATCCAATATGTATTCTGTGGTTGTGGCATATGTTTGTGACACATTGTCATTTGTCATATTCAACAATTGCTGGTGTTGATTTTTATTATATTGTATTAAATATTTCAGATTTATAAATTTCGTCACGGTATAATTTTTTTAGTAAATTTATATTTTTTTAGTGTTAACATTTTATTGTATAATTATTATATAGGTTAAATAACTAATTCATTAATATAAAAAAATGGGGAAGACGTCAAAGGACAAAAGAGATATATATTATAGATTAGCAAAAGAAGAAGGCTGGAGGGCTCGGAGTGCATTTAAATTATTACAAATAAACGAAGAATACAACATTTTTGAAGGTGTTCTACGGGCCGTTGATCTCTGCGCTGCACCAGGCAGCTGGAGCCAAGTTTTGACAAAAAAACTTAGACAAAATACATCGAATGCAGATGATGTGAAAATAGTTGCAGTTGATTTACAAGCCATGGCAGCACTTCCTGGAGTAAAACAAATACAAGGCGATATTACAAAAATTTCAACAGCTAATGAAATAATTAAAGAATTTGAAGGTTTAAAGGCAGATTTGGTTGTCTGCGATGGAGCACCAGATGTTACAGGCTTACATGACATAGATGAATATGTTCAATCACAGCTTCTTCTCGCTGCTCTTAATATAACTACACATGTTCTGAAAGAAAATGGAGTTTTTGTTGCTAAAATATTTAGAGGCAAGGATGTCACCTTATTATATTCACAGTTAAAACTATTTTTCGATTTTGTAACTGTCTCAAAGCCAAGAAGCTCAAGGAACTCTAGTATTGAAGCATTTGTTATATGTCAAAATTATAAAGCACCTCCAGGTTATGTGCCAACAATGGTGAATCCTCTTCTAGATCATAAGTATTGCAATTTTAACCAATTTACTGGATCAAATAGAATAATAGTACCATTCAATGCATGTGGTGATCTGAGTGCTTATGATTCTGACACATCATATTCATTGTTATTAGATGGACAAAAATCATATGAATATAGAGAACCAGTGCAAGAGCCAATTAATCCCCCATACAAGGACATACTAGATAAAACAAAGACATTACAAATAAAAAATGATTAACACCTTTCTAATGAAATATTGCTTCATTTATTATTACCATTTTAAGTAGCAATATTTTTCGTCTTCTTGCCAGAGTTCAATTCTACCTCTGAAAAAAAAACAATGTCACTAACTCATGTAGAAAGTGGAAAGGGAGTGTCTTGGGTTTTTTATTTTTGCTGATGTTTGTTTTGATTGACATAAGTGTCAGTGAGGGTTTTGTTTAATTTAGTGTTTTGTTTATTGTTTTAAGTAATTCTGTGTATTAAGTTAATAATTGATTAGTATAAGCGAGCGAAGCCACAAACACATATAAAACATTAAGAAAAGGATACACACATTTATATAGTACATTTCATGTCTTTTGAGTAAAACAAAGTTTAGCTGATAAAATATATTCAGTACTTTCTTAACATGATTATTTCATGTATTTTACACTCTTGAGAAATCTATTTACTATTACATAGATAAATGTAATGTACATACCACTTATTAAAATGTATTCACATCTTTTATAAACTATGAACTCACAATAGGAATTTACTTTCCAAATACATTTACTTTTTATTAGAAGGGATACACATCAAGAGTAGTTTGATGAAAGTTTGATTAAGTTCTGATGAGATCTATGAGATGAGATGAGCTCCATGAGATCTGGTTGAAATTAAAGAAGTCGGTGTTTTTTTACTACAATTGTTTTATACTCCATAACAAGAACTGTCCTATAAGTTGTTAAGGCAACGGCTTTGAACTATTATCATTCTAAAAT
Source organism: Heliconius hermathena (assembly GCA_013403705.1). NCBI lineage: Eukaryota > Metazoa > Arthropoda > Insecta > Lepidoptera > Nymphalidae > Heliconius > Heliconius hermathena. The sequence continues at coordinate 92,130 of JAAIXJ010001829.1, forward strand.
GTATACACCACCATCCAGTAATTATCGGTATTTTAAGTAATTTGTATTTTTCGGTTTTTAATTTTTTTTAATAAAACTAATAAAAACCGAGATGAAACCCAGAAAAATGTACAAAAAATCATGAATTTCTGTCCGGTAGCTTTTGCGTGATTGGCAAACAAAGAAACAGACGGACAAGTTTTTTAGCTTCTATATTCGATGACATATCGAATATAAACCGTAAACCGAAACCCAACGTTTATTTTTTTTATATCTGTCATATACAATTGAATCGACTTTTCTATCCTTTTATTATATGTAGAGGTATATAATTTTCTAGGGTATAAGATTTAAAATGGATCCTTATCCCCCTGATCCAGGTGGAATTGAATCTCTGAATAGAAAAAGGCAAAGCAGAGATTCTCATCCTGATGTTGATATAGTTAAAAAAATTATAATTGCAACATCCACTGCAACTTCTTGTATAAACTTATTGTTAATTTTTAAATTAAAATATTAAAAAGACGAAGTTTAATTTTATTTTATTCCTTTTGTAATACCTTAACACAACTAAATTTATTTACTAATTCATAAAAAATTTTGAAAATCATTTTTCTCTCTCTTACATTGTCCTTTACTCAAAAGTCAAAATCTTTTAAAGTTTACATGTTACAAAGACATGAGGCACATATTATAAATCTTGAATGTTGTCAGATTAGATTAACATAAATCACTCCGTACCTTCGCAGTAGAAGTACATTTATCACGACCATAAACTTTAAAAACAATTTTCTCAATTTGTACATTTCTGCAGAATACAATTCAAATTTATAAAAAAAATGGTTGTACTTATAGTAGTGCTTCTTTTTTCTTTTGATAGGTAATTTTATCTAGTTTCAGGAACTATCAATAACATATCTCGAAAGTTGTACCTTTTCAGATATCCAGTCGCATTTTAAACTATGCATGCTGTGGTAGTAACGAGCAACGTCGAAGAATAAAAAAAAATTATAGAAGAAAAATAGTCGAGGCACAAGCGTGTGACTATCAACGCGACAGGTTGTGTGTTCGAGCACTCAAGCAAATATTTTTCATTTCTTCGCTCTGGTGTCGAGGCAAAGCACTGCGTTGAATTCCGCCACTCAACTCGCTATGACTCCAGAATTTGGCGGAATGTGGAGAGCGGAGTGCTCTAACACTAGGCCTTCTGGCTTCTGCTGCATGCGGGATACAGTGTAAAGTAGAAAAAGGAATATCAACAAAATAGATTAGTTTCTTGCAACACTATCTTGGTCAACTTTTTGATGTTCTATTAACTTGAAAAATTTCACATGTCATGTTTGTGTAAAATACAAAAAATTTAAAGCATGGACCTAATATCCTTACTAGACACACCAAAAAAAAGATACCATACATTTTGTTCCTTTTTTTATTATTTTGTTTAAAATATTACTGGCTGCTAAACTTATATAAATAATAAATTTTGACACAATTATTCATCACAAATTTTTTAGTGTCTTTGTTGGTCTTGGAATATTACTAAATTTCAAAATTTCATTGAATTCAAAATTATTGTTTGCTTTCCTATTACGAAATATTGTTAAAATGTCGCCATACAAAATGCCAACTGTTCAATATTTTCTCAAACACAAGGTAAATCAAAAATATTAAAAATATTGGTAGCGGTAAGACAATATTTTCCATGTTCTATCATGTTGTGTTATATTTTTTTGTAGAAAATTTATGATCCTAAAGAACCGGTATGGGTTTACCTGGAGAAAGAAATGAGAGATAATATTGATAAGAAGCCATACAACGAAATAGTTGGAATGTGGCTTAAGTATCTAAAAGATTTAAAATATTATTATTATTGTGAAGGTATTGACAGATTTTTTTTTTACAGAAAATGCTATTTATAAATATTTTTTTGTTATTTTTACGATTTCGTTCCTTTTAAGGAAAAAACGAACCCTTATAAGATCACCTTGTTGCCGGTCCGTCTATCAGTATCTGTCTGTCAAAAGCTTATATCTCAGGAACCCTTGGAGATATCGAGTTAAAATTCAGACCATATCAAAAAAAATATTTATACATTTACTTAAAAAAAATTGCCGTTTATTTCGCAAAAAACGCGTATTTCGATACTAAATCAAAATTAATAGGGAGCTTCCAGTTGACCTAGAATTATGAAATTTGGCAGTTAACATCTAAAGGTCCTACCAGATGACGAAAAAATCGGAAACTATACATTTGTGTTTAAATAATAAAAAAATAATAGCATTAAAAGGGAGGCAAACTTGCTATTAAAGCCGCTAGTTCAAGTGAGGTATGAGATGAAATGGCTCTGGCTAAGCTAAACTTGAATTTCATAAAAAGCTCGAGACCTCCAATTTTTGTACGGAACCCTCGGTGGGCGAGCCTGATTCGCGATTTTTTTAAGTTTACACCTTATCCCGCATATAGTCGAGTAGACGCGATTCGCTTTCCGTCGGAATTCTAAATAGGGATTCGGTAAATTCGCTTTTTTTGCAACGTCCGCACTAGTATCGTAGCTTACAGCTACGATACTAGTGCGTGCTTGCGGTAATATTTTATTTTATGTGAATCCTTATCCTTCTCAAATTTATTGAAAATTCCGGCCAGATTACCCAGAGGTACATCCAGAGCGTCATCATAAACTTTGTCTTAACTATTTGGAAAATATTGTTTATTTATTTGCTAGCCATGCATCGATGCGACAACTCATGTACAAATCGGTCTATGCGTTCAAACATTACCCAACGTATTACATCTTGGATCGATAATTTAGCATCATGAGCACGAAATTTGATTGAATAGGAGCTATTGTTATTATTCGTGATTATTTGTAGAAAAACGCAAGTTAAGAAGGCTAAACCGTGAAGTTGGCCCGCCATGGTATTGCGAACTTTCTAGCAGCCAAATAGAAATTTTAAGTGATTTGAAATCAAATATCCATCAAGATTTACTAGAAGATTTACCGATTAGGATACGGAAGTCGTTATCGGACTTGGGAATCACGTTAAGGATACCAAAACCTCTTCTAATGAAAGCTATGACAGATTCTGTTGAAGACCCCGGAGTATTTATATGGAACCTGTACACTGCACATTATAAACATCCACCCAGTGAATTGCGAGGAGGTAAAATCAGATTACAGCTATATATAACATTTACTATACTTGAATTTTTAAAAGATTATCATATTATTTTTTAAGTTTTCAGTACCAATACATTAGTAAAATAAATTAAATTTAGTTTGGTGATTTGATGGTCTCCTGAACTAGTGGCGAAGCTAGGGTATTTGCTGCCTGGTGCAGCTTAGGACTTGATGCCCTTTAAAATGGTCAAAATAATTCCAGATTTCAAAACACAGTAGAGTAGATATATCATTTTTTATTGCTTCAAAACTATAATAACTATATATAAGTTCTAACATTAGATTTTGGTAAAAATTATTGCCAATATTTAAAAAAGGACATTACGCGCGTTTTGACCAGCAAAGTCATTCACATTTTCAAAATCAATAGTATCGACTAGTTCATATTCGATTGACAAGATAGCGAGATTGTATTTTTCATTTTCATTCTCGTCATTTTTCTTGTACTTGATTCTTGATTGAAAAAAAATTAGAAGGATTGATCGTAGACTTTGATGCCCCTTTCCTTTTGATGCCCGGTGCGGCTGCACCGCTTGCACCCCCCCAGCTACGCCACTGTCCTGAACATAATGTAGCGCAATGTTGAAGATATAGAACACAATTAATTTGTCATATGCAGATTTTTTATTTTCTTTTTGTAGAATATGATATGAACGCAATGATTTTAATATCATGTCTTGTATTCGTGGATATGACAGAGTGCATAGAAAGGCTGGAAAAATTAACATATGGGTCCCGACCACCGACAGAAGTTACAGAGAAAAGTAAGTTAATTAGGAAAAATTTGTATCTGTACTTATTCCAATTACTAGATGATTTTGTATATTCGACTTTTATTTAACAAGTATATCTTTTAAATAAATATGAAAACAATGAAATATTCTCGTAATTCTGAACTTGGAAAAGGATTAATAAGTTAAGCTATTTCCCATAAAATACGAGAAAAAAATGTATTTAATATTTTTTGTGTTGAATTTGTAGAAACTCCAAAAAATACTCAACCTAATATTCGTTACGGTGAATATCTTCAGAAATGTTACATACCGTGTTATAGTACTCACTCCAAAGAAAAACAAAAGAAAAAGCCCTTACCACTTGGATATAAAGTCAGGCTTCGAAGTGATGAGGTGATATTAAAGTGTTATTATATAACACTTTTATACAAAAATATTATTAAATATCATTACATTTAAATATATATATTTAAATGTAATGATATTTAATTATCTTATTGCATTTAAATAATTAATGTAATGTCATAATTTTTCAGAGTTACGAAAGGCTTTGTAAGGATCATGGATTTGTAAGATATTGTTGATCTATATAAATGTTTAGTTAACTTAGTATAGCGGTGTCATATAATTTAATTTTATTATAGCTTGAAAAACGTAAAGAGAGAAATAAAAAAGAGAAACATTCTGAGAGAGTATGTAAATATAAATTCTGGGAACCACCGAGTACCTTACGTCAGTATTTTAAAATACTATCTACCTAATTGATACTCCTATTTCTTACTATATATTTTACGTTTACTGACAAATGAAAATGATTTCTTACAGGTAACACTGATCCTAAAATGGTCGCGTATGTTAATAAATTAAAAATGTTTAAAAAGAAAGCAAAAGCTAAATATAAAGCGCCTTATAAAAATGTACAGTATCATTTGGGAGGAGTCTCGTTCGTAGGAGGCAGACCACGCTATATGTTAAATAGTAAGTAATATAAAATCATATATTATTTTGGTATACATGTTAATTGTTACTCATTTTAAAAACATACAAAAATTTGAACGTAGCGGGATTTGAACCCGCGCCTTTTGAAAACCGTCCAAGCGCTATGCTCTTTCCTAAGCGTCAAATACACTTCAACATTTGAAAATGTTAATTGTTATGATTAAAATGTATTCTCATTTTTATTATTATTTTTTTTCAAGATGTTGCTCTACTACCAACTGGATATATTCCGTTGAACGGTGGAGTAGCGTGCTTTAACGGAGAATTTGTTATTAATATACAAGGCTACTGGAAGTATCCGCGGGATGTCAGTGAAATTTGTGATGAAAATTGCGATTGTATTGCAGAATGGTTTTTATATTTTATTTTCTCTTTATAGTAAAAGTGTGATTTGATATAATCGTATTCGAGACCGCCGTGGCGCAGCGATTGTAATCTTGACGGTTGTGTGTTCGTCCCCACTTGGAAATGAATTATGTAATATTTTCATTTTGCCCGCTCTGGTAAACGAGGCTACGTGTGGCAGTTCTGCTTTTCACCATTTCGGCGGAAAGTAGGGAACGGAGTGTCTTAACACTATAGATTCCCTCTTCCTACCCTGTTATATACAGGACACCGCTTGGTGCAAGAGAAATCTTAGTGCAGTAGCGAAATATCCGAATGTGTGAATGCGATAGTTGTTGATTCGATTAAGTAAATATTCTTTTTTTCTCGGTAGATTAGACAAAGCATAGTAGTGGCGAAAACCACTAAGCCCTAATTTATTTAAGATCGAAACGGATATCATGTAAGCAGAGTCTCTTAAAATTATATTTTTTCCATTTATTATGCAGAATGCTGGAGATGCATAAATATAAAATTAGAATAAAAATAAATGTGACATGCGATAGTTAACTATCATTGAATACTTTTTAGTATATAAGTATATACGATATTTTTGACTTTTAATAGAGTACATTTTATCATTTCATATTGTAAGCTGAGATAAAATATCTACGAAAAAGTTGATACATGTGAAAGTAAATGTATGAAATGATTATTTACATTATTTTAGGGAAGACACTGTAATGGACTATTTAAAGAATTCCAAATGCACTTGTGGTCATCTCTATGATTTTTATAATGAAGGAAAATGCTCAGAAAAATATTTCTACCAACCCACGAGACATGGGCCTTATTGGTTGGACAGCGCTAAAGTATATCAATTAGATCCGGTCGAAGATTTCATAAGAGACACTGTTAGAGAGTCACTGATGTCTGCTGAACCTACCGTAAGCATCATAATGAAAAAATTATATTTGATATATTAATTATAAATTAAAAATGTGATATTTATTATTTTTTTCGTAGCCCGAGCCTTCAATGCCGACGATTTCGCCGTCTGGTCTAAAAGAAAAAGATTTGCTTGCGGTAATTAGTTATTTAAGATTTATACTTAGTATAAAAAGTATTTTAAAATATTTGAAAGTTGTTTTTATGAAAATAATTTTCAGGCATTTTTAGCAGAATTATCGGATTCTCCTTTATTAATACCACATTTACCAAAAGCCAATTTATTAAATAATCTACAGGAATGGGTACGAAATAGAGTAAAAGGAAGTTTGTCAATAGCCACTGAGAGTATGTATTTTTTTTTTAGCTTCACGCTTTTTCCCGCACATAGTAAATTTGGGAACCTAGTGTTAAGACACGCCGTTCCTTTTAAGACACTTCCGCTCCCCTCTGTCGCCGAATTGTCGAGGTTTTGCGTGTTGAGTGACGGACCTCAACACCACACATTGTCTCGTTACAGGGTTACTAGGAAATTAAAATATTAATTATTTCATTGCCCCGGGAAGAGAATTCGCAACCGTCGTATATACGTCACGCTAGACAAAAACGTTACACGACAGCCTCTATTTATTTTTTTATCTAAAGCTTACTTATTTTCATAAAATGTTAGTTTATTTTTAATATTAAGTATCAGAGGCTGGTAGTTGTGCAGAGCCACAAGGGTGTGACTATTAACCTGATAGGTTGTGGGTTCGATTCCCACTCGAGACTGTGAAATATTTAATATTTTCATTTCTTCACTCTGGTGTCGAGGCAAAGTTCTGCCATTCAACACGAAATGCCTCCAAATTTCAGTGGGAAGTGGAAAGCGCACTTAACACGCCTAGTGTTACAGCGTGAAGTTAAATATAATATAGATATTGAGGTGATATTAAAGTGTTATTTTTGTATATTATTTATGTAAATAACGTATGCAATATCTAATTTTTTTTTCAATATTTTCACACAAGCTATTATAAACATTTTAGAAAATTTGCTTTTACAATCGCAACGTAGATGGCTCGACCTCAAGCATATGGATTTTAGAGCCCGAGCATACAGAATACCTTTCACGCTGAAACAACTAAAACATATGAACTGGTCTCACCGACATTTAGTGCAAACATTGGTAAGCACTTCTCAATGTAAAAATAAATAATTCAAATTAATATAATAATTTATATTTTAGTGCTATGCAAACCTATCTACTTAAAAGAATATTCTTTTGTTCAATTTTCAGCTTTATACTACTTACTATATTTAAGATGTAAAGCAATCGACGAATCAACGGTTGTCTATAGAGGACTTTAGAACTTATCCATTTCAACATCACTATGTATGTTAGCCGATTTTCAGTTCAGTAGATGTTTTAGGATTTGTGATTTTTTGGAAAAAATTAATCATCCTCGTAATTTTTTTTCTCAATATAGCCCTATAATAGATCTTTTGTATAATGCAATATTTCAAAACTATGGGCTTATCACTCTTTTAAATAAGCAGCAGCATAAAACAAAATTAATTAAACAACAAGTATATTAATACATATATTATATATGAATAATATATCTTTTTAATATATATAAAACAAATTAATATATATATATATATATATATATATATATATATATATATATATATATNATATATATATATATATATATATATATATATATATATATATATATTAATTTGTTTTATTGTTTAAATTTGATATAACGTATATAACGGCGGTTGATGTGTTGTGAGGTGGGGGGTAATAGCTGCGACACAGTATTGTACTGCAACTGCAATTGTTATCATTACAAAATGTTATTGTTATACAACATTTTGAAATCTCTCCAAAATATTTTTAACTGCACCTATGAAACTTTCAGAGATTATTCTATACTAATACTAGTAGTTTTTTAAAATTACTTCTGGAAAAAAATACGTGTTTATTTTTTCGTCACAACCCTTGAAAGTTTAAAAAAAATGCTTATTTAAATATCGAAAAATAATTTTTATTTTTAATTATTTTCAAGATTTACAAGTCCATAATTTTGAAATATCATTTTATAAAATAGGCCGACTGTTGAGTTATATCAAGAGAAAAAAAAATCACGAGCGCAGTCTCAACTTTTGGGCTGTATTTGCCAATTTTCTTTAAGAATCCGATTTTTTTCACAAATTCTGAAATATCTACCGTACCACTGAAAATGCGCAAAAAACATATATGGGGATAAAATGGAAAATATAAGAATATAAATATAAAATAAGTGCTGAGATCCTCTACCCATAGACAACCGATCCGTCGATCGCATTACACCCTGTATGTTAGAATTTTGTTAAAGATAGTTCAAATGGTTGACATATATTTATTTACAGTTTGAAATACTTTTAAACGACTTTGTAACCAGAAACAGACTAAAGCAGCTCAATCAAACTCGATTGTGGTGGTCAACAATGAAATATGATGCATATCCAAGTAAAGCGTTCTTGTAAGTCACTTATTTTTTACTTATATTTTTATTATATATAAAAAAGTTCTATGTGATTTTATACATGAGTGTGAAAATACGAATGTTGTGTATGAGGAAGGACTGTTGTAATAATTTCTATAAAATTTAATAGATAGATTATTTTCATCTTATTGGAAATGCGACTGTTGTTGGTCTGATGCCCGGATTCAGAGGAATGAATAATTTTGTTTCCCTGCTGATTTAGTAATAAGACCAAAGGCAACGTTGAGTACGGGCTAAGAAAGTATGGATAGTAGTAAATTATCACTAGGTTACCTCTGCCTACCCTACCATATACAGGATTCAATTAAAAAATATCAATATAATATATCACTCTTAGTTTCTTCCATAGTAAAGTATTTAACTCCAAATATATATGTAATTTGCGCGGATTACGTTTACATATCGTTGAAAGACAAATATATTTGTGCTAAAAGAACTCACGAAATATTTAATAGACGGACAGTTTGAAAGAGGCGCAGGCTTAAATTCCCTTTAATTTTTTATTATAATTAACCTTTTATTATTTGTTATGAATATCAGAACAAAGAATAATAAGAAATATCTGTTATTTTTCAGAGATATTTACTTTACATATATGCCTGGACGTATGAAAGACACGTTCCTCATAAATCCATATAGTTCAGAACTTACACCGAAACATGGGTCTAAAACATGTCCACTGTAAAATGAGTGATGTTTTCGTTTGTATTCGTTTGTTGTTTAATTCGGCACTTTGTATGTTTTAAAGTTTAGGTATTTAAGGAAACATATAGCATATTAAAAAACATTTTAATTATAATTAATAATTGTTAAAAATGAGTTTTTATTTCATGAAGACATAAACAGCAGAGGCATAAACATGTTGTGTGGGATACGCTTAAAGCAAAAAAAAATACCTAAATTACAATAACAAGAATTTATTTATATTTTTATAAATAATGTGAATGGCTAAAGAATCAGGCGTTCGTTATGTTGTAAAATTTCTCTACATATACACCCAACATTGGTATTTACTATTCAAGAATAATATTTAATAATGTTACTTTGGCAGTAAATAAAGTACATAAATTCCCAAGAAAATATTTAAAGAATGAACTTTATAATTTAACTTTCGTTAAATTATAAAGTTCATTCTTTAAATATTTTCTTGGGAATAATATTAGAAATAATGTTATCCATTGCCAGACACTTTCTAAGTCCTAATATGCTATAAGCGCCTACAAATATAATGAGAGCAAGTATCGGCTAAAAATTAATGATAAATTCTTCTGGTTCCAACTTTGACATATTATATATATTGGATCATGCAAGGCATCTTATTTACCTATTAACTGCCAAAGTAATCACCATTATAATTTAATATTCCCTGATCGTACTTACCTTTCAAGTTTTATAAAATTAAGAAGGTATGGGTACCATAGGCTAGTGAGACAAATTGTTTATTGTGATTGAAATGTATAATATTATTCCAATGCTTTATTAATCCCAAGAAATAATTTGTAACTCTATAGCTATAAGCTATAAGTAGTAAGTATAAGCTATGTCAAATGTCAGTTGCTGTCAGTTGTCAATTGTTGACAAAATAATATTGAGCGAATTATTAAACCTACAAGAAACTGGAAATATCTTTATAAAATGGCTGCAAGACAGGCCATTCAAGTTGGTACGAAAAACGTAAGGCCAGTTCTATCATTGAGCCAAGCTGAAGCCAGATTACGCGTGTTAAACTTATACAAAGCATGGTTTCGTCAAATTCCTTACATAGGTTTGTAAACTGTTATGTCATCAATTTAATTTAGATTTTTAGTTTCGGTCATACTTTTGGTTTCGGCCAAAAACAGATCGAAATCTTCGGCCTTGCTAAAACTTTGTACTTGTCTGGCGTCACTCCGCTTATTTTTATAGTCCACGAGTAATAAAACCCAAACGATCCAGTTGCACCATAAATCTAAAAAAAAATATTTGTATAGAAATGACAATAATGAATGTATTCATATATCTATTAATATTTACTTTACATTACATTGAGTTATGATAGACATTTTTCTAAGATGAAGGCTTAACATGTTCAAATTATATTTAATTATTTATTTATTCCAAATTATAAAAATTAAAATGTTTAAAGTTCAAGTGCAAGTAAATTATGCATGGAGAAGATTTCATAATTGAGCATCTATAGTAAAATATTGCTTTATTTACTACAAAGACTAGGGTAGACTATAATTTCGGAGATAAGAGGATTACAAGCATGTTTAATTTCCTTCATACATTGATGTAACACTAAAGAATCCTCCATATTCAAGAGAGGCAAGTGCATCTATCTAAGATTTTATATCTAACACCTCAATTTATCAGACTCACAACTCATTCTGAGTTGATAGATTCAGGTGTTCAATTATCTAATATCTTAAAATGGTCAAAATAACATTTATTTTTACTAATACCTTGTTTAATTTTTTATATTCAACTTTCAAGAAATACGAAAGCAACAAGAATCTATGTAATACTTGCAAATAATTTTTTCTTGACCGTTATTTGTCCCAGTATAATATTTACAAAAAAATATTATATATGCCTAATATCTCAAAAACTTTTGAAACTCAAACTATGTAATTCAGAGTTAAAATTGTTTGAAATGACCACCCCATTGACTATTTCAGTTTGACTTCACTCATCCTAATTATTAAAAAGTTTTCAGTTTTAGCTAAAACTGGGACCAAAGCTAAATGTTGGATTTCGTTTTCAGTTCCAGCTAAAAAGCTTGTTTCATTGAATTTGATCTTTAAAATATTTTTCGAGAATGTGTATAGCACTTCACTTGAGTATATTTTCTATATTTCTTTTTAGTACTTGTATATTTCTTTATCATGTGATATACTATACTTTCTTAATTTTTTATTTATCTTCTTTTTTAAAGAAGATTAAGCTTATCATATAAGAACCTCAAGTATATAATAATTTAAAATTTTATTTCAGTTAAAGACTTTGATATTCCAAAATCAGAACAACAATGTCGTGCAAAACTAAGAGAAACGTTTCTGAAAAACAAAGATGTTACTGATATCAGAGTTATTGATATGCTAGTTATCAAAGTGAGTATACATGTAATTCATATACACTTAAATCAATTTTTTTATTTAATTATTATCGTGCTCTGATTATTTTATTCAGCTAGGTAAGTTGGCGTATACTTTAAATACTTAATGAATAAAATTTTTTTTCAGGGGCAAATGGAACTCAAAGAAGTAGTAAACATCTGGAAACAAAAGGGTCATGTAATGGCATATTTCAAGCCTACTGAAGAACCTAAACCTAAAGATTTCTTATCAAAATTCTTCTCTGGTCTAGATTAAAATTTAAGTCTAATAAACTATAGAAATCAATAATTGTATAAAAATTATGAAATAGAGAAATATGTTACCTTATATTGATTTATTATTACTTTTTTTTACATTTACAAGCTCAAATAAGACTGCTTCACTCCATCTGGATGAATGAGAAGGATAATATCAATCCATACCAGCTTTAGTTTATGTTAATTATAAAGAATAAAATTATTATGCGTCCATTGTGGCTACTTTTTAACCAATTTCCGTAAGGAGGAGTTTTATATAAAAATGAGAATGTCATAATTTGAGACTGTTACGGTGCAGCAGCACATCTAACTGTAAATGTGACCATCGTAGGTTTTATTCCCCTTGGGAAAATTGATAAGTTTCATTTTCTTGCTCTAGCAAAATAAAAAAAAAAAATAGTGCACTGATCAGTTCTGTCTAACATGCAATGTCTCGAAAATTCATTAAATTAACAATCAAAATAAGAAAATATGTATGTATTATGAAGTCATTGTGGTGCTATTAAAAAATTAACAACCTAACAATCCATAAAAATATTTTTAACAGATATAGTAAAAGTGTCTACATATTATACATAATTTTATGAAAATATCATAAATAAATAGTAGTGTCAGCTTTGGAACTACTGCATGGATACTTATTTAGAAAACGTATAAAAATTTGAACGCAGCGGGACTCGAACCCGCGCCTCCTGGAAACCGACCAGGCGCTCTGACCATTAAGCCATGCGTTCTCGCCAAGCTACGTCGAAATTTTTATACGCTTGTTACAACTTATTTATGTTGTTAGCATCTCTGTAGAGAGATTTTTACAAATTTCCGCTACCCAAAGATAACTACAGAGACAGAAATATAAATTATATGTTGGCGGCAAAGTTCAAAATTGTTTATTAAAGATTAGTAGTATTTTTGTAGTATTATGTGTTTATGTTAGTGGTATCTATACGGAACTGCGTCATACGAAATACAGGCTGGATAAAAATCGTGAAATAAAAAAAATCCTACGTCTAAACCAGTGATTCTCAACCTTTCTTTTGTTGCGGCACATATTTAACGATTTCAAAATTTGGCGGCACACAAAGAAAAAGATAAAAATTATTTACTACAATACACTGCTTAAATAGTTTATGACAAAAATTTTAAATATACGAATTTATTTTTTTGTGGATTTAAATATATATTCATGTTAAAAATATTTTACTTTTTAAATGATATAGTTTAATAATATTAACATTATTATATATTTGCAAAATTTGGCGGCACACTTTTGAAATTTGGCGGCACACAAAAATGCCGCGGCACAGTGGTTGAGAATCACTGGTCTAAACTATTGGGTATCTTAATTAATTTCTTTAGTTATGGGTTTAAAATATTTTACCCTATATGCTGTTCCCGTAAAAGCACCGCTGACGCATCCATTCTGTATAGTAATATAGTTTTTAGATGTTTTATATGTTAAAAAAATTCAAGATGTAAAATCATAATCTAAGGGAATTATAAACTATAAGTAAAACATAAAAAAAATTCACCTTATTAAAACTTGTTTTGCAAGGTGGAAATTTAACAAATAAAAATTTTGAAGAATTGGGCATTGTGGTGTAGCTATACAGCATTTGTCTATTATTGTGGATGGTTGGTAATTGCCCTCATATCCTCATATTTTATATTTATTCTACATAGAAGTTTTTGTGTTTTTTTGCACATGCAAAGAACAAATGTCTTTCTTGGTTTTATTTTTGGTTCTTTGTACGAGTGCTGCTACGCCCAAAATGTAGCCAATCTGATATAATATATTTACATATCAGTTTCACACTGCATCCCGCACGTAGCAGGGTAAGCAAAAGGAATCTGGAAGCCTAGTGTAAAAACACACCGTTCTCATTAAGACACTTCCCTTCCCCATTTTCTGCTGAATTCTGGAGACATTGCTTGATTGCATTGTTGAGTGGCGGAACTTCACGCCGCGGTTTGCCTTGTCTTATCAGAGCAGGCAAGTGAAAATATTAATTAGGAGTGGTAATCGAACCCGAGTTTCCAGTCACATACTTGAGCCCTTGCACTACGACTAGGATCATGGTAATATATTTACTTTAAATAAAATTTTACTATTATGCAAAGAGGAAAAAGAACCTTCGTGGCGTTTATGACAAATAAATTTTAAGTGTCAATGCACGTCGGCGTAAAAAAGTTGATTTATAGAATATCCACTTTCGTTTTCTTTTTAAATTTTAAACAACGTGGTTCACTAAATATATTTCTATAAAATAAGTTATGGCCGCAGTTTCTGCAGGGTGCAAGATCGCTAAGCCTATATTTTCCACTAATTGTTCTGAGTCCCACATACGCGTCATGAGCTTATACAGAGCATATTATCGATATATTCCATATATCAGTGAGTTTTTTAGTCATATTATAAAGAAGTTTCTGACAGTCATATTTATTATAAGGTAGTCAGACGATAATAAATATCTTAGTTCATGTTAAAAAATACTTCTATTAAAAATAAATATTAAATTTTATTAAATATATTATCTACTTTTAATAGAAATAGAAAGAATAGAAAAAGTTCACTTAAATTTTTGGATGGTAAAAATATAAAGTATCTATTATTTCCAATTATAGCGCTATTTTTACACAAATTATCGCTTTATACTTGTTTTACATATTGCTTATGAAATCCACAGTAAAGCATTTTGACATTCCAAAGAGCGAGCTGGATTGCCGAAGGAAGTTGAGGGATTATTTTTATAAAAATGCTTGTGTTACAGATCTACGAGTTATTGACGTTTTGGTATTAAAGGTGTGATAGAATTATTTTAGGTTTTATATATTAAATAGGTACATATAAGTATTTATCTATCAGAATTTTTTTAGCTTCACATTCTATCTCGAATAAAAAAGGGAACACAGTGCTAAGACCCTCCGTTTTCCACTCTCTACCTAATTGTATTATCTTGATACTGTAGAAAGGAAATAAAAACAATTCATTTCCCCAAGCATAATCGAACTTACAACCGTTGCGTTTGTAGTCAGACGCTGTGCCGATGCTCTACAAAGACTAACTTTGATAAGCATTTGTAATACTAATTTGTTAACATTAATTTTGACAGGGCTTTATAAACCTAAAAGAGATAACCCATCAATGGCAACAGAAGGGTCACATCATGGCTCACTGGTATCCGAACGAGATTAAACCATGTGATTTTGTAGGAAAGTTTTTGGCCAATGAAGACTGAGTGCATGCTAATGATCAAGAAAATAAGAATATTTTTTTTTTCTGTGCTGTTTTATTTATAAATTATAAATGTACCTATAGTTCCTTTTTTATTTACTATTTGAACCTTTTGGCAAATATCTAAGGAGTAATCGCTACAATTGAGAATGAAGAAGAACGTGCTCAGCTGGTTTGGGCACGTCGAACGAATGAGTGATGAAAGAATGGCAAAAAAGATTTATGATGGAAAAGTGAGCGGTAAGAGAGGTAGGGGGAGACCTCGGTTGACCTTCGAAAACACAGTATCAAAGATACTGGAGGAAGGTCACGTAAAAAGCATGAGGACCCCCCGGAAGGCATGTATGAGGGGTTCATGACAGTGGACGAGGCGAAAGAGCTATATAGAGACCGTAGCGTTTGGCGCTCCGTTCTCTCTGACTACTCCGCTAGGGATAAAGCATGAAGCTAGTTTAGTTTAATCGCTACAATCTTACCGACTGGTTTGAGCTGGGACTTTAGGATTGTGAAACTTTAAACATGAGGGTAGAATTAAATAGCACATTCAAAAATAAAATTATAACAACAAGTTATGATTTATTTGATCACGTATATTCCACATCACATGCCTTACAAAGGCCGAAATCTGTTAAACTATTGCACATGTGACCTTTTATAATAAGTAAAGCAAAAATAAATGAATTTATGATTAGTTCACATTTGCAATCGTTTTCACATAACAAAACGAACAATATAATTATTATCTAGTTACATATAAAGATGTGGGCACTTGGTGTTTACGCTGAACATAATAATATATGATGTTATTATAGCTATGTACATTTGTTTTTATAAATTATTTTTCACAACCATAAAATTATTATATTTTATGATAACCATAATAAAATGTGTACTTTACAATTTCATTATAGCTTTTCATTAGTAGCTGAAAAAATATTTTTGGGAATATTATGTTTCAATATTTAAAATAATCTAAGAGTAGTATCTGACATGTCATATACATAGATGGGTAGGCAACGGGAACCTAGTGTTAAGACACTCTTTTCACTACCCTTCGCTGAATTTCCGAAGTATTACGTGTTGAGTGGTGGAACTCTACGCCACGCTTTTGCTTTGGCACCAGAGCGAAGAAATGAAAATATGTATTAATACATAGTAATTAATTCTTGCGTTAAGGAATTGAACACACAGCCGTTGCGTTACATTCACAAGCTTGTGCCCCTGCGCCACAGCGGCCTCTTTTTTAAAAATACAATAGATTATTTAATGAGCCGAATAAGTGATATTGCGAAAGAAATATAAAAAAAATTAAAGTAATGATGCTACATTAAAATACAGCTTGAGTTAGTAAATTATATATATTTTTATCTCCTTTTTTAATAGAAAATAAATGTTCGGACGTTATTAAAAAAAATTGATAACTTCCAAACATTTCTTTTCTAATAAGAAAGAACATAAAAAATGTATAATATGATCAAATACTATAAGCAATACTGTCAACTAATAATAAGTTGCTTGAAAATGTATTATACAGTTAACAAATAAATATAAATATTTTTATTTAACAAAGATTTTTGTGTAATATATCATCAGCTTATAACAGCGTGGCACCCTGTCCATGTGCCTGTAGTCGACATCTAATTTACGTAAAGCATTAGGTACGTCTAAAGTTATGATTATTTGAGTAATCTATAAAAATATATATTAATAAATTAGCCTAAGTCACTCCTTGGACATTACATAATAACTATACTCCTAACAGACGTGCGTCCTCATCTCAAGACATTGAAGACAAAAGTCATCTATCACCTACCAATACAACTAGTGAGGTCTTTCTTTTCGTTGAGGTATGTTACAACAGCATCTTCACAAATTCTGCAATAAAAATAACAAAAAAAATATATTCAATATTTTGTTGAATTGATTTTATAGATCAATAAAAATAAATATATCAGATTCAAATGTACTTAATCCATATTAAACGTAGGGGGGTTGT
Organism: Heliconius hermathena; assembly: GCA_013403705.1. Taxonomy (NCBI): domain Eukaryota; kingdom Metazoa; phylum Arthropoda; class Insecta; order Lepidoptera; family Nymphalidae; genus Heliconius; species Heliconius hermathena. The sequence continues at coordinate 109,415 of JAAIXJ010001829.1, forward strand.
AGTAAGATATCACGCGTATTTATTTTGCATATTTGCTAATTCCGTGATCCGAGGTCTCAATGTCCATGTTCTAATGTTTTTAATTATTATCCTCTTATTATTTTTATGCCAGTCAAAAACAACTTGCAAATTTTCTGTCTAGACGTTTTTATCTAAATTTTTTATAATAATATTAAATAGATAAATTGTTCTAGATTTTTGAGGCCGGTCGTGGCGCAGCGGCACGAGGTGTGACTGCAAAATCGACTGGTTGTGGGTTCGATCCCCACTCGAGGAGATGAAATATTTACTTAAATTTATATTTCCATTTCTTCGCTCTGGTGTCGAGGTTAAGCGCGGCGTTGAGTTCTGCCNTATATATATATATATATATATATATATATATATATATATATATATATATATATATATATATATATATATATATATATATATATATATATATATATATATATATATATATATATATATATATATATATATATATATATATATATATATATATATATATATATATATATATATATATATATATATATATATATATATATATATATATATATATATATATATATATATATATATATATATATATATATATATATATATATATATATATATATATATATATATATATATATATATATATATATATATATATATATATATATATATATATATATATATATATATATATATATATATATATATATATATATATATATATATATATATATATATATATATATATATATATATATATATATATATATATATATATATATATATATATATATATATATATATATATATATATATATATATATATATATATATATATATATATATATATATATATATATATATATATATATATATATATATATATATATATATATATATATATATATATATATATATATATATATATATATATATATATATATATATATATATATATATATATATATATATATATATATATATATATATATATATATATATATATATATATATATATATATATATATATATATATATATATATATATATATATATATATATATATATATATATATATATATATATATATATATATATATATATATATATATATATATATATATATATATATATATATATATATATATATATATATATATATATATATATATATATATATATATATATATATATATATATATATATATATATATATATATATATATATATATATATATATATATATATATATATATATATATATATATATATATATATATATATATATATATATATATATATATATATATATATATATATATATATATATATATATATATATATATATATATATATATATATATATATATATATATATATATATATATATATATATATATATATATATATATATATATATATATATATATATATATATATATATATATATATATATATATATATATATATATATATATATATATATATATATATATATATATATATATATATATATATATATATATATATATATATATATATATATATATATATATATATATATATATATATATATATATATATATATATATATATATATATATATATATATATATATATATATATATATATATATATATATATATATATATATATATATATATATATATATATATATATATATATATATATATATATATATATATATATATATATATATATATATATATATATATATATATATATATATATATATATATATATATATATATATATATATATATATATATATATATATATATATATATATATATATATATATATATATATATATATATATATATATATATATATATATATATATATATATATATATATATATATATATATATATATATATATATATATATATATATATATATATATATATATATATATATATATATATATATATATATATATATATATATATATATATATATATATATATATATATATATATATATATATATATATATATATATATATATATATATATATATATATATATATATATATATATATATATATATATATATATATATATATATATATATATATATATATATATATATATATATATATATATATATATATATATATATATATATATATATATATATATATATATATGATATTAAAATAAATATCTTAAAAAAAACGTTTTTGTTGTTCATTGGGTCCATTATTCGCACATTGATACTCCCCTTTACTTATATAAATAATTCTGTGCATATTTATTGTAAAAAATAAGTTCAAAAGTAGAGTCAGGGTAAACTACTAGTCTATTTAAATTTATAGACATAACCGAGCAAAGGGAAATTATTTCACACTTTGGTTGTCCATGAATAGGCAAAGGGAAAAAATTAAATAATTTCCCACTCATAATAACTTCATTATTTTCAGTTTCAATAATTTATTCATGATTGATTCATTTGAAATATATTGTAGGTACACTAATATCCAATATGACCCAAGAACATTTACATAAAACATGAAAATCATTTTTTTTCGACGATTAAGGGTTAATATCAAAAGTAGGCATAGATATTGGTCGTATGTGCCTATTATGTAAAAAAAAATGATTTATTTGTGATTTTTTTCTATACCGTTGAATGTATCAAAGGACTAATATGCGTTGATAAGTAAGCTAGTGATAAAAATATTAGTAATGCTAAAGGCATGTAAGCCGGCGCCCACTGCCCACATAATCTTTGTTCTTAATGCGCCAGTCAACATAAGGGTTGTAAGTGTCGTTAAATCTCAATTAACGGTATTAGGGAAGTCGTTATAGACGTGACGTCGAACGCCATGGCACCGTCGTCGGCTATTTTTGTCTTCGACACAATGTAAATGTATATAGTACCTATTTGTTGCTAGCAAGTTTGGCGTTTAATTGACATTCAACTGGTATTTTTGTAGTTACAAATTTAAAGTTAATTAAGAATATTATAAATGCCATCAAAAATATAACTTGTAAATAAACCTCTCCTCCTCTCTATCTCTCTTACCAAGCGGTAAGAGAAGTAGACCTATTGACAATATCTATTATCATTTATCAACATAGGATACTAATTGTTGAAGCTTTTGTTATATTTAAAAATTGTCGTTGTTGACAACGGAACTTTGAATATAATTGAAACTATTTGGTACCCTTTTGAATAGTAATTTTGAAGGCTGGAACTTCTAATGTAGAGCTTTAATAGATTTAGAAATAAAGAAATAGTTATTTAGCATAACTTGTTCTTGTTTACATAGAGAAAGTTCAGCCCAGTTTTCAGTACTAAATGCAAATCGCAAGGGTTATAAAGTCCACAAGTAAGGAGCCGCTAGTGTAGTATAATAATTTAATTACATCATTTTCCATAATTTAATTATTTTTTCAATATAATTAGCTCAGATCGGATTAGATCACCATCTCGTTTACAGCTAAAAGCTGTCTCATCCAGCGATATTAAAATTAATGAAAAAGAACCTTTTACGTGATAATAACTGTTAAAGTGAGATTATGATGTTTAAATAGGTATATACTAATGAACGACAAAGAAGAAAAAACCACTATCCAAAAATAAAAAGATATATGTAATAAAAGATTGGAACATCACAAGAACATAAATATCGCCTCTAATTTTATTATCACAGATTAATGAAATATGCATATTTCTTTATCAATGTAATTTTTTATAAATATAGAGTAAATTACTTATGAGTTTGAAATGTAATCAACATATCTTATATCTAATTCAAAGCTAAAGTGTAATCTCGAAACAATCTGATAGAACCGGTGGATTAGCATATTGCGATTGTAGATAGAGCGCGTTGCGTGCTCCGACCGGGTATTTTTGTTCGGTACAGGTGCTTTCACCGCGTCAAAGATTTACACGAGTTTTATGTTTCCTTTGTAACTCATTTGTATCAATACCATATAGCTTTTTATCTGTTTAACGTTCATATTTTCCTCATATCCCATTCCTTTACTACATTTAGTATAGATATATGAAACCATGTTTATATTTGTTAATATCGTAATTTAACAGTTTCTTTGGCTTTTTATAAAACATCTAGCTTGACGTGTAATATATGTCTTTCTGAAACGGCCTAGATTAAAGAAACTGATGTAAACTGGGACAAGGACCGCTAGTAAATATTTTTATAGTTTCTAAAAGAAAAAGTACATATTGTGAACTTTCAGGATATAAACGACTTTTGTGAACATAATGTTCAGTGGCAACTTTGGAGGAAGGGGGTGTGAGCATGGGTAGCCGTGCAAAGGCGCGAGGTCACCGGAAGCCGGCGGCCCGCACCTGCACGCTATTACAATACATTCTTCGAATAAATTATCTCAATCGATTTAATAAACTTTTATTTACTTTGCTTTCAGAAAAAAAATCATGATAAATTGTCGCGTTTTATACCTATACATACCTACTTCCGGCATAATCAATCTTTCATACCTTTTATAACGCGACTTTTAGAGAAGAATAGCTAAATGACCTAATTTATCTTAACAAGAACAAAAATGTACTCAAAATCGTGTTCGTTTTTGGCAACAATTCAAATCAAAGTGCAAAGTGGGCGATACTCGACTGAAAGTACTTCAGCAAGGACATATATTTTAAAATCTCACGACGTTTTGGCTTGTGATTTAAAGATATTAAATAGTGAATGATACACATTCGTGCGAGTTCATTACATTCAAACCAATGTAGGTGTGAAATGTAAGGTAAATTTAGATTCTGTTTTCTTAGAATACAAAGAATTTTGTATACATAGCAAGTGATTAATGGCGGTACCTACATAATGTATTTGTAAAAAGATGATGGACACAATAACAAATGCTAGCGTGGTGTAATTAAACTCTGTGTATTTATCACTCACCAGTTTTACTGGCATCCTTTATGAGATCAGCTATGAGTTCGTCGCTCACCTCTATACCCAAGTTACGAAGCATGAACTGCAACTCTGCCGGTGTTACGTGACCGTCGCTGTCTCTGTCCAAAAGGCCGAATGCTGTCCGCAGGTCTAGGAGTAAAAAAACAATATTATTTATGATATTATACAAATATTGAGGCCGGTAGTGGCGCAGCGGCACGAGGTGTGACTGCAAAATCGACTGGTTGTGGGTTCGATCCCCACTCGAGGAGATGAAATATTTACTTAAATTTATATTTCCATTTCTTCGCTCTGGTGTCGAGGTTAAGCGCGGCGTTGAGTTCTGCCACTCAACACGCAATGCCTCCAGAATTCGGCAGAAAGTGGGGAACGGAGTGTCTTAACACTAGGTTCCCTCTGCCTACCCTGCTGTGTGCGGGATACAGCGTGAAGCTGATTTATTTTTATTTTTATTGAATTTAGGAAGTAATCTAAAATACAGTTCTGTTTGTGAACAAATTTGTAGATAGCGTCACGAACCCATTTTGCTATGTGCTGGTTACCCGCACATAGCAGAGAAGGCAGAGGGAACCTAGTGTTAAGACACTCCGTTTCCCATTTTTCGTGAAATTATGGAGGCATTGCGTGTTGAGTGGCGGAACTTTACGCCGCGCGCTCGACACCAGAGCAAAGAAAATTTAAATATCAAATATTTCATTTCCTCGAGTAGGAATGGGACCCGCAACCAGTGTCGCGCTTAAAGTCTGATTTCAATTATAATTTTTTTAATTTTTAAGAAATCTAATTTAATATTATTAAACATTAAAAGACGTAACAGGTACGTCACAAAACTTCGGTTTCTGACGGTACTCTAAATTGATTACAGTTAGACCTCGTTCTTCGATCGGAAAGAAGCGGTTCTTGGCTTTGAATTTTGTCTTATATTAAGCATGCTTCATTGAAGTATCCCACGCAGCTTCTTATTATAATGTCTATTAATTATAGGTATTCAATGTCATTACAACTAATAATTGCCGAGTTTTTCTTTTCAGTTTCACGCTGTATCCCGCACACAGGAGGGTAGGCAGAGGGAACCTTTCCCCTCGGCACCAGAGTGAAGAAATGAAAATATAATTGTAAATAAACATTTCATCTCCTCGAGTGGGGATCGAACCCACAACCAGTCGATTTACAGGCACACTTTGTGGCCCTGCGCCACGACTGGCCTCCAATTGCCGTGTTTTACTTACAATTACGACGGTGTACATAATTATACTTTTGATGAAAATCTAATAAAACAGAAACACCAATTTAATTACTTTGTATAGATTATAATTCTGATATTATTTGTAATGCCATTGAACACTATTTATAGATATTTTATATTGTAGGTAATAAATTTGTAAATAAGTTTTACGACAAAATACAGTACAATATAAATAATTTGTTATTTTATTGATATTATATGTAGTTCTATGTAGGTATATTTTATTTAATTACACTTTTTCTCTAATAAGTGAATAATATTGTCAAGATATATAAGTTTAAATAATGTTTAACATTAAATATATGATTTTTTTAAATATAATAGTATTTACTTGGAAATTAAAACAAAAAAAAATATAAATCAATGGAAATGTCCAATGAGGATGAATTAGATATGGTAGACTAATAATATGTTATACTTTGCTTTAATAAATTTAATTAATAAATAATTAAATACATAAATAAATAATAGAAACAGAATCATAGGGAGGAATACAGACGGAGAACCTACACACTTACAGATTAGTCTTTTTCATAATAAATAGCCTTATTTTCATATATCTATTTACTTTTACACGTCAAATATATACGATTATTATTTACAAATATGATGATGCATTTATGTTAATAACTATTATAGTATAGATTATTGTTCATTACCATAAAAAAATCAACTCAACCAAATGAAGTAACCAAATGAAATAATATTTTCGTTTCTAAATTTTTATTTTCGTTTCTAAATTCAAATGAAATAATATTTCGATCTGGTGAGGCAAGGTACGGCGTCGAGTTCCGCCACTAAACACGCAATGCCTCTGGAATTCGGAGGAAAGTGGAAAACGGAAATGTCCTGAGAACAGAGTGACTTCAAACTCTAAACTTCTGTCTGCCCTGCTATGTGCGGTATACAGCGGGAACCTCAAAAAAATGTCTGTTAAGACACAAGTTAACCGTAACTTTCTTAATTCAATCACTTGAACGATTTGTAGGTATATTATTGTTTATTTTAATAATAAACAATTGCTTACTAATTATGGTCAAGTTTCTGGTCATTAAAAACATTTTTTATATTATTGCTATTTTTCACTTACAAAATTCATTATTCTTTTGATAACTCATGGCGCACGATAAAACTAAGCACTATTCAATGTAACGTAAATACAAAAAGTTTTTTAGGTATTTACAATTAAATAATCTAAGTAACAGTCTTGTGCACTAGAAATAAGTTTTATGAAAATGAGCCTTCTCTTACTATTACCTGATTCTTTGCCTTGTAGCGCTCACAATATTGACAAAAGATTAAAAAGCCGTTACGTAGATATTTTATACGGCTCTTATCTTTCATCTTTGAATTTTAAGACTATCTACAAACATGCTTTTGTTTTTTTATTATCAATGCGTAATCAATCAGCTTAGATAACATCTTCACTATTTAAAAATCTTCCTTACCTTAATAATTATATTTTTAATAAAAAATTTATATTATTTGTATTTTTAAAATCTGTATTCAATAACCTATATTTGATAAAAAAAGATATGATTCAATTAAAAATTATATGTGGCATTATATGTGGGTATATTACATATACCTAATATTTACATAATTTGAAAAAAAATACATTATAATCAATAATTCAATAGAATACTGTATAGTATTCTATTGAATTATTGATTACAAAAAATAGCTATATATCTACCCTAACTTCAAGTATATAACAATTATATTTAGATTTAAGTCAACTCTATCGGTGTTTGAAGTTTAAATATAGAGACAATCGCACCATACGAAGTAATTTCAATGGATCTAACTACGTTATACGTTTGTGAGACGTATCTTTTATATAATTATTTTCATCTATGTATTGTTATAATATAAGTGCGGGGAACGAATTATTTCAACGTCTAAAACATAAACAATTTGCTAAGAAACAATTAAAATTGCTAAAACATCATATTATGAAATCATCCAGGCTTTTCAGAACATACAAATTATATGAGACACGAGTGTATTTTATGAGCAAAATGCCTAATATGCAAATATAAAAGTTAATATTAGATCCTTTCATATGAAATTCGTGTTTTGTCGTAGTGGCCACTTTAATCACAAATTTCTCCTTTGGTTAGGAGCTCCAAATTCAAATTTTTACCACTATTTACACATGTATTTCTGTTTCGTTAACCGTCTTTTTTTAAATTTTTTCTTCTGTTTGCGTCACTTAGTTTACAAAATGGTAAACTTGAAATATTGCCTTAGTACGAGCTCCACCGTGGCACCAAAAGGTTGCGGAAAAGGTTCGAAGAGTTAATGATGTGTATGGCGGTAGTGTCGCCAAAGAAAACACGGTGCGTTTATGGTTCCAACGTTTTCATTCTGGAAATTTCGACCTGCAAAACAAATCCCGTGGACGGCCGGAGACCTAAGTTGATAGTGAAGAACACTAGTTGCTAAACAACCGAAGATGGGCAATTGCTCTACGCCACTGCCGCTTCACGACAACGCTAGACAACACACTGCACAACAGATGGTTACCAAGTTAGAAGAACTTCAATTGAAATGTCTAAGACATCCACAATACTCCCCGGAATAAATAATAATTTAGATAATTTTTGTAAGGGAAAAAATTCAACTACGAACTACGGGCAGTCCAAACCGCCTGCAACGATTTTATTGATTCCCGTCCGAATGCTTTTTTTAGTAATGGGATCGATGAACTACCTGTGAGATGACACAAGTGCATAGACAGCAATAGTTCATACATTGATTAAATAAAAAATATTAAATATAATAAATATATTATATTAAAACATATTCGACTTGTTGTTCCTCCCACACAAAGCGCCAATTCCAAGTGTAAGGACCTAATAATTTTAGTTGATTTTTAAATATTAAAATAATAAATTTGTTTGTTATTTTTCAGCTTGAACTATAAATTAGGTAAATTTTTAATTTTCTCTTATATATATTATAACAAGAGAAAACATTATATTACTATTATAGAATGGGTAACGTCTAACCAACTACGAATTATCTTTTACGCTAGTTGCTATTAGTTTCTAGGTTTAAGTATGAACAATATTTAAGACTAAACTATTAATTTACCAAATTATCTAGACAGTTCAATCATTATTAATAATAACTTATATACACCTAAATAGTGTATAATTTCTGTTTACATTTTATGTAATTTGATAATTTAAATAGTGGATTGCTGATAGAGACTCAATAGAAAATTCAATCAATCTGTAGTAGTGTAATGTCTTGTAAATGTTTGTACACTATTATTCTTCTGTAGAATTTATCATTCCCGAAATATCACCTACAAATACTTTTATATGTATGTCGTGGGTTGTTCTTAGTAACAGTTTTTTTCACATTTCATATTCCCGAGATTGACTTATCAGAACATTCTTGGCACGCTGTTAAACGGTCAATGATCTAAATTTCCAAACAATTGACATTTAAACGGATCTAAGTTATGGTAAACTAATTTGAAATTCTGTTAAATCACATTTTGGTAATAAATATTTTACCTATAATATTATTTTAATACTCTCCCATTTATTTTATTAAAGTTATTATTTTATTAAGGTTATTGTGTACTTCTAATATATTAAGTAGACATAATAAAGAGATCCAAAATTATTTAAAATATTAAAAAAAATATCTAGACCAGGTAATACTGAAGGCTGCTTTAATCACTAACTAAACGACGTAAAGCCCCATATCATTAATCATACTCGAGGTGATTTGAAGCCACTATAAAGTCATAGCAATTTAGTAAATAAAGATAAAAGAATTTAATTACTGTAGAGTGCAGAGCCTTTACGTCGGCGATACTAAATCCATGAGAAGTTGATAATACTAAAAAGAGTTTCTTTTTCTCAACTTAGTAACAAGTTTTACAAGAAAGTTGTGAATAAAAAATTCTGTTTCCCTAAGAACCTAATAGGGGATTTTTGATAGATTTTGTAGTTTTTAACCGACCGACCGAAAAAGAAAGATATAATATATAAACTCGAGTGGTTTACTAGAAACCTTTAAATGGCTCCATCCCTAGACCAGCTCGATGATACCATATTATTGCGTTGTCACGTATTATTATTACTATTAGTAACCTAGTTTCCTTACCTACCTTATAATAAGGAATAAATATTTCTATCGGAGCGAAATTTCTATGTTTATCATAACATCGGTCAAGTAAATACTAGTAAGTTTTATTTTACTGTAAGTATCTTTGTACAATATCAATTGTACCTATTAACAATGGAGATGAACTTTCTTTTACCTATAATCAATTTCGTATATATATATATATATATGCAAATTTTGTCTAACAAATCCTGATGAGGTAGGATAAGGTAGGGTAGGTGCCTCTTTTTTTAAATGTGAATAAGTATAACGTACCAATATATATAAGTAAATCAGTACAAGTTATATAGGAAAATTATGCTATCATTTTCTTTCTACCTAGGACCTAATTTGTTAGCTCATGCAAATTGACCTTTACAATCGATTTTTGTAAACCGATGCCATAATGGACATTCCATTATATTTCGCTTATTATATTGGTAAGTTAATTGACTATGACACATAAATTTGATTACTATACAATAAACAATAATATTATTGTATTATAAACTTCTCTATTAGATGATTTTATTTTTTTAACGCCAACCAAAATATTAAAAAGTGGCACAAATTTTCAAAGATCGTTTTTTGTTTAGTAAAATATAAAGGGTTACTCACTATTGAGCATTGCTTCGCTTGGCGCGGGCACTGATGGGCGATCGTCCACAGGAGACGACTTTTTCTTGTTCTTTTTCTCATCCTCTTGCTGCAAATCAATACAATTACTTTTAACGTTAGACATACACACCGCTTATATAAAACACTAGCATTAATAGTTCTGAAGTTGACTAATATTGCCTTTCAAGACAATATGTTTACTGTGTAATGTCGGTAATATTTGTATCACCACAATTTTATCAACTTCTGAACGTTATCAGAGTTTTCGTACTTGTTATCGTATAAAGGTTGATCAATATATTGATATTTTAATGTATAAAAATAATTACATTTTTATAATAGGTAGGTATATTTTTTAATTGAATTTTAGAAGTAAAGAAGTGAGTTCGTGTATAATAAAGCGATTACCTGTTTATCTATTTTATTGCAATCTAAAATATATCGTATATTATTTTTTTAGCTTCACGCTGTATCCCAGCATCAGCAGCAGCAGGGTCGGCTGAGGGTTCTAGTAAACCTAGAATTCAGAGACTTCGTTGTCCACTTTCTGTGGCGTGGCGGCGGAACTCAACGCACCACTTTGTGGTCTTACAAGAGCGAGAAAATTAAAATAATTTAGTCTCCCGAGTGGAAATTATCATCATACGCTGATCAGCTGCGCCACGACAGCCCTTAATATAATTTTTAAAATATAAGCCGCTGGCATGCTCAACTGTGATATTAAATATTACTACTACTAGTACTACTACTACTCATGAAAACATAAATAAATAAAAATGTTATCTTACTTTCTTAATTTTTTAGCTTATTTTATGAATTTCAAATGTAACTCGTCATTTAGTCTTAAAGAATGTTTTTAAACTATTTATTTGAATAAAATTATTTGTCTTAAAATAGGCCATCTCGGTCTCAATTGTTGTTTCTATGAGAATAATCCAATTTGGGCGAACATGGAAATTTTATTATAGAGGTTTCAACCTTTTGTACCTAAGCAATAGAGATGTTGCTTTGGCATTCTTTGAGAGATACTTGAGAGTTTTCAAATTGAAGACACAGAAACAAAGAATAAAACCCGGATGGTAGCCATCTACGATAGTTATCTATATACGAATTTTAAGGTTATACGCTTATACTATATCATTATTAACTTTTATATGGTTCTTATTGCCATAACATGGCTACTTAAAAATTAGTGTTTTAAGAAGAAAAACAGAACTCTTATAGGATTACTTTGTTGTCCGTCTGTCTACCATTTATCTCGAGATGGTGTGGAGGTATCCAGCTTAAATTAATATCAAATATTTCAGTCTATTGTTCCTTGGAGTACAGAAAGAATCAAGGTTTTAAGTCAAAGGAATCAAAAGGTACGACCACTTATGCGTCATTTCTGTCTGCATTTTGTATGAAATTCGTCGCGAAAGCAAAACCTATAGGGTACTTCCCGTAAATTTACAGTTACATATATAGCACGAAATGAGAATTTACAATACAAATAAATAAAAAAAACCGAAAGGCTCAAATTTCATAGAAAAAAATAATGACAAACTTTATTTGTATATTTGTGGTTATAGTTCATACAAATCAGTGCATTCACCCGCAGATTAAGTTTGTCCACATGTATAAGTTGTACTTTCTGAACTACAATTTATTCTGTAACTCTGTGGGCGAATCCGACTCGCACTTGTCGGATTTTTTACTATAAGCTCGTTGTGAAGTATTAAATTATTGAACTTCAATTCTCATTTTTTATATTTTAGTTACACTGAATAGAGAACGGAATCATATACGATGTATCACACACACAGCAGGCAGAGAGAACCTAGTATTACGACAATCCGTTCCCCACTTTCCGCCGAATTCTCTGGGCATTGCGTGTTGAGTGGCGGAACTCAACGCCGCGTTTTGCCTCGACACCAGATTGAAGAAATGAAAGTATAAATGTACATAAATATTTCATTTCTTCGAGCGGGGATCGAACCCACAACCAGTCGGTTTTACAGTCACACTTTGTGCCCCTGCGCCACGACTGGCCTCAATTCGCATGATGTCGGTCGTTCCAAACCGAAATACTAGAAAAATGTCTCGTAGAAATACTTATGGACCACAAATTTATGGATGAAATTAAACTTAATTAGACATATAAACTAAATAAAATTATTCAGTGGATAAATTAGAACAGATGAAGATATTGCTTTGAAATACCTAACTAATGTCGCGGTTGGCACATTATCAAATCGAGACTTGGCTACTAAATTTCACTACAACATTTAACTTTACGAAAAAATATGACAATCCAATTCTGGCAATGAAACACGCTATGCTTATGAATAATTAGTAATAGCAAAGGTAAGACCGGCCATATGTTTATTGCAATCTTCAAAGACGAAAGAGGAAGAAGAAAGAGAAATCATTAAATGAATATTTAAAAAAAAAACTAAACTAGCTTCACGCTTTATTCCTAGAGGGGTAGTCAGAAAGAACGGAGCGCCAAACGCTACGTTCTCTACATACCTCTTTCGCCTCGTCCACTGTCATCAACCACTTCATACATGCCCTCCGGGGGGTCCTCATGCCTTTTACGTGACCTTCTTCCAGTATCTTTGATACTGTGTTTTCGAAGGTCAACCTAGGTCTCCCTTACCTCTCTAACCACTCACTTTTCCATCATAAATCTTTTTGCTATTCTTTCATCACTCATTCGTTCGACGTGCCCGAACCAGCTGAGCATGTTCTTCTTCAATCTCACCGTGACATCCTCGCTAGTACCTGCCATTCTGTGTACTTCTTCATTGCGGATTCGATCAGCTAAGCTGATTTCGCATATCCTACGAAGAGATCGCATCTCCACAGCATTCGTCTTTCTTTCATTCTTCTTCATTAATACCCACGTTTCGCTGCCGTATAACAGTGTCGGTACCAAAACTGCATTGTGTACTACCAAACGCGCAGCTGTGCTGACGTTTCGCCGTCTCATCAATGCAGCTAAGGCTTCGTTAACGCTGTTACCGGCAAGCAATACGCCTTCCACATCCATCTCGTATCTTCCATCTCTACTGAACATACTTCCCAAGTATATCAATATTTAATTAAAATATAAATCTAGGTATTTTAAATTAATCTATTCATTTGTATGAATTGAACGTACTCATAGCTAGTACTCATGTCCTAAAATTTTCAATAGAAATATATAAATCTTATATTGGATTTATATATATGTAAATGAAATGCAAGGATGTTATGGATCCCCTGACTGAATATCATGTAAAAGTTTCGTATAATTTTGGAAATAGATGGTGTATAAATAAAACTTCTAACATATTTTTAATTGTATGTCTGAGCCGACACGCTAAAGCTTATTACGAAATAGCAATATCTACGAAGGGCTTTTGTTACCTACTAGAAAAAGATAATCAACAAATATCACAAGTGACGCGAGTGAAGCAGAGAGCACCATTAAAGAAATGTAAAAAACTAAACCAAAACTAACAGATAAACCGAAATAATTTTATGCTCTTAACCAAAATCTATTTTCTTATAATTTATAATAGGTGGACTATTATAGTTGCTCATTACATATTCCAGATCAAAAAAAAATATATATCAAAAGAAAATACCGAACACCTTAAACATTTCTTATAGTTTACCTGGACTGCTACGGTTAGTTATCAGACTGATTTTCCAGGCCTTAAATTTTATATGTCAACGGAAAATGCAGATCACGCTTAACAAGTTTGATTAACGTGGCATTTCATTATTTCTTATAGTTTAGTTTCCCCTAGTAAAAGTATAAGTTTATAAAGTAAGGGTAGAATATACAAGGTAGCTAAATCTGTCATGATAATTTTAACATAAATAGGTACGTAATTCTGTTTTGGCTCGATAAAGTGACCAAAGTCAAGGGCAGTGATGTTTCAAATTAGGCACATAGTTGCGAATATTTGGAAATATACGTGGCGTAATAACATTGTGTTGGCACACGCGGGAATGCATGCTTTAAAAGATTCCAAACAGCGTTGGTTATGGCTAGATACAAAATGGTATATGGTAAAAATATTACATTTGTTCCAAAATATATAAACGTTTAGAACAGACCAGGATGTTAATAAATTTTTCAAATGCGAAAGTTATAAAATATAATATTATATACTTTCCAGTTTTACAATATATACACTGTTTGTGAAATATTTCAATATAATTTTTAAAAACCCTTACCTTTCTTCTACTTCTAGAAGTAGTCGCCATACCCTGAAACAAAAAGTAGAATTAGAATAACGTATAAAATAATGCGACTCAATTGCACTTTAAAAAAACAACTCATAATAGGTATACGCGGAATAGGTGTACGCGGAAAAACCTATTAACAGAATTTTAAAAACTTTCTTTGCTGCAATATTTTAAATGAGAAGGATTTTCTCATCGTAGTAGTTGGAAGAAATAAAGAATTATGTTACAGTTAAAAATAAATTGAAATGTAATTTTTGACTTTTACGACTTATGTAAGAAATACAAGTCAAACATATAGAGATAAAGCTGCTTCATAGCTATCGTCATTTGACTTCCTTTTAAATAAAAAAATATTAAGGGTGAGTGAGATCAATTAATTGAATCTAAAAAAAAATTGGTACTGCATTTAAGTATGAAAAAGTCAAGAACATGGACAATGGGTATCCTGCAACATACCGAATAATATTAAATTTCCTATTTACTTTGAACAGTCGACTCTACATTTAAGAAATGACAGTGGAGTGGAGTGGAAATAAATTAATTATATGAAATTAAATAAAGAGATTACAAAGAAATAATTAATATAAACGAAAATTATTACTATAAGAATTTGTCACAGCATACCGACCGCCTCCAAGGCCTGGAATCTAGCCAAATTTGAGGGGAAATATTTAAAATTTTGTTTGAAGTAGTTATTAGGCATAACCTAACTAAATATTGAGAAGAACCTTGATAAATCTTGACATAATATACTTTTAATTATACGCACGTAGATTATACTTACTGTAACAGTTGCGGCACTATGACTTACATACTCTACTCTACTTCGATAGCTATTACATGATTATTATTTATCTTTTGTAAAATTTTATCTAAGAGTACCAGGGTGCTTACATTTATCATTATTCTAACACATATTATATGTATCTTACACTACTAATAAAGATGATAATGTGTCACGTGTAGAAATACTTATTGACCACAGATTTATGGATGAAATTAATCTTAAATTCGAGTTTTTTAGGTTTATAAAGTAACAGTTATTTAAAAAATTATATTTCTTACGCTGTTCGATAAAGAAACTAAATAAAAATTTATTATAAATGATAAATTATTGACTTACATATCGTTTGAAATACAGCAACCTGAATCGTATGCTCTTAAAAACGTAAGCCCATTGACAATGCGAATCCATTAAACAAACAACCCAGCTAACCTGGCCGTGTTCTTGATTCTGGAGTAGGTTTCAATCAGAAATAGAAAGAGCAGTGGCCGAGTTCCCTATCTTTTATTTATAATCGCTAAATAGAAACGATGCGTGCTACTGTCCAATTGCTATTTCCCGCGTAACAAACGGTTTCGACTAGAATTGCTCACTTTGTGCTTTTTTTTTTACTTGTGACATTTTGTTGGTGGTGTAAATTTTGGAGCCCGGTCAAAAGAAAGTTTACATATATGCTTGTAAATAATTTGTTATTTAAAATATACGTATCTATTTAAAAAAAATAGATACGCAAACTCAAATAAGGACCTATATAAAAATAGGTAAACTACTAATATACGTTTAGAACACAACACAATCATTAAAAAAAAAGAACAAATATGAATATAATCTTATTGATATTGATACCTTTGCTTTGATGTAAAAGAAAGAAAAAAAAGAATAAATGCCTTTTTTACAAAAAATATCAATTTCGTTCTATGCAAATAAATTGAATAAACTATCGTTTAGTTGATTTATTTGAATAATAAATTAAAAGACGCCCGTGCTGTACGCATGAATATTGTAGCGCGTAAATAATATATGTAATAAAAAAAGATACTTTAATGTTAATAATACTACAAAGTAATGAAAATAAAAGTGACTCTAAACATCTTTTCCGATCGATACGGTCAAACCCTCATACAATGAAAACAGCCTTGCAATGCCTTGCTGTGCCTAGTTGGTATTGGTGTAGCCTGATTAATGACCATACCTCCTGCCATACGATACGATCTTTACACAGGCAAACATTAACATTTATATATTTATAAAATGTTCTTTGATAATATATAATCTAATAAAGATAAATAATATTATATATACTTATGCATCTATATCTAATATATAAAAAAAATCGTAGCTGAAACTACTGAACGTAAAACGCTGTAAGTTTTTTTGACAGAGTAGGAGGCAAAAAGAGAGGATTCCCTGAAACCCCTACAAGGACTACTCTCGGAGACGAAGTTGCGAGCGGGAATGGCAACTCGTAGAGATCGTAGACAATAAATTGATCATCACCATCCTAACAGCATTATAAATATGTGGGTGCATAGCATATTAATATGAAGCGTTTTCTTTGCCCTTTTTCTTCATGTTTTTATAGTGTTTTGAGTAATAAAAATATTGTCACTTCTGTATATTAACGTTATATTAATTTCAAAAATCTCTATAGGTAAATAAAATATTTGAAAACTCAAAAATAATTAACAATTTTACGCGACTATAATAATTAACACGCAAAGGAAATAACTTTACAATAAGCACTTGTACGTAATTTTATTGCACCACACTAGAATGAGGCATAAACATTTAGAAGATTAGTTTAAACCGTAATTGCATTTGGAAAAGTAGCGAAATGGTGTTTGTGATATTCATTTAAACAAATTCATATAGCTGACGTTTTGAAACTCTTAACATAGAATAGATTATAAAACCTATATATGTCTAGTAGTATATGTATCTGAACAGTTGAATCTTAATATAAAGAGAAATGTACTAAGCCTCAGAATATATCCTTTAGAATCATTTAAAATAGGCGTATTATAAATCATATTAAGAAACTAAAATCTCTACACCACATCAGCCGCTTAATATAAGTTAATATTCTAAGCTAAACCACTAAACTACGTTAATTAATTTTCCGTTAGTCCGTGTAATATGTAAGTAAAATATGCTAACACTAATACGAACGTATATGATAACGACAAGTGCATATAACTTGTTTGAGTTAAATGTTTCTCAAATTAACAAAGCAAAACAAATATATTTTCAAGTAATTTTAACCTGGATAATGTAGCTATGCCTATCTATAAAATTATTTAAAAGTTATACAAAATAATAAGTACCTACCTTAGACAAACATTTTTTTTATTTAACACACCTAGTAGTAATAGCTAGTGTCAAAAAATCGGACAAATACGAGTCGGCCTCGTCCACCGAAATTTTCCTTACTGTGATTGATTTTTTCCCTTATTTGTGTAGTAACTTCACTTCGTGCCAAATTTCATTATTGTACTCCTACGGGAAGTACCCTACAGATTTACAAATATGCTGTGAATTTCATTCAAATTGCAAGAAAAACGATGTATAAATTCTCTTATCTTTGGATTGCGCTAATTTCGAAGCCTAATGTATATCTAAATATTTGATATTGATTTCAACTTGATACCTCCACGCGATCTTAAGATAACACCAGCAGAGAGACAACAAAGTGATCCTATAAAGGTTACGTTTGTTTCTTTTGAGGTACAGAACCCTAAAAACGGTGATATTAAAAGTTTTATTAAACCGTAGATATAGTCACGAGCCCTGAAGAAATATTTAAAACACTAAACAACACCACGCTTCATAAACATTTTCAATACGACCGGTTCCCGGCGACACTCGGATTTAGTTTAAGTTTTTATTATTATAATATATATTATTATATTTTATTAAAATAATTTCATTCTAATATTACATTAAAATCCAAATGAAAATAAAACATTTCACCACACAAAAACAAACACAAGAATCTTCAAAGTTTTAACACTCACTTTCCACTCTTTTTATGATTACTACTACCTAATTATATTTTTTAAAAATATCATTACCACATAAACTATAAAATGCGCAAGCTAATAAGTATTGAGAGTAAATTACGTGATTTATTCTGTAGATACCTATGATAGGAGAGGTGAATATCACAACGTTGATGGCAGCTAGATTTATTTTGTGGTGACGAAGACTGGCGCTGGCCGTGGTGAGCGCCGTGGGGAGTAATCACGAGTGCCTGATGTCGCGCTCGGTCTTTGTACGCCTCGCCTTCTGAGTTCGTTTATTGCACGGATATTTCGGTATATCACAGCCATCAGACAAATCACGGCCGTGCGACCCGGTCCGAACGAGCTCTAATAATAAACTTGTTTATATTTTTTATTCTCGTGATAATATTTATGATTCTTTTCAAAGTCAGCCTAAAAAAATCTACTATCGTGGACCTCGATGAGCACGTGCGTCCCCAAATAGAGTACGACAAATTTCAATTTAAATTTGCGGAGGCTGCAGTTCTAATAGGGGATTCAAAAGATCGCAAGAATCGGCGCCAAAATCCGTTTTTGGCGACGATAGTGTCATAAAACGAGTCGACGCTATGCCAACGAATAAAATACGAGTGGAGTGCGGTGGGGGGCGGGGGGGATGGGAGGTTTGATTGAACCAGGTACGGTACGTACCGAGAGCGTTTCAGAAATCGCGCTGCAGAAGGCACCGAATCCGGAGTGCGCGGGAGGAGGTGGCGGCGGAGAGCCGCTCGAGCGGTGCATGGCGCGGCGTGCCCCGGCGTCGGCGGAGCACTGCCGGCCGCCACGCGCCGCCGCCCGCCCGCGCGGCCGCCCGCCCGCCGCGCGTTACATAAACCACGCTACGCTACTCCACCGCTCGACTCGCACCTGCTCGTTGCTCCCTACTTTTGGAATCACACACCATTCAAAATCATAATATGTGACAGTTCATTTATTTCAACGCACTCTGAACATTTATCTATTTAACACTTAAGAAACAATGTATATTGAAATGTCTCAAGCAACTGTTTAAACACTTTAAACTGTTTAGTAAAAAGTTCTTCTGATGTCAGTAACAGAACATTTTTTAAGTAATGGTTTAAGTTATTAATTTTATAAATCAATAAGTCTACAAATACGAAGTAATTTTTGCCTACCTACAAAAATATACCTAAAACATAATTATGTAGATATGCCTAAGTAAAATAATGTGAAATTCCAATATGACGCAGTTTTCATTGTCTAATTATCGACGTATTCTAACTAGCGTATTAACGTAAGGTTAAATTTCCACTTCATGCAAGGTAAACTCTCAATAAGCAAATAAACTAAAAAAACGGACAAGCGTGAGTCGGGGTCGCCCATTGAGGGCTCCGTACAAAAATTGGAGCTCTCGAGATTTTTTTGAAATTCAGACTTTGCTTAGAACGAGCGCTTCCATCTGATACCTCACTTGAACTAGCGGTCTTATTACCAAATTTTGCCCCCCTTTTAAAGCTATTATTTTTTTAAGATTTAAACACAAACGTATAGTTTTGCGATTTTTTCCTGTTCTAGTACTACCTGTAGATGCTAGCTGGCAAATTTCATAATTCTATGTCAATCGGAAGTGCTAGTAGTTTAGGAAAAAATCTGAAACTATACATTTATGGTCAAATCCTAAAAATCAATAGCCTCAAAGGAGGGCAAAATTTAGTATTAAAGCCGGTTAAGTTAAGCTTGAATTTCGGAAAAAGCTCGAAATCTCAATTTTTTTACGGAACCCTCTGTAGTAAATATAAAGGACTAGATTAGATATAAATACTTAGTACTTAAATAAATTAGTACTTAAATAAATTAATAATCAGCTTCACAATGTATCCCGAAAACAGCAGGGTAGGCAGAGGGAACCTAGTATTAAGACACTCGGTTCCCCATTTTCCGCCGGATTATGGAGGCATTGCGTGTTAAGTGGTGAAACTCAACGCCGCGCTTTGCCTAGACACCGGAGCGAATAAATGAAAATAAATTTTCCATTTCCTCAAGTGGGCCTCGAACCCACAACCTCTCCCCTTTACAGTCACACCCCGGCGCCACGACTGGCCTCAGTTATATACTTTAAGTAAACAAATTATGTTACAATTTAATAAGAATATGAGAGCAATGAGAAATATAAAGATAAAATTTAGTACCTAGTATATACGAGTATGTAACCTAGATGCATACGTTTATCAAATTTTATATTTGACATAATTGAATATCTTGAGCTGCTTAACATATCGACTTTCAGTTTAATTGTTTGTCAATGCTGAGGACCTGCTGTGTGTGTCCATGAGACGATCTCTACTATCTATGAAGGTGAGTAATATTATCTACATATACATATAATTAGTTGTTGAATATATGTCATTAAAACGCTTTTACTATAGTTAAATATTTATAAAAAAAATCGTATTTTTATATTTATTTTTTTGCTCCACGCTTTACCTCTATCAGGGAGATTCCGTTCCCCACTTTCCGCCGAATTCTCTAACATAATTATCGTTAAATCAATTATTAAATATTTCATTTCCTTGGGTGGGAATCGAGCCTACAACCGGTCGCACTTACAGTGGCACGTTTGAGCTCCTGCGTCACAACTGGCCTAAAACCGTATTAATTTAAGTATGTATATACATAAACATACATATCTTATTACATGATATGAAAGTAATAAACACCTGAATACACAATTATAATTTGTCACGATTTTGTACAATAATTTCAAAGAAACGTTAATAACTAACCATTACATTTAAAGCAATTGTTTTTGAAGTAGTAAAGTAACTCTACAAGATGTGGTTCTGTAACGACGTGATGGTCTCTAAACGATGTTATTTCATGTTATTTACGACTATAATAATCGTTGCACTCGATAATTGTTTTGTACAGTGTAGGAGAGTTAAAAGAGTGGTTGGTGGAAAGGAGGTACCTTGTGGTATTTGATTTTATTACTTTATTACATTTTTAAAAAAGATATAACGTTTTTTAATTAAACGTTGTAGACTTTTTATTTACAAATTTTTATAGTAAAGAACAACAATGATATTCCGTATTATATTCCATAGTAGATGATGACCTATGAGTATTTCCTTTTATAATATGAGTGACTATAATTACAAATAAGGTGTACCTACGAATATCTTTTCTTACACACGTGAAAAATATTAAAATTTTTAAAAAAATTCTTCAATAAATGTGAACAACTATAATGATGAATAATTTCACTTTGACTTTTAATCAATGCATTTTTATAATTTTTTTATATTAATTAATGGTAGGTATTATTATTTGTATCTATAGTTAAACTGTTTATTAAGAATAGTTAACTACACTCAGAGGAGTTGTCGTAGCAACTGAACGCATAAATTAATGAATATATTAATGTATATAGTTTTTAAGGTAAAAAATAAGATATACCTACCCTAGCTCTGCTAGTGACTGCGATTCTTAGACCGTTTCCTTAGTAACATTTGTAAAAATAAAATACAAATAGATAAGCTAAATTACTTATATATTATTTTGATGATTTATTTCTAAACAAAAAAAATTAATTAAATTAAATCAGTTTCACGCTGTATCCCGCACACGGCGGGGTAGACAGAGGGAACCTAGTGTTAAGACACTCCGTTCCCCACTTCCTACCGGATTCTGGAAGCATTACGAGTTGAGTGGCAGAACTCAACGCCGCGCTTAGCCTCGACACCAGAGCGAAGAAATGAAAATATAAATTTAAGTAAATATTTCATCTCCTCGAGTGGAGATCGAACCCACAACCAGCCGGTTTTACAGTCACACTTCGTGCCGCTGCGCCACGACTGGCCTCATTTCTAAACAAATAAATACTTGTTATTTTAAGTCGCAGCAATTATCCAAAATATTTTAAATTATATATTGTATTACAGGCGTTCAAAAGCAAATTGTATCTCTACGTAATGCCACGAATTTCAAGCATTTATGCGGTGGTACAATACTGTCAACGCGGGTTACGATAACGTCGGCGCATTGTGTTCAACAGAAACCAGAAAGTTATGTGCTGCTCCTGAACAATTATTGCACAAGGGATAAAGAGAAGAAACCCCTTGTTAAAGTTTTAGATATAATCACCCATCCTCTTTATGACAAGTGAGTATAAATATATGTGTAATTTTTATTGATAATAGTAGAAAAAAATGTTTCAACTAAGTAATTATTACGACACATATGTTGATAAAAATATATATCTACATAAATATAATTGAAAATAACAAGATTATTATTTATTTTTTTTTGCTTAGAAATAAATCATCAAATTAAGATATAAGTGGATAGGTAATTTGGGTTCTCTATTTGTATTTTATTTTCATGAACATTACTAAGGAAACGTCCTAAGAGTGACCGAGCCACCTGCCGAGCTTATTATTTTCGATATTCAGAATTATATTCCGAAAACCTCTCTTATCAATAACAAATCTGTTTATCACGGAGAAGGAATAAAAACAGCTTACCTAGAAACCAATATAGAAGTGTCGCCAAATAACTTGTACGGTTTCAGATACTCTAGAGCACATGACATAGCAGTGTTACGGTTGCAGCTTGAGGCCGGTGACATAATGTGGCTTAACGATATAACGTTACCCGAGTCTTCGTTCGGAATATCAGGTACCTAACTGTGAATGAACTGCTAACGAGTTCGCCTTCAACTATCAACGCTGTCACAGCCAATGAGCTATTATTATCGTGTGTTGTTTGTGTGTCTGCCAAACATTTAAATCAAAATAAGATGGTATTTATTACACACAGATAGATATATTATAGAATTGTTTATGGATTATAATTTACTCGTATGTAGTATATATTTTTATTGTAATTTTATATTTATCATTTTATTCGTTTACCTATAAGATCAATGATACAGGGGACGGAAGTATCTTACACTCTTAATGGCAAACGAAGTGTCTTAACACTAGGTTCCCAGGTTCCCCCTGCCTCGGAATACAGTTTAAAGTAACATCTTTATAATATATTTCATATGTATCTATTACCTAGTATAATTATAATATATTAATCCAAGTTTTGTTTTAAAATATAGGACAGTGCACTATATATGGTTACGGCGTAAGAGATCCCACACTAAGTGAAACATCAGATATATTGGCAGCTGCGGATCTACAGCTCATATCGCTTGACCATTGTACACGTTTACTAGGACCATACGTGGCTCCCGATTACAACAGCGGAATGATATGTGCTATTGGCGAATCTGTCGATGCTTGCCAGGTGCGTATATTATTTTAGTTCCTTTGTTTTTATATTTATACCTACGCAACGCTTGCACTCGTTTATAAATAAATTGTGTCTTTTTGCCAGTAGTCGTTATGTATTAAAAGCTGTATAGTTAGGCACTTTCCAAATTAGAACTTTTAAGAGATTTTTTACTTGTTTAGCTCTATATGTTTTCTGCTTTCTGCTTATTTAAAAATATTGCATATTTAGTAACGGGACCCAACCCGGTATGTAATCGGCAAGCCGGACAAATGGATATATTATAAATCTATCTAATTATTCTCTCGATTAGGTATGCATCGTAATTCGAACCTATAAGCTTCATGAGTGCAAAATGCACAAATATGTTATGAAAAAATGTGTTTGTTATTTTTAGGGTGATTCGGGAGGACCACTAGTATGTGATGGGAAAATTGAAGGCGTTTGCGCTTATGGCTTAAGTTGTGGTGTACCTGGAATGCCTGGAGTCTACGTCAGTATCGGAGCACACATGCATTGGATAAGGGATGTTATAAAGGAAATCGATTCCATTGAAAATAATCGCATTAGCCAACGTCCATTGTCACATCGCCCCGCTTGCAGATATCATTAAAACAAAATTGTAGATTACAAAGATTTTTTGTTTTTTGTTAGAAAATAGGAATAATGAAACGAAACATGTCGAACGTAGATAGATAGATATTTAATAGAAATACATACAGTCGTGGCCCAGCAGGGGCACAATCTGTGACTGAAACGTGACAAGTTGGGCTTTCGACTCACACTCTTGGAGATGAAGTATTAAAATTTCCATTATCTTCGCTCTGGTGTAGAGGCAAAGCGTGGCGTTAAGTCCCGCCACTCAACACGCAGTGCCTCCTCTCAATATATACATATTTCCCGTTGGCATACAATCCTGAAATTGATATGGCATCGTATTTGACCAGTTTTTTTATTGTCTTAGGCCTAAGCAGGATCTAGGCTATTTTTTATTTTGAACACATTTGACACACCTGGTGTAGAAGCGTAATGGCTCAGCTATTATAAGAAATAATAAAATACGATATACGAAAAGAAAATAATATACGAAAAGATTGTTGAGCGTGATGAGCATCTTTCCGTTGACCTGTGAGTAACCATAACAGTCTAACTAACCAAATTATAAGAAACTAGATGCCTATTCGCGGCTTCGCCCGCACACTTCCTCTAATTATTTTATTATGATGCATTTCCCATAAGATTGATTATATAATTAATACATTCAATCATTTTTCGTAATTTTGAGAAAGTGCAAGTACTACGTCGCTGCTTTCTAGGACAAAATCGGCGGCAAGGGCGTCCCCCGCGAAATTATATTAATTTTATATTTTCACTAAAAAGAATACGTCCAAATTAGAGGCTATAAAAGCCGAAGATTATTTTTATTAAATTTGTTTGATGGTAAAGTAATTTTCGCTCGTAAGTTTCAATATACATGTCAAATAAAAATCAATAAAGACCTTACAATTTTCAATTATTTTTGTCACAAAAGGCCTTATTATTACTTATTTATAAGAGGTATATGGTGACGCGAACTTTTTTTAGAACTAATAAAATTACATATTTTTGTCATAGATACAACGTACTGAGATGTAATTAACTACTTTTGCAACGCACGCGACTAAAGCAATTCGATGGCGTTCCTTATTATTGTTATTTCAGCTATTTAAGCTAACTAAGATTATACCATATTATATAGATTATAGCACTTCTGAAGAATGCAGCTTTCGTAAAAAAAGAAAAAAAATAAATCGGACCAGAAGATCCTTTAAACAAACAAACGAGCGTTTAAACAAACAAACAAGCCAACCCTTCCACTTTATTATATAAATATAGACAATTAATTGCGCCTTAACCAAGGTTGCTTAACGTGATGAGCATTTTGCACTGATGTATAAAAATTGAAGGGCTAGGAAATGTGATATACTACCAAAACAGACCAGCTAATCTACAGGTAGAAGTGTCAGCACCGCTTTAAATGAAACTATGGTTTTAACTACTCCATAAAAGCCTAATACAATTAAAAAAAAGGATTTTTAGTAAAAATGAAAGTTATTTTTTTCAAACAAAATAAATAATAAAATTGTCCATTTGTCAAGAACGACGCACGCACACACAAAGCTATGAAAGGGAAACCGCCGCATACCCCTCATTCCGAAATCGAATCGTAGGTATTGGCGGCAAAGTTCAAAGTTGTTTAACCTTTAGTAGTATTTTTGTAGTATTGTGTTTACGTTATTCGCATCTTTGCGTAACTGCGTCACACTAAATACAGGTATGGATAAACATCGTGAAATGAAAAAAAAATCTTACGTCTAAACTGTTCAGGTATCTTGATTAATTTCTTTAGGTATGGGTTTGAAATATTTTACTCTTTATGCTGTTTCCGTAAAAGGAGCGCTGCCTCTTCCATTCCGTAACTGTTAATGAAATGACGCCTTAACAAAAGTTGTTGGTTTTTATAAAATAACATACATACACATAATATGGTACATATGTTATCCTCGACAAATATATATTAAAAAATTTTAGGGCATGCAAAACTACTGGAATAAAAGAATAAGTAAGTATACTCAACACATTTATTTTCTACCTACATCAATTTACCCAATAAATCAAAGTTATTATTGCACTATAACAACGTAGGTAACAAATAAGCGAAGCGACACCTAACAAATTACACATAAATTGTAAGGAATGTTAGTTTTTAGTTAATATTGAACTTTTATTTCACACATTAATATCATTATTCGCATAACATATTTAAAAAAACAAACGGTAACACATTACCTAATTTTGTTTATAAAATATATTTTATAGATGACATTTTAAAATTCATAATAAATAATTTAATTCGGACACAACCGAAACAGTGGGATCATCACAGCATTATTAGGCCGTTAATTAGAATAAATAATAATATTTTTTTGGGTGGATATTTAATTTTTAACTTTGGTTTCAGCCAGAATATCATAAATAATTATAGTTATACAGCAGGCATTTAAAATAATAAAATAAAGTTTTACAGATACAAACAAGTACATGTTAATGATAACTTATATATTTCGTACAAAACATTCCTTAATCTATTTATTAATTCTTTTTCTAAACAAAATCACTAAAGGCAATCTTTATATATTACACATGTTATTTATAGATATTTTTAACGAGGTAGTAAGCCTGAGTATGCCACCAGTAAATACTTTTTTATAGTTCAATTTCTTTAATATAATCTTTTTTTTTTATTTTCATTTAGCTCTTCCTCTTTTGCGGTGTTAACTAAATTTCACCTCTTTGGGTTGTATCTAACCAAATGTTAAAAATATATATTTTTAAGCTACAATAATCCATATCAATTTATAATTCTTAATCTACATACAATAAGAGTATATTATTAATAACAATAAATTTAACAATATATTACTTTATGATACATTGTAGCATTATATACATATTATAAAATTTGTATGTTCGAGTGCTTAAAAAATCTTATAAACTAACACCAAGTGAGTAAATGCTCTTACAACACATATTAGTATGCTACAAAAAAAATATTATATTGATTTATATGATCCATATCAAACTTTTAGTGAGAGATAAAGAAAATAAAAATTATATTTATTTCTAAGCAACAACTTTATGACAATATATATAAGTCATTGTATTTGCTTTAAGGGGTTCACATTGACGAACAAACAATTAAGGTAAGTATGTCTTAAGCAAATATCTTATTACATGAATCTGTTATCATTAAACTCAAATAAGAACTTATCTAATTGTGACTAATTTTGATTAATAAGTACATCAGTTGTATGAAAAATAGATAAATAAAATTTATGTGAAAATTTACTAATGTAGGTGTCATGTAAAATAAGACGGCAATGGGTGAACACATTACGTCAGAATTTACTCTGTATAAAATTGTAGTGCCCACACAAATTGCTTAGAACATTTATTCACATTATTATCCTATAATGACATACAAGTAAATTAAAAGTAACTAGTTAATTATTTTAATATGAAATGCTTATAGTTTAGTACATTATTAAGAAATACATAATTACAGAAACAAATACTCAAAAGGAAGGAGGCCAGTCAGGCAGGATAAGCTGAGAGCCTAATCATTCAGTTCCCCACATAACATCTCTGTAGGGAGATTTTTACAAATTTCCACTACCCAAAGATAATTACTTAGAATTATCGTATGGCAAGAGAGAATACTATTTTTTAAATATTTTTAAACTTTTTTTTAATTATTATTCTACGCTTAGGAAGGAAAAATATCTATTAAGAAAACATAATAATTTACAACTTATTTATGTTGCTAACAATATAAATAAGTTGTAAGAAGCGTATAAGAATTTCGATGTAGCTCGATAAGAACGTATGTCTAAGAAGTTAGAGCGCTTGGGCGGTTTACAAAGAAGCGCGGATTCATGTCCTGCTGCGTTCAAACTTTTATCTGTTTTCTTAATAGGTATTTTTCTTTCCTAACACTTTAAAAAATGCTAAAAAATAATATATAATTGATTAGAAATTATAAAATTAAATTAAATTATATATCGTTGAATATAGTTTTATCAATTTTCATTGAATCTTACAGTTTATTTTAATGAAAATACAAACAACATGTTATTCACCTCAGAGTTCATAAATTAGAAAAGGGAGTAGGAGCTTCAGGCAATTGAGATAGTTTTTATTAGACGTTTGTTTCAAAAACTAGTTAATTCGGCAAGAGGACACAAGACACTGGGGTTATTGGACGAGAGACATAAATTACGTCAAACGAAGAAAAGAAGGCTTGGAGGAGTTGACACAGTGTGACATTGTGTGACAAGGGTTGGGAAGCGGTTGTAAACATTGTCTGCCATGATCTCCCACTGTGAAACTGCCTTGGCATTGAAGGAGGAAGTAGAGGAGGTTCGTGAGTTCACCGTGAATGTAGAGCCGCTCCGCCGCCAGAGGCCAGGGGATAGGAGAAGGCAATATGCGCATCTCCCCTTACTCAAAAGGTCCTAGGGGCCCTACTACACTCAATCATAAAGGTTGTGGGTGGAGAAGGGAAAAAACATGCATTTTCAGTGGATGTGTCAATTCAGTTTGGATAAATGGTCGCCGAGTAAAGACCTTCTCATAATGATCGACTCTGTACTGTACTTAAAGTTTAACTCCAACAAAAAAAATTGACCTATCTAACAAACATAGTAAATATTTAAATATTAAAATTAAGACCATGAAAACCATGACTTAGATTCAGAAGGTGTCCCCAAGGGACTTTTCGGTGTTTTAGGAGTCGCCGGCTGTGATGACTTTTTGCTTTCTTGTCCTTCTTGATTGGAGTGTGATTCCTCTAAAGCATTTTTTATCTGAAATAATTAATTCGAATAGAGATCATTATGAGGCGTAAAATTTGCTTCGTCATAGAAACGTTTATCATACTTTATAAAAAAATCTATATTGTCAAAATGGTAGTGGGTTCGATCCTCGAGTGGGGACTCGAAGATTTAACGCGCAATGCTTCCAGAAAACGCGGTGATAAGTTTAGCCATTTAATTATCAATATCTCGAAAATTGAGAGGTACGTACGAAGCGTCTTAGCACTAGGCTCTCTCTACCTACCCTGTTATAAGCGAGATGCAACGTAAAGCTATAAACAAAATATTAACAACAAATAGTAAATAGATGAGGCCAGTCGTAGTGCAGTGGCGCAAAGTGTGACTGTAAAATTGACTGGTTGTGGGTTCGATCCCCACTCGAGGAGATGAAATACTTAAAATTTTTATTTCCATTTCTTCGCTCTGGTGTCGAGGACAAGCGCGGCGTTGAGTTCTGCCACTCAACACGCAATGCCTCCAGAATTCGGCAGAAAGTGGGGAACGGAGTGTCTTAACACTAGGTTCCCTCTGCCTACCCTGCAGTGTGCGAGATACAGCGTGAAGCTGATTTTTTTTTTAGTAAATAGATGCCCACACATTTTTCTAATCATTTACCTTCATGTTAGTCTTGTCCTGCATTTCTTTTTCGTATGTCCTAACATCCTCTATAGTCATGTTGAACCATTCATCCATCCATGTAAATGCTTGCCGGTGTCCCAGCAAAAGTATTTCTCTAATAGCCTGTATATAAAAATATTGTAAATATAGGCTCCTTTTAACATATTATATATATTTGCATATCTAAAAATTTAGTTTACTTTTTATTGGCCATATATAGTCCCCATAGCAGTATCTGACTGGATATATTATGATTGAAAGTTTTATTCTTAATTAGGAAAATGTAACTATCTTTATTATTTACACGGTCTAGTAAGAAAAAAGGGAAACGGTGTATCTTAACACTAGGTTCCCTCTGCCTATACTGCTATGTGTGGGATACAGCATGATGGTGGAAAAAAATCCAAAGATAATCCTAAAATACATACCCCTTGAACATAATCCTCTACTTTGGTCTGCAGACCCCAAACTTCAAATTTAGCATTAACTACTTTGTAACAACACATAATAGGCTCATGGCTGTTCCTCCATCCTTCAGTAAGTGGTCCTCGCCCAGACTTCTCTGATTTAAACAATTTGGGATCCTCTGCCTCTTTATAATGATGAGGTTTTATCTCATCAAAAGCTATGTCCAAAAAATCCACATCACGTTGTTCCAGCTCTTCTTGTGTTAAGCCTAAACACTGAAAATAAATTTTGGAAAATATAATATTATCAATATTAAACTTTACCCGCGGCTTCGCTTATGTTCGTAAAGCATTGCCCAAGATCATTAAGTATAAATGAATAATAGAATTCCGCTCGTCCGTCTGTCTGTCCGTCTGTGCTGTACCTCATGAACCGCGACAGAGTTAAAATTAATTTAGAAAACGTATAAAAAATAGAACGTAGCGGAACTCGAATCTGCGCCTCTTGGAAACCAACCAGGCGCTCTGATCACTAAGCCATACTTTCTCATCAAGCTACGTCAAATTTTTATACGCTTGTTACAACTTATTTATGTTGTTAGTATTTCTGTGGGGAGATTTTTATAAATTTCCGCTACCCAAAGATAATTACTAAGAATTATCAACTGGCAAGAGAGAATGCTATTTATTAAATATTTTTAACATTCTTAAAGTGTTATTCCACACTTAGGAAAGGAAAAATACTTATTTAGAAAACGTATAAAAATTTGAACGTAGCGGGACTCGAACCCGCGATTGCGGGTATTGAAATCTAATGTTTGAAATTTAATCTAATTGCGGATGCATTGAAATCTAATGTAGCATAAAATGAGCTTAGTAGATCAAAAAGTCTAAATGTAAGTATATGAATATTTCTCCTATAACACATTTGATTGTGCTTAAAATCCATAAAATAAGAAACAGGACATTTGATTGTACCAACCCAATGCAGTTATATTACAATTTAAAAAAATCTTTTCTGTTCTTTTATATTATTCACCATTAATTTAATTGTCATTCCACATTAAAGATAGATAAATATTTCTCGAAAATGTATAAAAAATTTAACATAACGGAACTCGAACCCGCTGAAGCAAAAGTAATTGTCGAAAAATACGAGTGTCGGTGGCAGATCTTAACATTGTGCTTTGTCTTGTTACCAAAGCGAGGACATGAAATTAATTAATTCCCTCAACTGTGACTCGAACCCGCAACTGTCACGTTTACAGTCAAATCCTGTTCCACTGCACTACCACGGCCTCGTTTTGATCTAACATATTAAGAAGGTATTGCTTTCATAAGTAGAAAATTTTTTGACAGCAACAATGAAAATCAAAGTCAAAAGTAGAAAAAAATATTACATTAATAATTTAAAGTTTCCACAATATGATGTTGACTTATAATAACATTTTTATAATATAACTTTAATTATAACTTATAATTTACTAGTATTACTTGCTACTTACATTATCTGTTGTCCCATTATTATTTTCATATCTTGTTTGAATTGATATAGAAAATTTTGGTATAAAGGAACACTGAAAGTCATAAAAAATGTGATTAAAAAAATAAGATTAAAAATAGAAGGAACTTTAGTTAAAAAAAATATTGCAATTTCAACTATATTATACTATTTATTATATATTATGGTTTATATAAAATATTATATGTACTTAAAAAACAGTTAATACTTATTAAACATGTATCATGATAGATAAATTTCTTTTAAAGTTAAATGATTAATTAGTACTTACTGTATATTCTATGATGTTTCAGTTAACATGAAAAAGGAAAGATAAATTATTAATTGACATATAGTAAAAGACAATTCATAATTACAACTTATGAGACATTACTATTATTACATTATATATTTACCAGTTATTGTATAAGGGTAGTAATTCCATGCTTTTTCTGTCACATAAAAAATCTTTGGTATGAGACTTTGGATCCAATATGGTAAATGGCTGAAATTAAGTTTTAGTGAAGTCAGCAAATTATAGTTCTTATTGAAATTGAAAATACATTGTTGTGGGTTCTATCCCTACTTGAAGAAATGAAATATTTATTTAAATTTATATTTCTATTTCTTTGTCTGGTGTAGAGGCAAAGCACATCTTTGAGTTCTGCTACACAACACTCAAAGCCTCCAGAATTCGTTGGAAAGTGAGGAATGGAGTGTCTTAACACTACATTCCCTCTACCTACCCTGGTGTGTGCAGGATCCAGCATGAAGCTGATATGAAAATTCCGATTCATGTTGTGTCTTGTATACTAGATTAGTGTGGGTAGAGGAAACCTATGTTCCACTTTCTGCCGAATTTTTTGAGGCATTGCATGTTGTGTGGTGGAATTCAATATACAGCCAAATTAATAATACATTTTTTTAACTTAGTATATAAGAGTATATTAGATAAATTTACTTATCTATATGACTGTATATATAAAAGTTGTTTTCTTTGACAAATTCATTTGAAAATATTTTCTAAATGCAAGATAAAAAGAAATTAGAAATGTAAATGACATGAAACTTGGATGAAAAAGGATTGTGCAAATACATCCAGTCATATAAACATTATTTACTAACCATTACATGCAATAATAATTATTTTTACAGTATAATTATTCAGTTGTAGTACCTAGAAAGATGGATTCTTTTTTCAGTAAACTGCCCAATGCCATTAGCTTCATCATTTACTTGTTCATTAGCAATTACCTCGACACCTTCACCATCGCTAGACTGTTCAAAACTATGCCGTGCTATCATATATAACTGTCCAATGCGATACTGTGAAGTTTATAAAAATCATTATACATAATTTATCTACATAAACATAACCTGTAATAACCATTATAAAAAACTTAAATTTTACCTCTTCAACTGTCATTGGCATACATATTCTATATTCTTTCGTTAAAACCATTGTGACTTATGAATACCAAATTAAATTAATGTTTGCCCGTGTAATGTCTTTTGATATATGTGTTTTTCCTATTATCAAGAAAGAAATGACAATTGATAAGTCGCAAACTGACATATGACAATTCACACACAGATAATATTATCTGTGTGACAATGAAAAGATGCCAGTTACTTAAATAATAATTATTATTATTTATTATTAATGAGTAACTGTGACTGATAGCTTTAATAACGGAAAGTAGTATTTAATTCGAAGTTTTATAAGCTTGAGCGTCTCCAAAATATTTGCATATAGTTCATTTTTGGACTTCGCAAGTACGACCACGTATCCGATTTTCATAAAAATTTGAAGTGGCTCCCAATCCCTTTGGGTATATGTGTTCTGTGTATGTGTTCTGTGCTCCCAATTCGACTTCGCTTTTTTATAATGTTCTCTTTTCTCCGGATTCTCCTTCATATCTTAAAGAACGTTTCAAGTTTTTGTGCGAATCACATGATTAGCCACCCCGCTCTACGTCTAGTTTAACTTTTAAAATTCCTTGCCTTCTTCCTTATTATTCTTCCTTCTTTACAAATTCCTTCTATAGCAATTCCGTCCGCTTGTGGAATACCTTACCCATAACAGTCAATCAAGCTATAACTACACAAACATTTAAAAAGAGACTGAAAGTTTATTATTTAACGTATATATAAATATATTTCAATTGTATTTTCTTTACTAATTTATTTGGTTTTTCTTCTCATTAAAAACGTTTATTATATGAATCTACGTATAGAAGCAAATAAGGATGTATTTATTTATATATTTATGTACGTATGTTTTTATGTGTGTATATATATGTGTATGTAAAACTAGATATCAACTCTGTACACACCTTCTCTTTATAGACAATAAATTCTCTCCTCTTCCCAAAGATCGCCTATTGTACTGTTTAATACTAATACGTATACATGTTGTGTATTTCTGTTGTATAATAAAGAGTATTTTATTTTATTTATTTATTTCATTGTGTTAGAAAAGAAATCTAAAAATAAACAATTAAAATCGTTACGTTGATAAGCATTGAGGTAATATCAGTGGCGTAGCTGGGGGGGTGCGAGCAGTGCAGTGGCACCGGGCATCAAAAGGAAAGGAGCATCAATTTCGAGATCAAAGGAAAGGAACATCAAAATAGATTCAATCATTTCTTCTAATTTTGTTCAATCAAGAATCAAGAAATGTATAAGAAAAATGAGAGAATGAGAATGAAAAATACAATCTCGCTATCATGTCAATCATATGAACATGAACTAGTCGATACTATTGATTTTGAAAAAAATTAAATTAAAATTAAATTAGCTTCACGCTGTATCCCGCACACAGCAGGGTAGGCAGAGAGAACCTAGTGTTAAGACACTCCGTTCCCCACTTTCTGCCGAATTNTTTTAAAGGGCATCAAGTCCTAAGCTGCACCAGGCAGCAAATACCCTAGCTACGCCACTGGGTAATATTAGTTTTAGTTCATAAAATAACAAAACTAATTTAAAAATTCATATCCAACTATGAACTACAAATTTTGGCGCGGTTTTTACCCACGAGTCAATCTGTAACTAGTCGCAGTTTTAAAATCAGCCACGGAAAAAAATATAAGTGCGACAGCGTCCATTGGTTTCCTTTAGCCACAAAATCATACGGTTAAAAGTTAAAAGCCGTGGAGATCTCACCCTAGTACGGTCTATGATTTTTGCGATAATTGTAGGATTATCTATCTATCGAAATCTGTTGCTATTAAGAAAATAACAAGTATGAGACATTACGTGTCAAGTGGCATAACACGGTGTGCGGTGCACTGTGTTGTGCCACTCTTTACAACTTTCTGCTAAGCGTATTTTTACGCTAACTTAAGCTAGGCTTATATGGTTAAGGCCGTGGTGACGCAACATTTGGCTAATTGCGACTGTAGTAGGTTCGATTCCCATAATAATAATTTTCATTTCCTCGATCTGATAACAAGACATAGCGCAGTGTTGAGATCCGCTTATATGGCATGCAATGTCTTAAAATTAGGCAGAAAATGGGGGACGGAGTAGTAGTTTTAACAGAAGCTTAATAAAATTTATTATAAAAGATTTTTTTTTCACATTGATGCCAACTCCAAAAATATTTAAATATTTAATAAATTTGAAAAAAAAAGTTTAAATTTTAAAATTTTCCTTATTATTTTCTACTTTTTGTTTAAGTTCGTGGATATAGGTAAAAACGTAAGCTTCTTTAGTTATTTATTTCAGTATAATTCAATATTTGTATTATTTTGAAATTGTATAACTTGTCAACTAAGAATTGTATGCACTATAAAGGTAATTTGTGGTGGTGTTGAGGACTCTTGTAGATTTGTCTGGCTACTTTGAGTGCAATACCCCAATTTCATAGCAAAAAAAAATTCTCTCACAGGCAAATTACTTGACATTTTGTTTTTATTTTTATTAATACATGATTAAGCAGTTTGTCTATAACTTTTTCTTAAGTCAAATTTGCACCCTAAATCATAAAAGGAACAAGATACAGATAGAATTAATGTACTAAAGAAGCCACCGAGTCAATGACTAAGTAATAATATAATAAATATTGTTATTATAGACTTTAAGAAATAAATCTAATTACTAATTGACAACAAAAACATGTATATTGTTAATTTTATTTATTCAATTATATCTTCTAATTTAGAATAACAAGCCATTGAATGTACAGTAGCATTGGCTTAATGTATAATTTATGAACTGTAATTTTAAATGATAAAATTATATTGCAACATTTTTGTCTTCACATATATTAATATTGAAGAATAATTGTAAAAATATTAAGATTTTCTAAATAGTAGTACATTAAATAAATTTTAGAGTAATTACATTTATTTAAACTATAATCCTGTGAGTAATGTTCAGAAGACATATACAGATGCTAGATCATCATAATCATATGTTCTTTTTAAAAATAAATCTACAAGTGAAACACCTGTTATGTTATGTAAACCAGAATTAATAGGTAAAGTAGTCAAATTTACAGAAGTTGAATGTCCAGGTTCTAAAGGTCCTAACTTTCTATTAGAAACACCACACCATAGCAGACTTGAATCTTGAAGTGATCTTAATTTCAGAATTAAATCCAGTGTTCTATCACTTGCATTGACTATTTTGCATTTGAAGTTGAATGGTTCATCTACTGGAACTTTACTAGGTAAATTTTCATATGTTACTCTTATATCTCCATAATCAGGAGTCATTCTCTGCAGCTGACTGGTCTGTAGTCTACCTTTCTCACCTAGATTAGACCTCCAAACAATATCTAATTTACCAATATTTTTAGCAGCAGCAATTAATTTTATGTCTCTTGAAATATTTTCTTTTGGTGTTAAGCAATATAAATATTGGCAACTCTCTTGTGGTTGTAATAATGTTACATCCCCAAATACTGATATTCCAATATCGTCTTCATTGAGAGATTTCACCGTAAATTGATGAGAACTTTCTAATGAAACTTGTTCAAGTATCATTGGGCCTGATGTAATATTTTGCACTTGTGCTTCAACAAACACATCATCAGATTCAGCATTATAAAACTTAGTTTTTACATCAAGTGGTTTCAAAACTTCAAATTTAAAAAATTTTCTAAAAGAAGCCAGTGTATTGTAATTTGACATATAAGTTACTTCACAAACTAAAATATGTGTACCTAAATCCTTTATTTCATGATGTATTACATCACTAAGTGTTTCATCAATGTCTAACATTATAGGTGATTGATTTTGCTGTGTGGGTAATGGAATTCTTTGAGAACTTGTTTGTAAATCAGCCTTAATAGACACACTTTGAACTGGTTGATTTGTCTCATTGTGAACACAAATATAGCAAGAAAAGGTTTCTCCTAGGTAAATATTACCAAAACTTTGAGGCAATAAAAGAAACTGCCCTGCAGCTAAGGTTTCCATTTGCACAACAGAGGTTGCATCATCTTTCAAAAAATTATTTAATATATTCCCAGGTAAATCTTTAAAATCACAAGTAACTATTTTCGGGCTGATCAATGCTGGTTTCGTCAATCTCATGACTTTTAAAGCAACTAAATGATCAACAACTTCTTTAGTATCCATTATTAGTTTTTATTTTTATTAATAAGCACTTATTTGTAACTTTACAAAAAGTTCAATAATTTAATCCGCATTGACTTAACAGTTTCAGTAAGGTTTGGAAATTATACTTCTATTCTAAGTTTTTTTTTATTGTCTAATGTAAAGAAGAAGTGTATTTAATCCTTTTAATAGTAATTAAAATTATTTAAAATTATATATCATTTCAAAAGACATCTGTCATAGTCAAGTGTCAAGTTGTCAACTCATGAACTCAATAGTGAAGTTCTGCGGGCCACAGATAACAGAATACTTTTAAAGTGAGCGTTAAGAAAACGAATCACGAAGGAAACGGTACAGGAGGATTTTTTCTGTACCATGCTATATGGACTGAGATCCAGGGCCCAGGTCTACATCATTTTAGCAAAGCTGAAAATTTGAGGATTAAATTAATCCTCAAATTTCGTCAAAAGTCTTAACTATATATTAGACTATTAATCCGATTAATAGTCAAATATATAGTTAAGACTGTATTCGTACTTACTAACTTGAAAGTGGGGTTCTTTCAGAGATAGCGCCAACTTAATATACACGCTCACTTACTTTAAAGTAGAAACGCTCATATTTAAATATGTGTTTAAGAATAATTTTAAAAATGTATATTTATTATTACCAGACCCTTGACGTTCTGTCAGTCGTCCTAAAGGTTGTTTAAAATTGGACCAAACTACGTTACACTAGCAAGCTTTAATTTTACACATATTATATACGGACTATTTCAAAACCCTATTTAAGCACCAAGGCTGAGGTATCTTCTTTCTTCTTCACTTTCTTCTAGGAATAAGTCAATCATACTTTATACAGTAAGAATGTAGAAGAACGTCCGAAAGGATGGGTGATGAAGGAATAGCAAAAAAGATTTATGAAGAAAAAGTGAGTGGTAAAAAAGTTAGGAGGACACCTCGGTTGACCTTTGAAAACACAGTATCGAAGATACTGGACGAAGGTCACGTAAAAAGCACAAAGGGCATGTATGAAAAAGCTGATCATAGTGGACAAGCTGAAATAGGTATATAGAGACCGTTACTAGTGGGAAATTACTAGTGTATTACTAGTGGAAAAGTCAGAGAGAACGAAGCATCAAACGCTACGGACCTCCATTTATTCTACACAGGCTTTTTCTTGAAATATATTTTTGTAAGCACACAATCATTTAATTTAGACTATTTGTTTTATTTAATTAAGTATTTTATCTAATATTCATCTTCTTAATTGTTTTTACTATAATGAGTAAACGTAAGGAACCTGATTTTTGTGCGTTTCGGGGAACTGCCATACGGTAACCGAAGTCGTAAGTCGTCGTCGGTTGTACGATGATCTATTGGTTTAGTTCTTATCTGTTGTCTATTCGCTTCATCACTGTGCTGCCCTCTATTAGAAATTGACAATTTTGTATTTTACTTTTTAATTTAAGTGTCGTAAATTGTAATTATTAAAGTACATAAAGCAAATAAAATATTCATATAATTTATATTAATTATAAATATAATTATTACTTAAATATTAACGCATGGTGGTACATATAATAAAATACCTACTGTCAATGAAAGTGTGCTTACTTTGAACTGATAATATACATTCATATGAAAATATTTCTGATGTGGCCCAATCATGTTCACTTAAATAAAACCTAGGTTATTAGTTTAACAATTTAATTGACTAGTAAAGATAATAAATGTTTTTTGTGAACTTTGAAGGACTTAAATAAAAATGGCATATCAAACACTTCTTCAGGAATATATGCTTGTTCCCCCAGTAACAAGAGTTTATACAACAGCTTGTGTAATAACAACTTTGGCTGTTGTAAGTAATATATTTATTTTTTAACTTTATAAAACGGTTATATTATTTTTTATGACACTATATTTTATATTTCAGCAATTAGATCTAGTGTCACCATTTCAACTGTACTTTAATCCTATAGTTATCTTGAGGAAGTATCAATTATGGAGGCTAATAACAACATTCCTTTTCTTTGGGAACTTAGGATTTAATTTTTTCTTTAATATGATCTTTACATATAGATATTGTAGAATGTTGGAAGAAGGATCAT
Source organism: Heliconius hermathena (assembly GCA_013403705.1). Classification (NCBI taxonomy): domain Eukaryota; kingdom Metazoa; phylum Arthropoda; class Insecta; order Lepidoptera; family Nymphalidae; genus Heliconius; species Heliconius hermathena. The sequence goes on from JAAIXJ010001829.1 coordinate 149,249, forward strand.
TTAGGGGAAGGACAGCAGATTTTATTGTCATGTTTATATTTGGAGGATTATTAATGATTGTATCCTTTTAAAATAATATCACAGCTTATATACTAATGCTGAAATGGATTTATTTCTTTGTTTAATTACATTAAAATTGCAAGCATAGAATATCCTTAACCTATTTTTCAGATATGTGCTTTCTTTGTAAATTTACTATTCTTAGGTCAAGCTTTCACTATTATGATAGTATATGTATGGTCCAGGCGTAATATATATGTAAGAATGAATTTCTTTGGATTAATGAACTTTCAGGTAATAACTAATTATTTTTATTTACTTAAATATGTTATTGTACCTTAAAAGATATATAATTTTAAGTTGCAATAAGTTACATAAATAAATATTATAAATTTGAAATAATAAATGATGTATGACTTGAGTTTGACATAAGCTATAAATATGAGGACATTTTGAAACTATAATTTATTTTTTCCATTTGTCTCTTATGAGAGAGTTCAATTTGCAATGAACCATTTAAAAAAATGTGTAAAACTTTGCTTTATTTAACATTCTTGATCTTTTTTAAAATATGACAAAGTTTTGGTATGTGGCTTGCTAATAGTACTGTTTATTATAATAATATAATATCTATAATAGAATCATTGTTATGATTCTATTATAAGTACGTACCAATATGTTATTGGTGTCTGTATATGAAACATATATAAGAAAGAATATCTATATATATAAAAGGACATGTACCTGACTGACTGAGGTAAGACACACTCACAGCCGTAACCGCTCATGGTAGAAACGCGAAATTTGGACAGATTTTTATTTTCATAATCTGGACGGATGTCCAGATCAAATCCCTTCTTAGTGGATACTAAGAAGGGATTTTGAAAAATTTTAACCCTAAAGGGATGAAATAGGGGTTGAAAGTTTGTATGGAAAAAAAATTAAATCAGCACCGATTTTTTAAAATTTGAAATTCAGACTTAAAAATATTTCATTGAACACGTGTTTCATGGTTTTTTAGAATTCACCCCCTAAGGATTCCAATAAGGGGTTGAAAGTTTATATGGAAAAATCTTTAAATCGCCACTGATTTTTATAAAAATTTAAATTCATACTGTTAATATTATTTTATTGAACATGTGTTACGTGGTTTTTTTAGAATTCACCCTTAAGGGTGCAAATACGCGGGCGAAGCTGCGCGTGTCCACTAGTATAAAATAAAATTAAAATAATAAAAAATATTAGTAGCATTTAAGAATGTAATAAAACCAAAAACAATGATTTTAAAATGATTTTTCTTCGAGTTTGTTCACAGGAGTCTCAGGAACAACTTAACAAATTTAATTGCAGTTTTTACTATGTATTTTGACAAGCTTTCCTTTACATTTAGTGTTGTTTTTTATTTCAATCGGCTTATAAATAAAAAAGCTATACCATAAAATTTCTATAAATAACCAAATCTAATAATAACCAAAATTGCTATAAATAACTGTTTTATTGAATTGGCTGAAACTTTCCTTTCTACAAAGATATAGATATTTAAAAAAAAAACACATTAATATGGATATTTTTTTCAGGCACCATATTTGCCTTGGGTCCTATTAGGTTTCTCTGTATTACTTGGAAATGCAATATCAGTGGATTTAGTGGGAATGGCTATCGGCCATATTTATTTCTTTATAGAGGATGTACTTCCGCGACGCAGAGGTGGACAAAAATTATTGAAAACACCAAAGTTTTTGTAAGCAACTTTTTAGCTAGTCCGGATAGTTTATCAAGTATTTAAAAATTTGAGTCTGTTTTGCTGCAGCAACACAGCAAGTGAATGTTAACATGATGGTATTCCAATCACACTCCAGAGAATCAATCATTTAATTTTTTTTACTCTGATAAAACTCTGGTTTTTTACACAAAGTGTGGAGTTGAGGTCCTCCACTCAACTGGCAATGTCTCGAAAATTGAGTAGAAAGTGGAGAATGGAGTCTAACACTATGTTCCCTCTGCTTATCCTGCAAATTTTGTACATTTTTATTCCTTTAACACAATAAGTTCATTTTTTCTTCTTTTTATAGAAAGAAATTATTTGATCCACCAGCAGAAAACCAAGACTATGAACCATTACCTGACCTAGCCCAAAGGCCAGAGGCCAGAGGCTTTAACTGGAGGAATCCAAATATTCCCAATGAAGAAAATGATGAAGTTTACAGATAAAATATTTTACTTACAAGATTAAGCATAATGCCAAAATAGTTTTGTTTAAAAAAAAATTATAATTTCACTATACATATTAAATGTAAATAGATAAAATTCAAATAAAATATCAAAATCAAATTAAGTATACATTTATTTTTTTAGTTTTGTGTGTAGCACAAAAAAGGAAATAATACATGGGAAAGGGAAAAAAAGGGAAGTAATTTTATGTCATATTTGTTACGAAATTTAAGGTCTGTGTATATAAAGTATGTATATTATTGTATTAGTATATGTAATTTGTGATCACATTACTTATTAATACTATTAATATTGTTTTATTTCATACACTGTCAACAAATTATACTGACACAAATTTAACAACTCCAAAATAATAATATTAATACTAAAAAAATTTTGTGTTTAAGAATGTATCACCAGATGAAATTGTCAAAATGTTGCAAGTCTTTTTTTGAAGAAACTACTGGTGAGGTGGTGGCATGTCCGTTAAAGTGCTTAATGCTATTGTACCTAAGAATGCTCCTATCTTGGTTGAATTTTTAACAATTGTGCAGAATTTGATACTTATCCTGACTTAATGTGATATAGCAAAATAGTGCCGCTTTACAAAGTTGGAAATAGACTTGACCGTAAATTATTAAAAAAAATTATATTCAACCAGTTCACAATTTTCTTAAATATTAACAGTTCTTTCCATGATGAGCAATATGATTTCAGCAAAGAGACAGTAAAGACTTGCTTTAGTCTACTACAGATGCGGGTGCTGCACACCTAAAGCACATTTATGACGCCTGGAGGAAGTTGCAAAATACCATTGGAGTGTTTTGTGATTTATCCAAAGCCTTTGATTGTGTAGAAGGTAATATAAATAATGTAGTCATCTCCTTCACTCTAAGGATGGGCGTTCTAGAAGGATTATTCTTGTTCCCTTTTTATTTCTTCCTTATATTAACGATCTGTCTTGATGCTTTGATTATATGAGCAACTTATGTGATATAAAATATTGTATAGCTGCCAGTTTATGTAACAATTAAATCAGACCATTGATATTGAAAAGAGCAACTGCTGAGTGCCGGCTGTTCTTAGCAGAACTGTTTTCGTTCTGTTGTGTTCGTTCGACGATTCAAAAGTGCCTACAATACTTACTCTATTTGAATGAAGAATAATTAGAATTGTATATGAGGGTTGCTGGTATATTTGTTTAATAGTTTCTATAAATAGTTTTATTATTTATTTTAAAATTTGAGGCCAGTCGTGGCGCAGCGGCACGAGATGTGACTGTAAAACCGACTGGTTGTGGGTTCGATCCCCACTCGAGATGAAATATTTACTTAAATTTATATTTCCATTTCTTCGCTCTGGTGTCGAGGCCAAGCGCGGCGTTGAGCTCTGCCACTCAACACGCAATGCCTCCAGAATTCGGCAGAAAGTGGGGAACAGAGTGTCTTAACACTAGGTTACCTCTGCCTACCCTGCTGTGTGCGGGATACAGCGTGAAGCTGATTTAATTTAATTTAAATTAAGCTTATTTTAATTATTAAAATAATGTTTATTTAATTAAGAAATATGGTACAGGAATCAGCTTCACTCTGTATCCCAGCACACAACTTAGTGGCACTTAGTGTTAAGACTTTTTAAGCCATTGCGTGTTGAGTTTAACTCAAAGCCGGTCTTTTGCTTTGGTGCCAGAGCGAAGAAATGAAGATATAAATACATTACATATTTTTGTACAAGACTGGTTTTTAAAGTAGGGGCGGAAGCTAGCTCGTAGTTAGACCAACGGTTTTACCAGCAGGCAACACGTACGCGCGTCAAAAAACTTCCGTCTAGTTACGAACTAGAAACTTCTTTATAAAAAATCATATAGGTATATGAATTACTAGCGGCTTCGCTCGAATACCACTCATAATCCTTTTATTATGCTCCATTTTTCATAAGATAATATAAATTAAATTATAATATAATTTATACATTCAATAATTGTGAGGAAGTGTAAACACTACATGGCTGCTTGCGAGGACGAAATCAGCGGCAAGGGAGCCCCCCGCTGGACGTGCCCATGTTTGCGGCCGTAAACGGAGCGTTGAATTATTTTAAATTTACTGAAATGTTACAGCGTGGCACTTTTTCAACAATATTTAAACAGCTTTAAAAGAAATAAATACCACACAATAAATATTTTACGAAACAATGTTGAATGTCATTTTTACACCAGAAAATCATTCGTGAAATATTGGAATTTTGAGCAAAGAAAACAGTCACTTTCTAATGAATAATGATTATAATTTAAAAAAATATAACGATTTGAATGCTAAGTTGCCATAAATAAAAATTAAAAGATAGGTCTAAAATAAATTGAAAAAATAATAACTTTTATATGTATTATTGTTACATATTTCTTTTTTTTTTATTTAAGGCAAGTGTGTCCCCGTAGTCGTGAAAAAGATTAAATAAAAAAAAAGCATTATGGCGCAACGGGATTTTCTCTGATCATGGTATCAATGGCTGAATAAAGACCTTCAATAGATTCGCATCTCTTGAGGTTATAGCAAAAAACAAATAAAATTATATGACATCTTTTTTCTTTTTCAAATTTTTCATGTATTTCATAAAAGAACATATTCTCAAATATCCTGAAATGTACTTCTGCTTTCAATTACAATTTACAGTATATATTTTAAAACATTTCTACGGTCGATTAATGAAAGAAAAACAATTCTTTGTACAAATTGCCCCTTTGCTTTAAATAAATAAATAGTCACAAAAAAGTAATTTTACAAAAGATTGTTTTTAGTTTTTCAAACTATTTTTATTTTTATATTTTTTAGTTGGATATTTTATAAAAGCGTATTTATTATTTTATTTTACTATAATTTATTATAATTTGTAATTCCCGTTGACCTACAAACTGGAAATTGGTACAGAACTCTCGATCGGCGAGTCCGACTCGCACTTAAATATTTTTGTCATATTAATGTATTGTCATCGGTCCTTGATAAGAATACAAAATTTTATTAAATTAATTCGACGTTTCAAAGTCATGTATTATTTTATAAAGTCGATCAAAACGACGGTCGTGTGTATGTATGTGTGTAACGGAAACTTTTTCCGTTACACACATACATACACACGACCGAAATTTAATAAATGCATGTTAAAAAGGCTGTTGTTCAAACAACAGACAGCAGTAACAGTGCCATCGGGAATGTTAGTTTTTTCCTTTATTAATATACGAGTAAATTTGCATGTATTTAAGCATAAATAATTCTGCCAAGGGAGGAAATAAAAATAGGCTTGCTTTCGACTTAATTACATTTATTTATAATTTTCTATGTTTGTTAACAAATAGAAGTGTCTGATTTTTTTTGGATTCTAAGCTCATATAGTCAATGCAACCAAAATCGCGCTTCTAAATTACTAGTACAGAAAATGCACCAATTTACGTTAATTCTTCACATTGTTTTATAGTAAAAAAAAGGATAAAGGCAATTAGTAGTATTAGAGCAAAAATGTTATTGTGACAAACAAACAAGGGGGCATGATATTTTAAATAGATAGGGTTTTGTTTGCCAAAATAAATAAAATTACAAGATTTTTTTTTGTCGTTTCATGTAGTAGATACAATATCAAAATCATAGAAAATTATTATTAAAATTAATTAAATAAAGTCAAAGCATAATAGCAATAATTAATTGTAATGTAAAGACGAGAGATTGATCATTTTGATATTGCATCATCATACTGAAATCAATAAATTACGATCATTGTAGTACATATAATTATTTATTTTGATGTCGCTTATTTTGTGTCTATTAAAGTAGCATAAACAGTTTTACATATGTACTTCAAATAATTATAATGTGACATTAAAAAAATAGTATGTCCGTTAGTCGCAACAACGTATAAATTAAGAAACCAAATACAATAATTAAGAAAATATTACAAATAAACTATGAAATAAATCACATTACATAAGTTGATAAATCAACATTAACAAAAATGTAGCCGCTAACTCAAACAGCTACTACCGCAAATGACCAACACAATTTAATTATCATTTAATGAAAAAAAAAAGATTTATATAAAATGTAAAACCATGTACATCTGGGACGCTCAAACTCGATTTACAAGAAAAAATACAAAATTACAAAAGCTTTACTCGGATTTATTACAGCTCGAGAACAATAACAACAAACAACTAAATTAGTATCAGTCTTCATTCAAACAAGAAACATTCAAGTCAATATACACATATTATAAATCGATATTTTAGACTAAAATATCGATTTATAATATGTGTATATAATATGTGGTAATTATAACTAAAATTTTTAGTTATAATTACCCTTAAACAGGCAGAAAATAAGATCAGTTTATTTAACTTTTATGTACAGTTCAAAATTTTTTCATTTAACTAGATAATCCTATTTATAAAAAGTAATATATTACTGTAATAAAAAAAATGGTTTTTGGCAAATATATTTTGCCTGTTGTTGGTTTAGATGTATGATTGGTATGGTTGAATAACGTTTCCCAGTGCCCGATTAAGGGTTAACTTGTCTCGTCTGTACCTTTGCCATGAGCATGGCGACCTCTAGATGTATAAAACTATACAATGTTGACTAGAGGAGGTAAGAAGCCGAAAGAAAAGGAAAATATTTAAATTAATTGTAATAACAGTCCCAATTAAAAGTTATGAAAATCAAACGAAGGTCAATGTTTATATTTTGCAGTTTTTAACAGATCAACGAATCTGTACAATGTTTAGCGACATAAAATCTAATAAGTATTTATTATTTACAAATGTTGCGAATTGACGTTAACTTTAAATTAATAATGACGATTATTGACCCATACTAAAATTACAGAAAATATAATTAAATTGACAAACTGAAGATTCGAAGTGAACAATACAATACACGTCATATTAGATAAAATATCACCCTGTGACTAGTACAGCCCCGTCGAAAATAAAATTCGCGCCAGATCTTTCTAAAATTACTAGTATTTTTTTTTATAATTTTGTAATGTAAGAAACATAATAATTAGTAACTAAAAAGACCGATATTGTAATTTTTGGTGTCGTTGTTTTTATACTAAGTTGCGAAAGGTTTCGAAAAAACCTTTATCTAATAATCTAAAAAAATCACAAGTGGACATTTTCATAGGGCTACGATCGCAAGTAGCACCGTGATGTCATCGGGTTTGCCGCCTGCAAAGAAAAAGAGGAAAAATAATCATCGAGAAAGGAAACTATTGCGTAACGTAAAATTATTCTTTTCAGCCGTTGCCCAACGTCGATTTGAATAAATACAGGGAGTAACTCGATCGACGTATCAACGGTGGTCTATGGATAGGGGACATCAGTTCATCCATTTCACCCCATGTAGGTTCAGCAATTTTAAAAGTTTCAGCACATATTTAGAAATTTGTGATTGTTAAAGAAAATTGGTTAATACAGCCCGACTGTTGAACCTGCGAGTTTTTGATTTCTTTCTTTGTATCATATACAGGCGCGCCCGCCCATAGGATTATAAAGGTGCGCTGACTTCCAGTGTCAGCGCTCCGTTTACGGGAACAGCAACATAGGGTAAAATATTTTAAACCCATACCTAAAGAAATTAATCAGGATGATACCTCAACAGTTTAGACGTAGGATTTTTTTTTCATTTCACGATGTTTATCCATACCTGTATTTCGTGTGACGTAGTAACGCATAGATACCAATAACGTAAATACATACTACTACAAAAATACTACTAAAAGTTAATCAACTTTGAACTTTACCGCCAATACCTGCGACACGATTTTATTACACACGATTTTATACACGACAACAATAATTTTATTATTTATTTTGTTTGAAAAAATCACTTTTTAATTTTTGGGAAATAACAAAAAAATATTGTATTAGGCTTTTATAGAATGGTTAAAACTGTGGTTTCATTTAAAGTGGTGCTGACACTTCCACCCCTGTATACCCTCTCCTATAATATATAGTATATACTATAGTATATAATATTGTAGAGATATAATCTAACCAATCCCCGTGGGGTGCCGGGTAACATAATAGCACACTTTCATATCTTCCTATGGGTGTTATAAGAGGCGACTTAAGGACTTGTTGGACTAAAGGAATGAGAAAGCGGGCAGCAGCTCTTTCTTGACGTCGGACCAAGTACAATCCCACTACGGTGTGGAAGGCAAGGCAAATGGAAAACACCACACTATTTTCCCCAGAAAGTCGTCATGAAGATAAATAATAAAATATATTGGTTGCCATATGATCCGCTTAGCAACCGGCCACTATGCGTTCGGAGCAGACGGTGAGAAATAAGCTACAGGCCGCGCTGATGTATGAGATCAGGCATCATGTGGAAATTGAATCTCTCTTACAGTAAAAATACGTAATATCCAAAAGATAGGTTCATGAAATGTCGAGGTCTTCTCCAAACAGGGAAACTTACAATCTTAGATAAGGAAATAGCAAGGTGTAAATGAGCATCTGCGGTACCAGCCAAACGCATTACAGAGGCAACGGCCATTTTTTATCGATATACATGCTATGTACTTCTCTGGCAATGACGAGACTAGTAGGAACGGTGTTACTTTTATACTGCCAAAGACTGTCAACAAGTCCGTTATGGTAAGACTTAAAACGAAGCCGGTCAACTTAAACATAATACGGTTGTATGCACCGAACTCTACTGCAAGCGACCAGGATATAGAAACATTCTATAAGAATGAAGTCCTTGTGATCATGGGCGACCAATTGCAGCAAAATATGTATATCCTTGAACGAAAGAAACACGAATGCTGTGGAGATGTGTTCTCTTCGTAGGATATGCTGAGTCAGCTTAGGTGATCGAATCCGCAATGAAGAGCTACACAGAATAGCGGGTACTGGCGAGGATGTCACGGTAAGAATGAAGAAGAACGTGCTCAGTTGGCTTGGGCACGTCCAACGAAAGAATGGCAAAAAAACATGTAAGATGGAAAAGTGAGCGGTAACAGAAGTATGGAGAGACCTCGGTTGATCTTCGAAAATACAGTATCAGAGATACTGGAGGAAGGTCACGTAAAAAGCATGAGGATCCCCCGAAAAGAGGATGGCGAAAAAGGTATGTAGAGACCGTAGCGTTTGGCGCTCTGTTCTCTCTGACTACACCGCTATGGATACAGCGTAAAGTTAAGTTTCCTTAAGTGTTTGTATTTCTCAAAAGTCAACTACAGTCGGACACTGTTTGTAGCGTACAAATATTTTGATATTGTAAAGCTATCGCACAGACCGAGTATTGGCTAATTAATGTCAATGTTGCCTAATAAGTTAATATCAATTTTAAGAGACAATTAATAAAATGAAAAAATATTCGCCCAAAAATCGGGGGCTGTACTTGTCAATTTAAAAAAAATGTCGGGCTGTATTTGTCAATTCTCTTCAAGAATACAATTTTTTGACAAAAAAATAATAAGCTTCGAAAAATCTGCTGAAAGCTTATAAACCGCTGAACATACATGGGGCTGAAATGGATAGGCACCGACCTCTCTCCATAGACCACGAATTACACCTTCACGATGCCGCTTAAGGCTGTGTCGGCAGAGGGAACTTAGAATTAAGTGACTTGGTTCCTGATATTCCACCAAAGTTTTGAATTCAGCGACTTAACTCAACGCCGCACTTTGTCTTGTTACCAGAGTGAAGAAATGTAAGTAATTTATTCCCTCGAGTGGGAATCGAACCCACAACCCACTTCACCACGTCTGTCTCTAATATAAATATAAGTTATTAGCATATAAACAACTCATTACATCATTGCAAAGTACATCAATGTATAAATGGATATTTTTTTTATTTAATATTTTATTTAAGACAACGATCATCTCACAATTTTTTATATAAACGATTTGTTCTCCTTTTGTCTTAACAAACAGTTAAATTGTCAATATACACAGTCGTAGCGCAGTGAGGCCTGCCTCGAATAAAGTAAAATTGATGGTTATCGGTTTCAATCCTCGTTCTGGGAAATGATAACATTTAATTATTACAGTTCCCAGCTCCAAATTCCAATTTACTTCCTCCCTACATTTTGCGTTTACTGTTAAGAGGCTCACGAGTTGTAGGCGACAGGTCGACACTCACCAATAGCGTCTATCCCGTTCTGGCGCGCACTCTTGGCGAAGGGCGACATGTAGCAGCCGTCGAAGGACAGGTTGCGCGCCATCCACGCGATGGAGTTGGCGACGGCCTGCAGGCGCGGCGCGTCGGCGGCGCACGAGCCCGCGCGCCGCATCTCCGCCACCAGCACGGTCTCGGGCACGTTGTCGAACACGCCGTCCGTCGCCACCAGGATCACGTCGCCGCACTCCACCTTGAACTCCGCCGTGTCCGCTGATTCTGGCCTGGAGTCGTTTTTAATCTTACATATTAGTTTTGTGATGAGCCATAATTCTATATTCTTTGAAATAGGACTATTAAGTAAAATTGCAAGAGGTCTTTGATAGAAATAAATTTATAAATTACGAGAATTAATAACCGAGGTTGATTGTTACCTTTAGGATTTTATAGGATTTTATGTTCATCTCACTGAAATATATAATGTGAAAATAATTTGGAAATCTATAATATAAAAAATAAGTTTCGATTTATCGGACCGAATTTTTTATATAATATTTTAGCGAGATGCATAAACCAAAATATCTATTTAACACTTAGAAAAACACACTTTTTTTATCTTCTCATATTTATCTTATTGATATGTCAATTATGAGGAAAGCTAAATATGAATTGGCTTGTTTTTATACTTTAAGAGCGTAAATAAACATACTTTCATTTACAAATTAAACGATGCACGTGACTAAAGAACTGGCAAATATCCAGCAACCTAAAAATTCTAATATTAGTTCAAGTAGAAATACAACAACGCCGCATGTGGAACGAGACCACATGACCACCGCTGAGAATAAAAAACACACTATACGTAAAAAGTCTTATGACTTGAACAACATTTTTTTAATTGTAACACATCACTTTGCGTTAAGTGAAGCTAGCAAATCCATTTTAGTATGAAATCCATACTTTGTTTTAGTTATCTAGTGGAGCGAAAATTGTTCGAATATAAACATTCCTCCAAGTAAGAAATAAACTTAAGACCACCGCAGGAAGAGTCAAATACGTCCACAAATTGCGTTATTAATATATATTACAATATTTCAGGATTAATGGGGATTGAACCTACAACCTTCGCGTTACAAGTCACACTCTTATGCCTAAATGTCTAACTATCATGGTCCATGCCTGGTGACAGACAAACAGACGGATGAACGACCTGACGCGAAATTTTACAATTTGGGTGCGGAATACTAAAAATAAAAGATATTCAATAATACTGTCGTTCTAAAATATATTTTAATAGCGGCCCATTCGCGGCTTCGTTCGCATACCATTTATAATTGTTTTATTATCCTGCATTTTCCATAAGATAATCAATATAAATTAAATAATTTATACAATTTATACATTCAATAATTTTGAGAAAGTGCAAGCACTACATGGCTGCTTGCGAGGACGAAATCGGCGGCAAGGGCGTCCCCCGCTGGGCTCGTGCCTATATTTGCAGCCGTAAACGGAGTGTTGAATTATTTAAAATTTTCTCAAAAAGTATACGACGGAATAACTTTCGCTCGTATCTCTGTCAAATAAAAAAGGTTGAGATATCACCTTGCAATTTTCAATTATTTTTTTGTCACAAAATATCTTATTATGACGTTTTTATAAAAGAATATATCGTACCACTTCCATACAATGTACTGATTTATTTTACTATTTTTGCGGCGCACGCGCTTAAAGCAATTCGATGGCGTTCATTATTATAATTTCGTTATTTAAGACCAACTAAGACTTACAGCATGTTATATCCCTATAGCATTCCCCAAGAACGTAGCTTTCATACAAAACCAAAAATAAGTAAATCGGCCCAGTAGATCCAGAGATCTTAGCATTTAAACAAAAAAAACAAACTCTTCTGCATTATTATATTAGTATAGATAAAAGTTATATGTAACTAATATATACCTATTGTAATTGTTTTTTGCAATTAGTTTTATTTATTTTATGATTGTACATTAATATCTATTTTGGTACGCCTACAAGATCTATTCTCATCTTATCTGTATAATCTATTTCATCAATCATCATTTTAGCATCAATATACTCATACATATAATTTTTATATTTTTTCCATGTGGGTGCCAAAAAATACACACACAGAAAAATGACAGAATAGAAAAATGTTTCATACTTTTAATAGTTTATTGTTTTCATTCAATATTTTAATTTCATTATATTTTTTTTATTTAGGCATATTTAATAAATATAAATCAAATAGTATATAGTAAATATTTATTTCACTATCTATATACATATATTTGAATAACCTTTTAGTTTAATATCATCTTACTGATAAAATAATTTTAAATAACATATAATTATGAATGATACAATATCTTGCATTCTAATACAGTTTAAAAGAGTTATCAAAATATTAAAGCTGTTTGTTGCTGTTTGCTGAGTTGTATAATTCTGCAATATTGCTCTATGTTTCGCTTTTGGTTTAATTGGGTAATTTTTTTTTTCAGGGAACTCAGTGTTAAAACAATTCATTCTCGACATTCTGCCTAATTTTCAAAATTAGGCAGATAGCATTTTAGTGAGAGAACTAAACATAGCACTTTGTCTTTTACCAGAGATGAAAATAATTTATTCCCCTAAACATGAATAAACCCACTACCAACAGGTTTACAGTCAGAACCTTTGTATATTTATAACAAACTTTATTTTATAATTATACTTCATATATTTCTTAATAATGTTTAATTATGTTCAATTAATAGCTAAAAATTGCTAAACTTACCTATCACTAAGAACATTCCTATCATGACCAGGTGGAGGTAAGCTTAGTTGGTATGGTGTATTAAAGTAATGTTGCTGTTCATGAGAGCGATGTACTATGCGACCACCGCGAACCACCATAAAACCACTGTCACCTATATTTGCAGCCCGCATTATACTCTCGCTTCGATCTAAGATCATAACACATGCTGTACTGCTGCCTGTCAAAATAAAAATATTTATATCATAACTGCATGGATTATATAAAATGAAGGGGCATTTGCAATATTCTTTTGCAATTTTCTTTTTTTAATAATGAGGCCGGTCGTGGCGCAGCGGCACGAGGTGTGACTGCCAAATCGACTGGTTGTGGGTTCGATCCCCACTCGAGGAGATGAAATATTTACTTAAATTTATATTTCCACTTCTTCGCTCAGGTGTCGAGGTTAAGCACGGCGTTGAGTTCTGCCACTCAACACGCAATGCCTCCAGAATTCGGCAAAAAGTGGGGAACGGAGTGTCTTAACACTAGGTTCCTTCTGCCTACCCTGCTGTGTGCGGGATACAGCGTGAAGCTAATTTTTAAATTTATTATTTTTTTTAATTACTGTTTTGAGATAATTCAGTTTTAAGCAGTGAAATAAAAACCTAGATTTAGACATAAAAAAACCTTTTTATTTAAGCTTAAGGACAAGTGTTATAGTATAAGTTTTTTGTCAAATCAATCATTAATGGACCAATTTCAGGATTGTAACTCAAATGTTATTGAAAATTCCATCAACTAATGTTAAGGGTACTTAGATGAGGTCTTTAAATATTTTTTTACCCTATAACACCCTAGGTGGGCTTAAACTTCAGTTTTTTTTAATGAACAGCATTTTATTAAAAAATAGGTTGAGTTGAGGTTAAAAATGTGAATTTTCTCTAAACTTTTAAATGAGCATTAATGACAAAAATTTAATTTTTTGTGATGAATTTTTGAAACCAGGAAGGTGAACACAGACCAGGCAATGAATGTGATATAAACATAATGATTGCACAGTACCTTGTCATATAACTATACAATTAAAATAGCCGCCAAAACTAGTGAACTGGTCAAAAAGGATTTATTATAAAACCAGTGATAATTCTAGACCTGATCCAACCTACATCCCCTTCATAGCTTGTAAAGAATGACCATTTCTAAATCTGCTTCAGAGGAAATGGTCAAAATATGTTAAGTTGTATTGTTAAATTATGTTTTTACCTAATATAGGTTTTTTGTGTTCCAAAAGCTCATAGTAAGATTTGGCTAGCAGGTCTCCTGGTTCAGACATCTTAAAATGGCCCATTTGAACCAATCTTTCACAGGTCCTCATAAGATATGATGAGAACTCCCCAGGGTCAATTCCATATGCACGCCAGCCTCCCACACCATCAGCAACACCTGATACACATTCATTGTTATTTATTTTTTCACAAATAAAAGAAAATATTTTTATATGTGATTAGTTCAGTTAGATCTATTATGGATCTATATGGTTTTGATAACTAGTATTAAAAAATGTAGGAAAAAGTTAAAATTTTAAATTAAAAAAATATTTATTGACTATGCACTCTACATGCATAACAAAAATAAGGCATAATTATTAAGCAAACCAATACAATGAACTGTTGATATTTTAATAATTGAATAATTTTAACAACCTTTTTGAAAGACTTTTGTCACCATGGTTTGTAAATTTTGCGATATTTTATGTATATGTACTCACCAATAACATCTGCATTGTTAAAATTTGTGGAGAACCATGCGTCGTCTCCAAATTGGCCCTTATGAGATCTTCCATTAGCAATGTCTTTGGGAAATCCACAAACTACTGATACTAAATAAGGATATTTTTTATTGCAAACGTTCAATTCGGCAGCACTGGAAAAACTTGAAAGTCCATTTCTTAAAGCACGTGATAGCACTCTGCCTGTCCAATATATTGACTGCATCATTCACAAATTGTTTCAACCTTTCATACCAGGGCCCATTTACAAACATAAAAGTAACTGCAATGGTCCCATTTTAAAAATCACACAATTGTTATACATTTATTACGTGATTACACCATAATCTATCTACGATCTTTGATCGCAGAATAGACGTAACAAGAAACTACTTATATGTGTTTTGATTAATCTTGTGACTCCCAATCTGAACGAAACATTTTTTAACCATAAACAATAATTGTCATTCAATTCTAACTTCAGTAAGATTATATTAATATTTTATACTTCAATAAAATATAATATTTTAATGAATCTCGAATATTTTTCATCATATTTTTATTTAATTTATAATACGCAATCATTCATAATCGCTAATACCATATTAAAATTTTAAAAAATGTTTAATCGTATAGATGTCATTTTTCCATAATGCTGTATGGCAGTTCTCCAAAACGCACAAATTTCAATTTCCTTGTGATTACTCATTGATAGTAAATAATTTTAATAAGATGAATATCATATTAAATACTTAACTAAATAATAAGCAAATCGTCTAGACAAGTTCAATGATTTAGTATATACAAAAATATATTTTAAGGAAAAACCTTCAAAAAATTGAATATTTTACGTGGAGATTTGGTGTGTTCTGAGCTAATTTGTTTTCAAAAATATTCGTAATTAAACTATATTAATTTTATTTGCTATTTTTAATGAAATAAGAACATACTTAAAGGTTTTAATAATAAAACGTGCTTATAAATTAGGTGTAGCTACACAAAAATCGGTCGCAAAAAAAGTTTATAAAAATAGGGTCATTGATCGAGCAAGCTTTTGTTTTAAATATTACTTAATTATTAATAATCGTAATATATATAATAATAATATCTACATCTAAAAACATGATATATTGTAATCATTTAAAATTTTTGAAAAATAAGAAAAATAAGTTGAGGCCGGTCGTGGCGCAGCGGCACGAGGTGTGACTGTAAAACCGGCTGGTTGTGGGTTCGATCCCCACTCGAGGAGATGAAATATTTACTTAAATTTATATTTCCATTTTTTCGCTCTGGTGTCGAGGTTAAGCGCGGCGTTGAGTTCTGCCACTCAATACGCAATGCCTCCAGAATTCTGCAGAAAGTGGGGAACGGAGTATCTTAACACTAGGTTCCCTTTGCCTACCCTGCTGTGTGCGGGATACAGCGTGAAGCTAATTTTTTTTTTTTTTTTTAGTATAACTACACAAATATTTTTTTATTTGACTAGTAACCTATTTATTTCGATATTGATCCATAAACAACTAATTTGGACTTTCTGACGTTTCCATTTCATAGATAATATCGGAATTAGGAAGGCGTTGTAGAAGAAAGATCAGTGGCCGAATCGGAAATAGTTTTTAATGACAGCTAAAAAGATATTAAGCAGAAATTGAAGCCGATTTCTAACTTAAGTTGTTTTTTATAATATCTTCTTAATTTGTATCACGATATTGGTTCTACAAGTTAAAGAAAAGGCATAAAACTGGTGTTCGATAAGTCTCTTGGCAATATGCCTGCCGTCAGGGGAGATGGTATGCGAGGACTTGCAGTTTTCATATCAGATATAAGAAACTGTAAAAGTAAAGAAGCAGAAATCAAAAGAATTAATAAAGAACTGGCAAATATAAGAAGCAAGTTTAAAGGAGACAAGACTCTCGATGGATATCAAAAAAAGAAGTATGTCTGTAAACTCTTGTTTATCTTCTTGCTGGGTCACGATATTGATTTCGGTCACATGGAAGCTGTGAATTTGCTGTCATCCAATAAATATTCTGAGAAACAAATAGGCTATTTGTTTATATCAGTTCTAGTGAACACCAACAGTGATCTCATAAAACTTATTATTCAGAGTATTAAAAATGACTTACAATCCCGAAATCCAATTCATGTGAATTTGGCCCTACAATGCATTGCCAACATTGGTAGTAAGGATATGGCTGAGGCTTTTGGTACTGAAATACCTAAATTGCTTGTGTCTGGAGATACAATGGATGTAGTCAAACAATCAGCTGCTCTTTGTTTATTAAGACTATTTCGAAAATCTCCTGAAATTATACCTGGGGGGGAGTGGACTTCAAGAATAATTCATTTACTAAATGATCCTCATATGGGTGTTGTAACAGCAGCAACATCTCTTATAGATGCTCTTGTTAAAAAAAATCCTGATGAATACAAAGGATGTGTAACTTTGGCTGTTGCCAGATTAAGTAGGATAGTAACAGCTAGTTATACTGATTTGCAAGACTATACATATTATTTTGTACCTGCGCCTTGGCTATCTGTAAAACTATTGCGTCTTCTTCAAAATTATACACCACCTTCTGAAGAACCTGGAGTAAGAGGCCGCTTATCTGAATGCTTAGAAACAATTTTTAACAAAGCTCAAGAACCACCAAAATCTAAGAAAGTTCAACATTCTAATGCCAAAAATGCTGTTTTATTTGAAGCTATTAGTCTCATAATACACAATGACAGTGAACCAAATTTGCTAGTCCGTGCATGTAACCAGTTAGGACAATTTTTGAGCAATCGTGAAACTAATTTGAGATATTTAGCTCTGGAGTCTATGTGCCATCTTGCAACATCAGAATTTTCTCATGAAGCAGTGAAAAAGCACCAAGAAGTGGTTATCCTATCAATGAAAATGGAGAAGGATGTGTCAGTTCGACAGCAAGCTGTGGATTTACTCTACGCTATGTGTGACAAAACTAATGCTGAAGAAATTGTTCAAGAAATGTTGGCATACTTAGAAACCGCTGATTACTCTATCAGAGAAGAAATGGTTCTCAAAGTTGCAATTTTAGCAGAAAAGTATGCTACTGATTTCACCTGGTATGTAGATGTTATATTAAATCTCATAAGAATTGCAGGGGATTATGTTTCAGAAGAAGTTTGGTATAGAGTAATTCAAATAGTAATAAATAGAGAAGAAGTTCAAGGTTATGCAGCTAAAACAGTGTTTGAAGCATTACAAGCACCAACATGTCATGAAAATATGGTTAAAGTTGGAGGATATATTCTAGGTGAATTTGGTAATCTAATTGCAGGTGATACTAGATCCTCGCCCCAAGTCCAATTTGAACTTCTACATTCCAAGTATCATCTATGTTCTGCTGCTACTAGGGCTCTATTATTATCAACATACATCAAACTTGTTAATTTATTTCCTGAAATTAAAAATAGAGTCCAAGAGGTCTTCCGTGCAGACTCTAACCTCCGTTCTGCTGATGTAGAGTTGCAACAGAGAGCATCAGAATATTTGCAACTAAGTATAGTTGCTAGTTCAGATGTCTTAGCAACCGTGTTAGAAGAAATGCCTGCATTCCCAGAGAGGGAGTCTTCTATATTAGCTGTCTTAAAAAAGAAAAAACCAGGACGTATTCCTGATGATGTAAGAGAATCCAAAAGCCCACAACCTAATATGACTCCAGCACCAATTATAAATAACACTGTTAATACAAATAATTCCAGTGCTGATTTGTTAGGCTTGTCTACACCCCCAGGTGCTAATAATATTTCCACTGGAAATGGGTTATTAGATGTTTTAGGTGACTTGTATACAACTCCAAAAATAAGTCCCACAACTGTTCAACAAAATAACATAAAGAAGTTTTTGTTTAAGAATAATGGAGTTCTTTTTGAAAATGATCTCATTCAAATAGGGGTCAAAAGTGAATTTAGACAAAATCTCGGTAGAATTGGCCTTTTTTACGGTAACAAAACGCAATCTGCAATACAAAATGTCCGTCCTGAACTGCAGTGGACTGATTTACATAAGCTTAATGTCCAAATGAAACCAATGGAACCTGTCTTAGAAGCAGGTGCCCAAATTCAACAAATGCTAACTGCTGAATGTATTGAAGATTTTATTGATGTTCCAAGTATGTCTGTTTCTTTCTTATACAATAATGTACCACAAAAAATATCAATGAAGCTCCCTTTGACTCTTAATAAATTTTTTGAACCAACTGAAATGAATGGAGAGTCTTTCTTTGCGAGGTGGAAAAATTTAGGAGGTGAACAACAACGCGCTCAAAAAATATTTAAAGCTCAAGGATCTATTGATATAACTGGAACTCGTACAAAACTGGCTGGTTTTGGAATGCAATTATTAGATGGTATTGATCCAAATCCTGACAACTTTGTATGTGCTGGTATAGTTCATACTAGGATGCAACAGGTAGGATGTCTCATGAGATTGGAACCTAATAAACAAGCCCAAATGTTCAGACTTACTGTAAGATCAAGTAAAGAGTCAGTTTCACAGGAAATTTGCAATCTGCTTGCAGATCAATTTTAATTTTCAATTTCACTCTGTGAATTCATTTAAAATTTATAAAAACATTTTATTATTAGAGTTGCTCTCAGTGTTTATAGTAAATTAGTTTTTAATATATACTATCCAAGACGACACTGATTGTTATTGTGAATATTCTTTTGTCATCAAGAAATTCCTAAAAATAAAATTCTGGAAGAAATTTTATATAAATGTTAATCATCAAGTAAAAGACAAGAATAATATATTTTGTTAGATTATTTCTATTATACTCTGACTTTTTCATAACAAATTGAACATAATTTGTTTAAAAATGATTTTTTTTTAAACATATTATGTTCAAAGTGTAATTCCACAATTTGTAATTCCTAAAACTACTATTACTTTCATAAATAAAAATGATAATGGCTTTTATTACCAATTTAAGTTTCAAAAAATGAAACTAAGTGCAAATTATTTAGTTATACATATATATCAAGGTATAAAATTATACCAAAAATATTTTATTTGTATATAAGTTTGAATATTTTTTTTATTGTACATTGTTTTATTATTTTTGTGAAATTGTAACCTTGAAAACATTTATTTGAACATATCTATGTATGTAATATACACACTTTTTTTAATCATTGTTTACTTGCATTTCAAAATTTGAGATTACTTAAATAATGTGTGTAATTTTCTTCTCAATTTCTTTTCTTATTATACAATGTCTGTTTCTTCATGAACTCTTAACTCTTTTTTTTATGTTTGATATAGATTAAGACTTTTCATTTCAGAATTGTCAGTGTTTTGCTGTAGTAAGATTTTAATTAAATATTCTACTATAATAAAATAAATTAAGATGTCTGTTGTAATTATAACCTGTAAAATGTTAAAGGTTTACTGTTGTTAATAATGGTGATTCTCTTTCATACCATTTGTTAGCTTTTAATACACTCTAAAAAAGTGGGTAATCATTAAAATCTCCTTATAATATTTGATGTTTTAACACAAGGTATGTCATAGAACCACCGAGCTTTAAATCTTTCATATACATTATTGGAAATATAAATTGTAGGATTTTGCTGTGTAGAATTAGCATAAAATGCAGGCTTGAGATAGTACCATGTTACTATCCGATATTAGTTGGCCAAACACACCCATATCATTGTATCAAAAGTAATATGATGCTCAAAAACTTTGAGAGTATCATTATTTCTCTCATCATTTATATAAATGTGTTATGATAATATTTATATGGCTTTTCAGAGACCGATCTTTTTTAGTTATTATGATTAGGTATATTAAAAATATTCGTTATGGTGTACTCATGAATTTATTTATGTAGGAATCTCACAAAACTATACATTTATGTTTTTTTTTATTATAGTACCATATAAACTATTTAGCGATAGTTTAGACAGTGTAGCTTACTGGTACTGAATATTAAATGTTATTACAATTTATATCAATAGCTTGCAGAAGCTTTGTTTGCATGGTAGACTTGTTTGAAGATTAGATGTAATAAAATAAGTACCTATGTTTAAACAATTATGTATTTACAAAAATTGGAAAACATTACATGTTATATGTATATTATGGATTAAGATACAAGTATAAATGTTTATTGGATATACTAACATCATATATATAATGTATGGTTATCTATGTAAAATATAGCATGATTAATTCAAGCGTGATTCACTATTATAAAACAATATAATTTGCCTTTGCGCTTTCAAATCATATTGTACCTTATTAATATTTGTCTAAAATAAATATTTAACCAGTACATACTTAACATTTTCTTTTATTTTTTTAGTTTATCCTCATTAGCCATTTATACTTATTGACACTACTAAATTAGGTAGATAATACATGCTTAATTGTTTATTACAGTTATTTTATTCTATTTGAGCAATATTTATGCTACAGGTATATATAAAATATTTTTTTACATACTGAATGCTATAAATATCCCTTCAATAAATTTGTATTGGGAATACTATGACTACATATACAAGATTTGGTCACATATTTCAATATTCTTTCTAAAACACAGTTTCTATAACGACACTTAAAGTTAATGAAGTATCTAAGATAGAAATATTCATTCTGAATACTTGTCACCGAGGTGAACAATAGATACTGTTAATCAAACCATTCTTCCACATTAGGCGAGTTCTCCAAAACATCATTTGATTCACTGAAAATAAAAATATACATTTGTTAGTGACATATATTCACTGTCATAGCTGTGTATAATATGAATTAGAGGCAGTCCCGATGACTGGTTAACCACTGTGATTTCGACAAGCTCGAGTTAAAGTACTTGTGTTTATGTCAAAAGCAGAATTAAGAAGAATTCATTCAGAAGATTTTCAGCCAGAAATTACAAACATTGCAATAACAATGAGACTGATAATTAATAAATTAGTTGGGAGTTCAATCCTTGCCTGATAAAATGTGTTCTCATCACAATAATGGAATTCGAAATCAAAATATTTGAGAATTCAGCAAATTAAAACATAAACTACAAAATGCATACATGTGTGAAGCTGAAATACAAATTTAGGGACATATATTTAAAATAATGGAATAATAAATGTAGAAAGGTGTAAAACCTGTCTAATGAAGGATCATTGCTAAACATCTCTGTAGGGACGGTAGGTGGAGCACGCTCAGGCAACAGTTCCAAATATGACTGTCTTGATTGTAGATGTCGCTCTACTTCTTCTGGTGTCATGTGACCATCGCTGGCAGATAAGCCAAATCCTAGAGCTGGCGATGATTTCGCCATCATTACACCACTAGCTGGATGCTGTGAACAAATACATTACTAGTTGTTTACTTTTTAATCTTTGTTTATAATTTTTATAAGAGGATGAGTGTCCCCACTTTTTGTTAATTACTTTATAAAAGATGCTTAAAATAAATTTATAAAGAAAAATTTCTTTTTATCAATAAAACTTGAAAATATCTTGAAATCTGTAATGATGTGCAGATCATGTTTTGTCTTACAGGAATATTAGTATTTGGTGTTTTTTTAGGGACAACAGCTCTTTTCCTTTTCATAGTATTATTAAGACCTTTATTGATTGAAGATGGTGTAGATAAGGCTTGCTGTCCAGTAGTGAGGTCCACCTTTTTCCTGAAAAGAAATAAATATTTTTCTGAGGTCAACATATTGAAACCATCTACGTAGCTACAATGAAAGCTTAAAAAATATTAACATAAAAAAAGTAGTCATGCTAAAATAAAAAGTACCAATAATCAATAGGATTAATTAAATTTTATATTTTCATAGTTATACCTTTTCATAACTTCTGCCTGATTATATGCAGCATCATCAGAGGATTCTGTGTCTTCACTATCTGAAGTTGTGCTTTCATGTTTCTCATACTGCAAAAGTCTATCAAGCAAGAAACTGCGATCTCTTGAAACTTTTAACAGTCTCTTTTGACTGCATCTAAGAGCATCTTGAAAACATTCATTCTCCTTAAACATAAGTTTTAAGTTTTAATAATTTTTGTTTGTATTAATAATTTATAACAATTTAATTTTAAAGATAATATAACAATTTATAATATTAAATATACTTACATATATGAGGTATTTCAATTTCTTTTTTAAATTTAAATATTGTGCTTTATAATTGGGTTCTGGTTCTGGATCACTACTACTATCACTAGAGTAATCTTTTCTAGAGTCTCGACTGTTTGGTGCGTCGGCACTTACACTATTACTTGCACTAGCTGCTTCATTCGCCTGCATATTCGCTATAGAGCGACAGTACCACCCATCAAGCATCTTCTAAAAATATATTAGGTATTATTAAATAATATTTACAACCTGATATGCACTTGTTTACTAATTATAAACATTGCTATTTAAATTGGTGGTTATTTATTTAAACCTTTGGATAATTTTCGGACGCCAGTGTAGTTTTTTTTTAAGAAAAGAAAAATATTTTGAGGACGGGAATGAAACAAAAGTAAAATATATTTAAATAAAATTACAAATCCCAGTAATTGAGCAAATAATATAAATATATTTCTGACTTTGACAATTGAGAATCCAAGATAGGCAAATATTACACTATTTTAAAATAGATACTATAATACAGATTATTAACAATAAATTATTAGATATATATCACAGAACATATATACCCAAGGGCCAAGATGTATAATGTTCTGTACTGTTTCTTATTTATATTAACATTAAACTTCAACATGAAGTTTAAAAAATCGTGTCTCTTATTGTTTTTCTTTAATGGTAAGACAAAATTTAAAAAAGAATACTATATTGAATACTTAACTTACAACTAAAATAGCCATCTAATTAATTTCGATTGTTAAAAACTTATAAAAGTATATATCTTAGGATTTTTTTTAAATTCTATATATTTTTTCGCTTTCCTTTTTCTTTAGATTCTTAGCTGATTCCTTCAAAGCAATATTTGTAATTTGTGTCTGTTATATATCAGTAAAATATGTCCATACATAAGGTTTTTAATAATAATAGCTATAATTTAACTGTAGTACTTACGGCGATCGAAAGGGAAGACTAAACTTTGTATTTAAGCTGTTATTTATATATTTATTGTTTAGTCTCACGTTGTAGATAATATGCCAGTATACATTTATTTTTAACACGTTCTAATATGACTTAAAAACGTTATGTACCTACTGGTAGTAACTAAGACGTTGAGAACAATGATGTCTTATGTTAGATGACTAGATTCCAGTATCTTATTATTATCATTAATTGTCATTGTTAGAAACAACGTATTTTATATGAAATCACTGCCACTTTGCACATTATAATGACTAAACATTATCTTAAAACAAAATAAAAAAAAATGTTCAAAACAACTATTAAAAAAGAACTATCTATATAAACCTTAATAAGCCAATGATTTTAAAGGATTAATAATAACAAATGTACCTTAATTTTTATTGATTTAAATGTGCTTATTGTATAAACAAAGTTTTTTGTACCAATACCACAGGCATTTATTTTAAAAGCCCTTCGTGCACATTATTACTTAAATTTATAGATTATGTTGTTAATTTAAAAAAAACAACAAGGTGGATGTATTTTATAATTATAAAATATATCCAGTTTGGATGTGTTTTTATAATTATATATTTTTTTATTAACTCTACAGAGTATAACATAATGTTCCTTGAATATTATTAACCAATAAGATTTTGTAGGTAGGCAAGATCGGAAAGTCAATACGGTTTTCGTAATTCGCTTCTTTGGTCGTGTAATATGCGAACTTCAACTTGCGTTATAGAAAATTGAACTCTATCTAGACCGCATGTGCTCTTTCAGCTGAGTGTGGACCGTGCTCGTCGCGGTCAGTCGGTGCCGGATTCATTCCTCGTGTTGTTATGGCTCTCGGTGGTGAAGTGAATGACGATAATGCAACGAAACAAACATCACAGAAAGTGAAAAAATGTCCAGTGAATACTCATTTAAGCGAGAAAAGTGGTAGCGAGAATGGTAACAAAGGTAAGGTTTTCATCTATCGTACCCTGAGTTATGTAACATTTAGTATGAAGTAAATCTAAAAAAAATTGCATTTAATTTTATTTAGAAATAGGAACAATTACAGCCTGCAGTCATGTGACTGATAAACATGTGATCAAATAATTTTTTCATTTGTCAAAAAAAATACATGGATTAAACACCTATAAGATATCATTTAGATTAAAATTTTCATAAATTTAAATGAAAATATTATAAATAAAACTATTCCGTTATAAAAGTGCTTGAACTTCACATGGTATTACATCATTACACAAGGTTTCAATAGATTACTGCTTTCAAATTATTAACATAACAATCTCAAAAAATAGTTCAGTATATGACTAAATATAGTTTAATAGCATGCAACTACATTAATTTAACTTTGTTTTAAAAAAGTTTCTTGTAGCAGTAATAGTACAAGCTACATTAAAATGGCTATAATTGCTAGTGACTTGCAGTAGTCACCTGACCTATTTCTCACAGAGTGATATTTTTTTAAATGATACTATTATAATAACGGAATAAATTAAATTTGAATAAGAAGAAAAACCTCTTTTGTATAATATTGTGAAAAATTCTTTAGAGTAATATTTTAAATTAAAGTGTGCTTAGTACCTGCATAATATTGGCTTCAATATATTATATTTAAATTTAGTGAAATTAAGTTGCATGTTGTTTTTTTTATTATTATTTGACTTTAAGTTAGCTTAGATGAATGAATATTTTTAAAATAAAATATATATGGATTGAATAAAGGATTTAAATAATATATATTTTTGGTTCATAATTAATAGAAATTTATTATTAATATTGTATGACAATGATAGGGGTACCATAGTGGTGAATAACAAGGCAGATTCTAAGCCTCAAGTCTCTTAATTTAACCCTTCTTCTCCAACAAAGTCTCAACATTTAAGTTGCGAGTTCCAAGGACTGTTCTGAGCAGAAGCCCAATGCAATGGTGCTCTATACTATACTATACTATACTAGTAATGAATCCATGGACTTCTAACAAACATTTTCCCATTGGGGTTTCTATAATTTCTAGAATGTAATATCTAGAGTTTTTATTTATTATATACGAGGATTGTGGTAATAGGAATTATAGCTGAAAATGTTTTAAGGCAAACTTTTTATATGTATGTTTCTCTTGCAAGAACAATTTAATTAAAAGACAATCTGATAACTATTTGAGATTTAAATCATTAGCCATTTAAATTATTTATTTTAAGATCTACCTATTCATAGTAATGTAGTAAATATTAAATAATTAATCATTTATAAACAATGCATTTATTATTATCATATACATATACTTGGCTATGATTTCTTAAAGTACACAGATCACTTCAGCAAATGATCTTTGTATTTTCTAATAAATTAATGTACATGTGTTCATCATATGCATCACACATATGTCATCAGTCAAATTGACAATAATTATACTCCTTGGGAGAGTTTTAAAAGCCCTTTAATAAATTTGATTACGACCAAATGCAATAAGTCAAAATATAGGAATAGTGCTTAATACTTTTTAAAGTGTCACATTTTGTAAATATTTTAGTTTAATTAATTCAGGACCAGTTTCACCGGTTTTGAATAAAGTTTCAGATAGTAATGCAATAATTGATGCTATCTTACATACAGAGCATGAAAATAGAAAATAACTATTTCTTATATTTTCAAGAATAATTTTCTCATTAATTAATGTTAATAGTAGGTAACAATTCATACAGTTTGTTACATTTTTATATTACAAATAAATACGTAAAAATGAAATGCACGTGTCAAATGTGTATATACTAGACATTGCTATTCTAGTAACAGAACCTACATACCTAGAATTACTATATTTACTACACTGCTACACCAGAGGAGCTACAAATGCGCTGCCAGCCCTTAAGGTATACACAAAGGCGTGCTTTTTAAAGGTATCCATGTAGTATCAACTCAGAAATACTGCCGCAGATAAGCTATTCCACGTGCGAGAACAGTACTCCATATGAGGTCGAACCTGGACCCTATACAGGGCCAATCGGAGTTTTGGCGTCAATTCGTCGCTGTGATACCCAGTTTCTTAGAGATCAACTTGGCCTTTGGCTGGCAGTCCCTCGAAACTAAGGCACCAATATGCTGATACTGGGCGCGGCTTTCACAATAGTGTTTTTGAAAACTTGCGACAAGACAAATGAGATTTTTTGTGGTTAACAACACGCACTTATGTCTTCTGGTTGTTGAACTGAACCAGGTTCCTTTTACTCTATAAGCTAACATTCCCGAGGAACGGCTCAACAAACGACACAACCTTATTTCAGCACTGGTCAATTTTTTGATCACCGCTATTTATCATAGGGAAGAGCGACCTTTATAATCAACGGGCAATTTTAAACACTAGTTACAAAAAATGTTTTGGTTTAGTATGTAGAACCATTTTATTGTAATAAATGTTATAACAATATGTTTATTAAAGAAAGAGAATAAATAAATTCAATTTTAGAAATGTCTGGCGCACTTGGTCCGCAAGCGGCTCTCGGGCCGCGTGCTTTATTTAACATGTCATTTTCATATTGCGGTGTTGGGTGACGAAATTCAACATCCCGCTAAGTATTATCAAAATGAAAATAATTTAAAATTATTCCATGGATTCGACTCGACGACTCGATTCGACTTTAAATGTCACAGCCATCGCGTTTACTGTCCCGACAGCGCTATGTTAGCATGAATAGATTTTTCTTATAATTCATGTTTTGAATTAGCATATAATTTTGACAAATAAATTCGTTATTAATAAATAGAAATATACAAATAGTGAATTGTCTATAGTTGCCACGAATGGATATATTTAATCGATAATATAGTTCCAGAACAATAGGGCAAAACTCAATAACATGAATATCAACCAATACTATCAAAGGAATCATTAATGTTGGAATATTACAATGTAGGTAAATAATATTTCTTTAAGTGAAGTTTACGGTGTTATATAGATTTTTTAAGTCAACTTTAAATTGAAATAATGTTTGCAAAAATATTATTTTTTAAAAAAAAAACTTTTCTTTACATGTATCTATATTTAGAAGACAATTGGTTTTTGTTTAAATTGATATAACAACACGTTGTACAAGGTCATTTCTATATATCATGTGAGGCATCTATTTACTGAAGCCATCAATATGTAAAAGCAGTGTTACGATTACTAGGTCACAGTGTTCTCTCTTTACATGTATTTTAAGCGAAGCCGAGAACTGTATAGTACCGATGACCACTATTTAACATGTATACATAGAACTAGCCAAACTTAGCTGCCCTCAATAAATTATATATATAAAAAAAACTGCTGTGAATGTAGACTATATAGGAATGATATGTATAATATAGCTTTCTAGAAAAATATGATTACACAATTATAGAGTTTTCATTTGATCAATATAATGTCACTTATATAGAGGTTATATCAATTAATACAAAGCTAGGCTATGTCGATTGAGATGGCAGTATTTATAATTATATGTCGATGTGTAAATATTAGGATTTTCAGCTTCAAAAACTCAGATATTATTTTTATTCTTCTAATTAAAAAAAATAAAGAATCAGCTTCACGGTGTATCCCGCACACATCACACATCAGGGTAGGCAGAGGATATCTAGTGTTACACTCCGTTCCCCACTTCCACTTTAAGTTTATTTAAAAAATATTAAAAAACGTATTAAATCGTACGTTGACAGGTTTTAGATTGATAGTGCTACAGTGATAAGCATTGATAAGATTTTATGTGATGAGATTTTTTACTTGAAAATAGAAGTGTTATCAGCAAAATTTTATTTTTCGTATGAGATTTATTGTGGCCCAAATTAAGCGACTAAAGTTCAGTACATTAAAACTTGTAAAAAATACTTACCTACTTATTATGCCAACAAATCAACCAAATATAAAAATATTAAAAACCAGTATAAAAATAATGTATGTACCTATTACGGAATTGTAAACAGATGTACAAAAAAGTCCGCAGTAGTATATATCTAGATAGATATCTAGACAGATCTGTATCTACTAAAGATGGCTCATAGTAAAAAATCATATACCATATAATAAAATATAATTACATAAAATACCGTTATTATACTTTATTGAGTGCAAAACGCAAAATACGATGAGTATTCAAGCGCGGCGTTGAGTTCCGCCACTCAACACGCAATGCCTCCAGAACTCGATGGAAAGTGGGGAACGGAGTGTCTTAACACTAGGTACCCTGCTGTTTACGGCATACAGGTGAAGCTGATTTGATTTAATCAAAATTACACTTTACAGCATATTAAAACGAGTATCTTCAAATATACCAAACATTTAAAAATTAAAATGCGGGCCACGAGCCCATGACAGCGGGTCACGCGAGGCGACCTGTCATACGTACATCTGCTCTCGGGATGCGATGTACTTTCATCGTTGATATTGTTTCGGCGTTAAGATTTAAAATATACAGCAGGATTGTGCTAGACTTTTTGTGTCAAGGAGGCACAAAAAGTGCTTCACACAAATAATAATTGAGGAGGATTGTAATTTTCATATTTATATAATAAAGCGGAAGAGTTTATTTGTTTGTTTGTTTAAACGCTAAGATCTCGGGAAATACTTGTCGGATTTACTTTTGTTTTATGTTGTATAAAAGCTACATTCCTCAGTAGTGATATAGGCTATACAACATTACAGTTTAATTAAATAACAAAATAACAATAAATAGCGCTGCGGAAACAGTTACACATATGTAAGTAAATAGCATTACAAAAACATTCAGTTTCATTAGGTCTAAAATAAGGTCCGCGACACTCTATATTTATCTGTTATAAATACGTCACAATAAGGCATTTTATGATAAAAATAATTAAAAATTGCAGGGTAAAAATTCACCATTTTTTAGTTGACAAAGTTACTGAAACTTACGAGCTAAAATTATTCCACCAAGGAAAATTTATGAAGATAAGCTTTAGCTTTTATAGCATGTAATTTGGACGTATACTTTTCGAGAAAATGTAAAAATAAAGTAATTCAATGCTCGATTTACGGCCGCAAACCTAGGCTCGACTTCCGCGGGGCGCCCTTGCCGCCGATGACATCCTCTCAAGCAACTACGTAGTGCTTGAATGTTATATTGAATGTATAAATTATATAATCAATCTATTAGCAAATGCAGCATAATAAAAAAATTATAAGTGGTATGTGGGCGAAGCCGCGAATGGGCCACTAGTATTTCGATAAAATAATAAATTTAAGTTTGCCCAAATTGGAACAAAGGGATGACCGTCTACGGTCGGTCGGTTTGCATATTTGTAATATTCTGTCAACACAGAAAAAATATGAAATAGCCATAAATGTATAATTCACGCAGACGAAGCCGCGGAAAAAAAGCAGAACACTACTATTCTATACTATGAGTAAATAATGTTCTAACCTAAGCACACAAAGTTATTAATACGCAAAACGCAACCAGTCGTGACACTGTAATTTATAATACAAACTTAAGAATTTGCTTTTTTGGGTATACAACATTAGCTGTAACACATTGTGCCTAATTATTATGGCATTATAACTGTTAACGCAATGTTCAAAATGTTGAAACGACACATTTTTTAAAGTATTATTTTTTAAAGTATTATCTATGTTAAAACGGTAGCATGCACCTGTATCTTATTGATGTATTCTGTAGCATTTAGAAAAAAGTTTTATGTTAATAAGTTTGCGAAAAATAAATATCTACTGTTCTGCTAATGTCAATCTAAACCAAGTGCCAGAGTCGGCGTGCGGCCAACAGACAGAATTCTGGCTCGTCTTACGCAACGTCATTTAGTATGGTTGCCATGCACTTAGTAAGAACATAGTTTATTGCAGCAATGACCCTCAATATATCTTTTTTTATAGGGTATAAGTTCAAAGTCGCATAATTACAATATAGCAAATTATGAACATTATACATATATATTTTCATATTATCTTTTATTCACACTTAAGGTGTTCTTTATATTCGTGTCGTACGTTGGTTTGGATCACATTACGCATGCTGCAAACAGTCAAGCGAACTTGATATCTAATATCTGCATTTACTTCTGCGTAGTTGAAAGTTACCCAATGATACTCAATTCATCAACTCAATCTCATGTAAAATTAATTTTATTTATTATAATTGACCAAAACTGATATTGAATTTGAAGTCAACTAACCTCATGTATACTATTTTCAAATATCATAAACTTGTCATCTAGGCTTTTGTAAATATGTCAAATTTTCAATAATATTCCTTATTTTATCCAATTGGTTATCGGAAAAGACTAACATACGAGTATAAAGTAAAGCCAAGAAACCAAATAACATTATATTCCATCAGTTAAAGGTTAAATATTCAGATATTGTTGAAGCGCAACGTGGGCTGCTCTTTGCATAATACATTGATGGTTGCCGTTTAGACGGGCGGCACAAAATAATGCTGTTTATCTGAATCGAAATCAAAATTCGATTATGCGGCTTGACGTCATACGTTACTCATAAAAACTTGAGATTCGACTTAACAGGATATATAGGAATATCCTGAGTAGGTGAGAGAAATATTCTGTAACAGAACATCTATAATAAATATAGTCAATCTATTTCTTTGTCTTCTCCAAACTGAACAACTAATAAAAAGACTCTTTATTTTACTATTTATAAACGTAAATATTAATAAGAAAATTTGAGAGTTTATTACAATATGTTTTTAAGGATGGTTCAACTGATATTTGCGTTCGTTGAAAGATAGAGTTCACACGCGAGGCAAATCGTGTCAACGTCTGTTTATCATAGCATTTTGATTTAATATCTGGCTTCATGTGCGCCTCGTTTCTCTTATCTTGCTTGGTAAACGACAACCAAGATAAAATCAACGTTCAGTAGATATCTTTCCCTAATTCTCGTACGTCTTAACTATTAACAGTCACATTCTTTTTATGATGCTATTATAAAATGAACCTTATTGTTTCTCATTATCTCTTATGATTGTTGTTTGTGTTCTCTTATCAAACACACCTACTTATTCGTTCACGCAGCTATATTAATGATCGAAATATGGGCCTTTGTAAATCGTTTTATTAATAGAAAAATAACTTCTACTCATGTTTTAGCTATCTTTTATTACATGATTTCAGTAAAATTTAAATTGGCACTTATTTTGATATGAAAGTAGTAATAAAAGTTATATGTTTAATTGACAAAACAGAACACAACAGTCTTCACAAAGAACGGCGTCGATGGCGTCTATTGTTGGCGGTATCCCGTAACTATCTATTATTGACTCGTCGCTGGAGATATTTGGCGGTGCGCCAGCTCTGACCACGTGTTCACTAGTCACAAGACGAGACATGCGTGCTAGATATCTTACACTTTGTTCTACGGCTTTCCTTGCATTTTTATTATGGTCAATATTTTTGTTTTTAAGACTTAACACGGTCATTTTCTGGTCTTTACAGTCCCAAAAAGCGAGAAAGTGTCTAAAATGAAAAAAGAATCAAACAAAAGCTTAAAAGCGGTCAATTACAGTAATGGTCATGTTAGCGCACCAAATGGACGCGCAGATGACGAGGGCGGCGGTGGTAGCGCCACATCGCCGCGAGTGTCTTATGCAGCAGCCGCCCGCAAAGCAGCCTCGCCGCAGTCAAACAACACGTCCCCGCAATTTCTGCAGAACACAGGTGTGTCATAAAGGACGTTGACTTTGAACGTTTCATTTTACCTTCGACATTAGATCGTATTTTTAATTAATGTATACTAGCGGCACGCTCGCGGCTTTGCCCACTATTAAAACTGAACTGAAATTAAAATTGAACTACCCAATTATTTATATACTAATCTGGATTACTTTCGTATTCTGATAACATTGTTTTTGAAGACAATATATATACATTGAAAATTATAATTTCAGTCATTTCAATAAAGCAGTTATTTAGTAGCAATTTCGTCCAACAAAATACCTTGTATTTGTATAATTTTTTTATTTATAAACCGACTGAAATAAAAGACATACTAAATGTTAAATGATGTTTTTCAAAATACAATAGTGAAAAAAAGCGTGCAAAAAAACGCACTAACAAACAAACATCTATTAGATGCCTAAAATAACAATATTTCTCATATATTTCCCATGTACCTACAGATAGCGATTAACAATTTTATAATATCATATGTATAGGTTTATTTGTTTATAGATAGATTGTTAATATATATTACTTTTGTAACATGAGTTTTTTATATAATGAAATAAGCAACATATTTTAAATTTTATTAAAATAAATGAACATCTATAATATAGTACGGAACTTTTAGTTCTATTTAAACATATTTTCCAAATATACATAGGAGAAATTGAGAGAGACCTTTTCCTTTTTCTTTTGCACTAATACCAAAAAAAAATCTGATTGATATAAGATTGGTTTTTAATGGCATGCTTAACTGATAACAATATATTTCTTAGCAAAATTTAAATAAGCATAGTGGTAATCAAGTATACATTTATTAATTTTTAGAGTGCCCTAGAGGAAAACTTTGCGACAACTCATCAGTGTCTAAATCCGACGATTCGGCTATGAAACTAAACGGTGAGAAATGTATGATAGATGACAATAATGAAAATAGTAATGATAAATCAAGTACCAAAGAACCAATTGTAAATGGAGCTGAAGATGTAAAGGTTGTCAATGGTGACCCAAAAAATATTTTAGATTGTGATATTAGTATTAGTGATACTAAAATAGTTTCTAATGGAATTAACAGTGATTCAGATGACACAAAATCTAGTAAATCAGATGAAAACAACGATGTCGTTTTAGACCCGAAGTTAAATTTAAATGTTTCTGATATTAAATCAGCAAATAGCAAAAAGAAAGATAAAAAGAAGAATTCAGAGAAAAATAAAGAAGTTGAAGTAAAGAAAAATTCTAAACTGAATAATATCTTGGACGAGAAAAAAGACGAAGATAGCTTAAAGAAATTAGATAAAGATAAGGATAAAACTGATGATGAAGTTTGTAAAGTTGTTAATGGTGACAAAGAAAGGGAATCATCTCCAAGTGAAGATGGAGAAGAAAAAAAACGTGATGCCGAGGTTGTGTTCATACAAGATATGGGATTTACAGTAAAAATTGTTAGCCCTCGAGCTGAACCCTTAGATATTCAGGTACAGCACATTTAAAATATTTGAATTTTTAATTAGTATTATATCTATCATAAGCAAGGTATTAATGATTTGTTTTTTAGGTTTCCAGCATGGAACTTGTTCAAGAAATACATCAAGTGCTTATGGATCGCGAAGACACATGTCATAGAACATGTTTTTCACTTCAGCTCGATGGTGCCACCTTAGATAATTTTGCCGAATTAAAGAACATTGAGGGACTTAAAGAGGGTTCCGTTATAAAGGTATGTGTTAAAGATAAATATTTATGTCTATTAAGTGTAATAAATCTTTTTGTTATATTGATCGGACTAAATTAGAAATTAAATGGTGAATAATATTACAGGTGGTAGAAGAACCATATACAATGCGTGAGGCTCGCATTCACGTGCGCCACGTCCGCGATCTTCTCAAATCTATTGATTACGTAGATGCGTACGCAGGCCAGGAGTGCAGTTCTCTTGCTTTTCTTAATGTTATCACTCAAGGCGATATCTTAGGTACATATTTATTTTAAAACACGGATGTTGCATACTTCATAATATTATACAGAACATTTAAAAATGAGTTTATTACAGAAAAGAAAAAATCAAGACCGGAGAGTGTTGACTGTACTCCGCCAGATTACATTATGCCAGGTAGTACGGAGCGACCTTTATTATCACTTCACCCGGGTCTTACAAAGGAAAATAAAGCCCCACAGTGCTTGAAGGTATGGGATATATGCATATATGAATTAATAAAATATTAGGCAAAAAGCTTACTTACAAATTATTTACTAAAATTTAATATTTTTTCCAATAGGTTCTTACAACTTCAGGCTGGAATCCACCCCCAGGACCTCGTAAAATGTGCGGTGATTTACTATACTTGCACGTTGTTACTTTGGAAGATCGCCATTTCCATATAACAGCGTGCCCACGTGGTTTCTTCCTCAATGAGTAAGTGTTTATTTTATAATTTTTTTGAACGGTTTTTATATTGTTAAGCTATTTATTCTATATAGTCTTTGTAAGTGACAGTAAAAATGTTAACAAATTTAAAATGATAAATCTGACTGTATTAATTTATGATTTATATACCCATAACAAGCGTCGCTAAAGGACGATAAGTAAAGGCCGCTAATCTTATAAGGCAATAAATATTATTTTACAAAAATTTCATATGTTTGTTTAGATGAATAATAATTTTCGTGACCGATTTCATTAGAAATAAAGGATAATAGTGGTCGAAATTTGGTTATTTTTTATTAATTATATTTTTCAATTCAATTGCAATTGACACATTTTTATTTTCATTTTGTAATATCACAAACATTTCCTCAAATTTCAGATCTACTGAAGAACTGTTCAATCCTCGTCCATTCAACCCGTCCCTACTTTGTCATTCCCTCATAGAGCTTCTAAGTATTGTATCACCAGCGTTTAAGAGGAACTTTGCACTGGTGCAGAAGAGACGCATGCAAAAACACCCGTTCGAAAGGGTCGCTACACCTTACCAGGTCTATCAGTGGGCTTCACCAATGCTCGATCACACGGTGGACGCCATACGAGCGGAAGATAGTAAGATTCTGCTTTAAATTATTTATTTTTTGTAAATTTAATGTGAAAAGTCGTACATTTTCATTTATTAGTTTCAAATTCATGTAATGAAAGTGTATATGACAAGCTTCACCTAGAGTTCTTCAAGAGTTATATTTGTTTATCGTGCGTAACTTCGTTGGCATGGACTTTAGTAGCTTTTTGATTCGATTGAAGGTTGTGAAACAGTAAAGTAATTGTGTTATTGAGGGAATTTTTAAAATTATTTTGCTTAGAGTTCCCTACACCTTAAGACACCTAAATGGTAAATTTCAACTGACTACACTGCGTTTTAGCTGTACATTACTTCGCAGAGCTATAAATGAAATGATTGATGTAAACGTTTTGTGTACAGCGTTCTCGTCCAAGCTGGGCTACGAGGAGCACATCCCGGGGCAGACGCGCGACTGGAACGAGGAGCTGCAGACCACGCGCGAGCTGCCGCGCGCCACGCTGCCCGAGCGCCTCCTGCGCGAGCGCGCCATCTTCAAGGTACGCCTTACTGTGGGCTCATGACGGAGTGTGAGTGATCATAGTACATTTAGAACAAAAGATTTCTGCACTGATGTTCCAATATAATATTGTCTTAGTGTAAAGTTGCAAAATATGTGACTTCATAATTGATACGGATCTCACGAGGAGGGGTCAAGGAGTAATGAATAGTATGCTGGAATAATTCTAAATTTATTTGTTAAAATAATACAAATATATTATATATGTTCCTAATATACAATATTATGTAGTCTATGTCATACAGACTTGCCAACCTCGGGATAGCAAAGAACAGCAAATGGAACTTAAAATAAACAGTAGAAAACAGTAGAATAGAATAATTCATTAATAATTATACAACTACTTTTAGATTTGTAATGAAACTAAAGTTACAATGAAAAGATCTATCCAAAATATAATTAATTTTATTAAAATTATTAACTCTATCAATATTTTAAATTTCATGGCCTTCGATGTTTACGTAGTAGATTACGTACATAAAAAAAACGTAACTCTTATAATATCACTTCGTTGTTCTTCTGCTTCTATGTCTGTGAAGACTGTTTATCACAAGATCGTGTGGATATGTTAAATTGTAATCTAAATCTAAATAATTGTAATCGTGTGGATATGTTAAATTGTAATAAATATCAAATAACTTGATTTACGATTTATCAAAACTCAGAAAATAAAAAGTTAACGCAATCTAAAACTACGAATAATTATTGTTTTTGCTGAATTTTGTGTGAAATTCACTGCGCGCAAATCTTTTAGGGTCAAAAAATAACATCAACGGGAAATTTTATGAAATTTGTCTTAAAGTGAGAACTTCTATTTTTAGTTCTTTTCGTATGAAATTAGTGCGTACTTATACATATTCGTCAATTTTAATAAGCAAGTTTTCGTTGACTTACAATTATAATTATTTTTATACATTTTTTAAAAACAGTACATATACGAACTAAAACACAAAACAGGGACTACTAATCTACTGTTAAAACATTAAGGTTAGTAACTCTGATATCATAGTACATGGTAAGTATTGTGTAGTTAGGTAGTAGTAAGTAATTATAAAACTCATCTAGATATCACCTTACTTCTAAGTAATCATTTATAAAATTAATGTGAAGATAAACATTATTATTTTTTTATGACCGGTAGTAATTGCATATACCAATAGTAATATAATTGATATTGATGATAAGAAGGGAGAAGATGTGGTCAGTCGGATCTCCAGAATTCCGCGGAAAATAAGAAACGGAGTGTCTTAACACTAGGTTCCTTATGTCTACCACGCCACATGTGGGATATAGCGTGAAGCTGAAAAAAAAGAAAAAAAATTGTCTATGCATATATATCGCCGTTGTTAAAATTCGAATATCCGGTATTCGGCATAATATACTATTAAAGGCAAGCCTTAATTTGATATATATAATTTTTGTACATTATGCTAGGTGCACAGTGACTTTGTAGCGGCTGCCACGCGCGGCGCCATGGCAGTAGTGGACGGCAACGTGATGGCCATCAATCCCGGTGAGGAGCCCAAGATGCAGATGTTCATTTGGAACAATATATTCTTCTCCCTTGGCTTTGATGTTCGCGATCATTACAAGGACCTGGGCGGAGACGCTGCAGCTTTCGTAGCACCAGTGAGTATTTATAGAGGTGTTATTAGTCTTACAAGGTTCTCGTGTCTGTATTTCTGTTTGTAACATCGCTCCCAAACAGATGAATAGGATGAGTGTTCTTAGCCATGACTTAAGAAGATATCTTTAGCATTTTGTAGTCATATTTTATGTCAGAGAATTTTTATTTATCAATAATTTTATACTATTAATATGCAAGTTTCATGGTTACTACAATTAAGAAATACTAACTCTTTTACATGAACAAAAAAAATTATAACTATATACCAAGGTAAATCAAAACAAAATTGATACGGCTGTCTTAATAAATTTACTTAATATATCGATAGGTACTTCTAAAGTATGCAGTAGATTATGAAACGACTTTTATAATTGTGGATATATTTATATATATGTACTATACATTTTGTAGTTTCTGTAATAGAAAAAATGTAACTAAAAAAACAGAAGAAGCTTATCACCGAGCCGATAGTAACCAGACACAACAAACTCCATATTCCCTAATAGTACTTACCAGTGTTGGGTGTATGCGCGCAGAAATTTTTAGACTTTATAAAATAACGAAGGCCTAGCCCTACTGTTTCACTATTGGCTCTCTTTCTATCAAAATAATCATTAAATAAACTATGTATCCGAAATGAGCACAACAAAAAATAAACAGTGCATAATATATAATACATTGTATGGTGTTAAAAAGAAAAAAGAAGATTTTTATTATTATTTTTTTATTTTTTTTATTTTTTCTCTATTTTCTTTTATTTATTTATTGTTACGGTATAAGTAAAAAGAAACTATACAACAACACAAAAAGTAATATACTATACAAATCCACAATTAAAAGGAGAAGAATGTTAAAGTATATAGTTTTAACTGATTATTGCAGCGCAACGACTTGCAAGGCGTGCGCGTGTACAGCGCGGTGGACACGGCGGGCCTGCACACGCTGGGCACGGTGGTGGTGGACTACCGCGGGTACCGCGTCACCGCGCAGTCCATCATACCCGGCATACTCGAGAAGGAGCAGGAGCAGAGCGTGGTCTATGGGAGCATCGACTTCGGCACCACTGTGCTGTCTCATCCCAAGTATATGGAACTTGTGAGTAAATAAGTGCTTACGATATACAGGGTGTGTGATATAGCCCCTAACTAAAATGAACAAGATAAGAATTTCAATTTCGACGTAGCGTGATGAGAACATATGGCTTAGTGGACAGAGTGTTTGATTTTTTATAGGTTTTTTAAATAATATTTTTCAATAAAATCATATTTGCAGCCTAAGTTTTTTAAAATATTTTATTTACTAATTATACACAATACATTTATTTTTCTATACAAAGTTTAGATTTCTTTTTATGTCATAATTAAGAAAGAAAATTCTATAATATTTATACCTTAAACGTTCAAAATTATATATAATTTACTAACTATATAAATGGTATAATATAATTGATTTTATTATTAGGTTATATTATAACTTAAAATGTATTTTTTTTGTTTTAAACCAATCATTATTTATATAATGAATCAAGTCGATTTGTGTTTGAACTCGGAAACAATTATTGTTTTGTTTTTAAATAGTAATGATAATAAAAAAACAACTGTTTCCTTAACCTTGAAGTAATACAATCAATTAAAGTGCCATAAAATATCGAGTTGGTTACGATCATCAATACAACATTGTAATGTGTTGTACTACTACGCCATCATGATGCAGATCTTTAGTGAATTTGAAGGTCGTGTAGAAAAGTTTCAAAATAAAAATTGTATTTAATATATAAAATAAATAGTTGCCTTTCTAAAGGATTAAAGTTACAATGAAGTCCCTTTCTTCTATAGTTATAATAAAATCGTATCGGATCGGTGTCTGTACATGGAATACATCTCTCTTTGCCTACCCTGCTGTGTACGGGACACAGCGTGACGATGATTTTTGATTAAATTTATTTGTCTGCGTGGTTCTTCACATTGATCTCAGAAATGGTTTAACCGATTTAAATGTAGTTTTCATTATTCTATTTTGGCAAATTTCTCTTAGCATTTAGTGTTCGTTTTATTTCAATCGGTTCACAAATAAAAAAGTTATGTCAATATAAAGTGTAAATGTGTGCTACAATATTGCTACAAAATAAATCATTTATTGAATTGGCTAAAGCTTTAGCTATCAATGTATAAACAATGTCTTAAAAATGATAATGTTGTTAGATCAACAAAGTAATTCAGATGAAAAAATAAATAATTGTATAGTACAAGCGGGCGAAGCCACGCGGGGGCTACTAGTTAATAAATATGAATGTTATTTATTTTCGTGAATCATAATAAAAATAATTTAACTTTCAGTTGAGTAAAGCCGGTCAGCAATTAAAGATAATGCCACACTCAGTGATAAGCGCTAACGGTGAGACAGTGGAGTTGTGCTCAAGCGTCGAATGCAAAGGCATCATCGGTAACGACGGCCGCCATTACATACTGGACCTGCTTCGCACTTTCCCGCCGGATGTTAACTTTTTACAGTGTATGTATTTGAAATAATTATTATTTTGTTTGTTATTTATTGTTGTTTTTTTTTTGTTGTGATGTAGATATGTTTTAAAGTTTTGATGTCTTAATATATATATAAGTAATTGTAATTTTTTATGTCACATAGTAATATTTTGATTAAGGCCGTCCTGGCGTAGGTGCACAAGCGTTCAGTTGTAAACGCGACGGTTGTAGGTTCGACGTTCATTCGGGGGAATGAAATATTTTATATTGTTATTTCCCCGCTGTGACGAGAAATAGCGCAGCGTTGAGTTTCGCCACTCAACATGCAATGCTTTGAGAATTCCGCGATAAGTGGGCAATGGAAAATCTTAATGAGAACGGAGTGTCTTAAGACTAGACTACTATGTCCAGGATACATCTAAAAAAACGCGAAAAAGAATAATATTTTTTAAAACAATTTTCAGTGGAAGATGATGAATTGAGAGAGGATATTAAATCAATGGGCTTCCCGATTATACATAAGCACAAATTGTGTTGCCTAAGACAAGAATTAGTTGATAGTTTTGTTGAGTAAGTATATTAATTCAAATTAAACAACAAGTTCAATTCCAATTTATATTGGATTGATTGATTTAATATTTTAATTATTATTTTAGAGCGCGATACTTTATGTTCATACGTTACGCTGCCTTCCACTTACAACAGTTAAGTGCGAAACGCCAACGTGAAACTTCTGAACAAAAATCCATCGAAGCTAACAAGGAAAATGTTAAAAAAGAGGCTGCTAAAGAGACAGAGAAGGACACAAAGAGGGAAAGCAAGAGCCAAGAGAAAGAAACAAAGGATAAGAAACAAAAGAAGGATGACAAAAAAGAGAAGCTAGACACTGCCAAAAAAGTTGAAGTAAAAGAGAAAGCGAAAGAAAAAGAATCGGTGGATAATGTAGAGGTTAAGGAAAAGGAAGATGAAATATTGCTCAACGAGAATTACTCTGAAATTGATACGGACGTTGCCAAGAAAATTGTGGAGAGCATAACAGATTCCATCTGCAGTGGAGATAAACAAGAAAATGATTGTAAGTATTATTATAATATATGTCATTATTATATACAAAGGGGCCGTTGTAGCGTAGAAGTAAACGTAAGAACTGAGGGCTCGATCCCCAATTTGTGAAACAGGGTGTCTTACCACTAGGTTCCTGCTGCTTATCGGTTCAGCTAACAAACTAGCTCGGTGGTGAAAAGACAAAGTGCGACGTTAATTTTCTACACATAAAATGTAATGTCTCAAAAATTGAGATACAGCTCAAAGCTAAAAGAAAGTTATGTTTCCAGCGGGATCGCGGTCTCGCGCAGTGGTGGCGGCGGCGGCGCGCGCCGTGGCGTCGCTGAAGGAGTCGGAGTTCGACGTGCGCTTCAACCCCGACGTGTACTCCGCCGGCATCCGCCACGCCGCCGCGCCCGAGCACCTCGCGCGCCAGCGTCACCTCGTCAAGGAGGCCGCCGCCTTCCTGCTCACCACGCAGATCCCCGCCTTCGTGCGCGAGTGCCTGGAGCACACGTCGGCGCCCATGGACGGCGCGGGGCTGGCGGAGGCGCTGCACGCACGCGGCATCAATGTGCGCTACCTGGGTCGCGTGTGCGCCGCGCTGCGCCCGCACGCGCCGCTGGCCTACCTGCACAGCATCGCTCTGGCGGAGCTGCTGCTGCGCGCCGCCAAGCACCTGTACACGCCCTACCTGCAGGCCTGCGAGGCCATGTGCACGGGCGCGGCCGCGGCGCACTTCCTCAACTGCCTGCTGGGCGCCTGCGCCGCGCCCGCGCCCGCCGCGCCCGAGCCCGCGCGAGCGCGCCCACGTGGCCGCCGCGCCCGCCGCGCGCACCCCGCGCCCGCCTCGCCGCCGCCCTCACCCGACTGGCACAACCTCACGCCCAAGGCGCTCTTCGCGCAGATCAAGCAGGAGCTCAAGGTGTGTTCAACATCGGCGTTCGAAAAATCGATTTAATATACAGGGTGGAAGTGTCAGCGCTCCTTTTACGGGACCAGCATATAGGGTAAAATATTTTAAACCCATACCTAAAGAAATTAATCAAGATACCTCAACAGTTTAGACGTAGGATTTTTTTTTATTTTACGATGTTTATCCATACTTGTATTTCGTGACGCAGTTACGCATAGATACCAATAACGTAAACACATACTACGACAAAAATACTACTAAAGGTTAAACAACATTAAACTTTGCCGCCAATACCTACGACTTGATTTCGGAATAAGGCGTATGCGGCGGTTTCCCTTTAATAAATTTATGTGTGCATGCGTCATTCTTAACAAATGGCGTTTTATATTACAACAATAATTTTATTATTTTGTCTAAAAAAATCACTTTTTTATTTTTGGGAAAAAAAATAAATTATTATATTATACTTTTATAGAGTAGTTAAAACTATGGTTTCATTTAAAGTGGTGCTGAGACTTCCATCTTAATTAATATATTTGTTGTAGATTCAACAACAATAAGATGTGGACAATGAGATCATATTTGTCTATAAATATGAAAATAAATTTCCGTATCATATGATTTTATTTATTTATCAATACATATATGTATGTATACAATTATTATAAAATATATGTTTATAAAACATTTTTGCGTTAATTTATAGGCATACTGGGGTTATGAGCTAAATGCAGAAAATATGGAAAACTTTATTGAAAAATACGCTCTACAAAAAATATCACTGCTAAGGTGGGTGAAACTTTTCACAATTGAATTTTAATAATTGTCATAAATTAATTTTACAAGGATTGACCATTGTCCTAATTCATCATTACCTAATATTGTTACAATTTTTAGGTCATTTGCACTAAAGGTTGGCTTACAAGTGCTGTTGAGAGAATACGACTTCGATAACAAGAACAAGACCACATTTTCTGGATCTGACATTATGAATATTTTCCCTGTCGTTAAACATATCAATCCGCGGGTAAATATAAATACATATTTCTTATAGTGTTATTACATAAAAAAAAACAACAAATGAATTTAGACAAATAATGAACTAATGTTTCAGGCATCCGACGCGTACAACTTCTACACCACCGGCCAAAACAAGATCCAGTCGGGCGCCGTGTCCGAGGGCCACGAGCTGATCGCGGAGGCGCTCAACCTGCTGAACAACGTGTACGGCGCCATGCACGGCGAGATCGCGCAGTGCCTGCGCATGGTGGCGCGCCTGTGCTACGTCACGGGCGACCACCGCGACGCCATGGCCTACCAGCAGAAGGCCGTGCTCATGTCCGAGCGCGTCAACGGCATCGATCACCCCTACACCATTACTGAATATGTGAGTGGTAGTAACTTTTTAAAACGCCTTTATGAGTGAGGGATGTGATTTAAATTTCTATTAATATATTATATTATACTGTTATTCTAATATTATAAAATTAATTTTGCTTGGACGGATTACTGGATAGATGGATGGATTGGAATTGTAAAATTTTTAAAAAATTGATTAAGAATTGCGACGTTAGTTCCGCCACTCGACACGAAATTGAGCGGAAATTGAAGAAAGCTAGAGACAGACACTAGTTTGTCTCTAGTTTTCTCCTGCTTATTCTGCTTTAAGCGAAATACAGCGTGAAGGTAAATAAATTAAGCAACTAAAATATTTTTTCAGTCCCACCTGGCGCTTTATTGTTTTGCCAACGGACAAGTCAGCACAGCTCTCAAGCTGTTGTATCGAGCGCGATACCTTGCTTTGCTCGTTTGCGGTGAGAACCATCCTGAAATGGCATTGCTGGATGTAAGTATTTGATTTGGTAATACTATTTATTGTTAAACTATTTTATTAAATTATATTGTAAAATTAATAGTTTCAAATGAAAATTCTATTTAAGACATAGAATTCTATTAAAATATAGACTAGTATAGAGTTTTTAGAAATAAATTATTTATTTAAAATTGAAACATAATAATAAATACTTTACTTGGACTACATTTTTATTTTTATTAATATTTAATATATGAGCTTTTCACGCGCAGTCGACAGGTAAAAAATGCGAGGCCTCCTTTTGGTTTATTTTTTAATATAAAGAAATTATTTTCATATGGGTCATCAACACAATCGCACAATATTTTTATGTGACCGTGTTTACTTTAAGAGTTATAGAGGTTCGATGTTGTGAGAAAATTAACAGATATGTGAATAAAATAGATTCCATATTAAATGAGATTTTTAATAGTATTTTAGATAAATATATTTATTTATTTTTTATACAAAAAAGTAGGTATTCATTTATGAAGAAAAAAAATCAGAAATATAGCATTTTTTTAATTTTTGGTCTGAAATG
The DNA here is from genome assembly GCA_013403705.1 of Heliconius hermathena. Lineage (NCBI taxonomy): Eukaryota > Metazoa > Arthropoda > Insecta > Lepidoptera > Nymphalidae > Heliconius > Heliconius hermathena. The sequence goes on from JAAIXJ010001829.1 coordinate 193,899, forward strand.
AAAACAATAGTGTGTAAGCAAACCTCACAGTAAGACAGGCAGTGAGCGTGTTGTCACTTTGTTGTCGCAGAGCAACATCGCGCTGATCCTGCACGCGGTGGGCGAGTACGAGCTGTCGCTGCGCTTCGCGGAGCGCGCGCTGCGCGTGACGGGCGCCACGCACGGCGCGCGCTCGCTCAAGGCGGCCGTGGCGCGCCACCTGCTCGCGCGCACGCTGTCCTGCCTCGGCGACTTCCGCGCCGCGCTGCTGCACGAGAAGGAGACCTACTCCATCTACAAGCAGCTGCTGGGCGAGACGCACGACAAGACGCGCGAGTCGTCCGAGTGCCTGCGCCACCTCACGCAGCAGGCCGTGGTGCTGCAGAAGCGCCTGGCCGAGGCCAGCGCGCGCGGCCTGCACCAGCCCGCGCCGCTGCACATACAGCCGCCCGCCATGGCCTCCGTCATCGACATGCTCAACCTCATCAACGGCATACTCTTTGTGCAGATCAGGTCAGTTTTGATGCCTAAACACTCGTATTTAAACTACTCGTAAACACAAGTAGTTGTGTTAATAACTCATTTATAAAAAGTTTTGGATGAAGATCTTAAGATCCTAATTATCAAAACATAAATGTTTTAATTGATTGGTAAGTGCCATACAAAGCATTTAAATTTCGTGACATTTTGATGGAAACGAAATTTTTCTCTGTTGTGACGTCCATTGATCTTGTAAAAAAATACACTGTAAAGAACGATTGCATTGTTTAGTTGTCCATTTTTACCTTAGTAATAAATAATTGCGTAAAACCCCAAAACTTAAAAAAAAACTAATAAATTGAAAATTAAAATAGAAACATTAATAAAATAAAATCTTGTTTCGCATCATATTCTGTCGTTTAGTTTTATAAGTATTCATTTCAATTAAACATAACTTGAGGCCGGTCGTGGCGCAGCGGCACGAGGTGTGACTGCAAAACCGCCTGGTTGTGGGTTCGATCCCCACTCGAGGAGATGAAATATTTACTTAAATTTATATTTCCATTTCTTCACTGTGGTGTCGAGGTTAAGCGCGGCGTTGAGCCACTCAACACGCAATGCCTCCAGAATTCGGCAGAATGTGGGAAGAGTGTCTTAACACTAGGTTCACTCTGCCTACCCTGCTGTGTGCGGGATACAGCGTGAAGCTAAAATAATAAATATAAACTACGAAATTCCATTTCCCTTTAAAAAAACTATTTGATAGTCACAAAACATGACTATATTGACTTGTTTGTTTATAAATATAAATAATAAATATTCTAAAACATGTATTTAACTGAACAGTCCACAAGACATAGAGCAGTTCAAAGCGGAGATAGAGAAGAGACAGCTCAAAGACTTGCCGATCCCGGGCCTGGACGCGGACGCGCCCCGGACCAGCGACGCCCTCAACGGCGCCGACAGTTGAAACCCGCGCTAGTTGGGCCCCGCGCTTGTTCTTCGTGGCGCTTGTTCATGTTTTACGTGACCGATTTTGTAGAGCCAAATAAACTATGAAAATACTACACAAATTATATTATAGTTATATTTTTTTTATATATTTTTATTGATTAAATTCCAAATATTATTGAATATATATATATACATATTGTTATGTATTAGGAATTAAATTTTATTACATTTTTTTGTTATTAAATATTGTCTACTCGTTTCTTTGCATATTAAATAATTATTTTGAGTTTATGTATGATAGGGAATGGTTAGGAGATGCAACGTCCACTCTCTAAATCAGCTTACATAACGCATGAACGCCAGTGTTTACGATTATCAACGGTCGATCATATAATTATTGTTCCTTATTGTCGAGGTATGCTGTAGTGAATAGTGTGCTAAGGTTTGATGTAGATTTTTTTTATTAGTCAAATTTTGAGGATATTATTTCGATCAAATGTTCTATATTTAAGTTTTATTTTACAAACCACGATGTGAAATAGTTACGCGCATGCAATTCGGTTGTCAGTTCGACGGACACCCAGAGTAGTGCAATCTCGTAGTGATATAGCAATAAGTTTCGGTTGTGAGCCCGCGTCGCGGGTCGCTTAAAATTGTACTGGTGCTACTGCCGATTGATACTTTCATAATATGTATTCCTTCTGTTGTTATCGTTGTACGGGGCCGATTACAGTACACTCGTTCCTGTTAATTTTATGTTTTTGTTGTTTGTTGTCATTCAAGACGGTCGGTATTAAACTAGTGATCCATTCACAGAAATATATATTATAATATTAGCGTAAGAGTTTCGCTGTACCAGAATATATAAGTTTCAGATTGTTATGAATGTTTTGGTTTCAAATTTGTTTTGTATTATTATGGTTTTATTATTAGAAAATCTGAAATCTATTTTCCTTTATATTATATAATATATTTAAAACATCCGAGAGTCCAAGTCAATTCAATTTTTAAATGTATATTTTCATTATTACGACAAGCGAGGACTCGAGAGTTAATCACTGAGAAAAACTGCCTTAACACTTATATTAATTAATTTCTGATATTAGTATTGTTAGTGCCATATGTGTAGTCAATTTAGGTTGTTTTACATCAATCTTCTGTTAGTCTGTGATAAACAGTGATTGTCACCGAGCTACTTGCTTTGTCGTCCACAACGCTACTCTTGTGATTGATGAATACAGACGCTTTAATAAAGTTTAATAATGATTACGAAACAAATAGCCACTATATAAAATGTTCAAGTGTTACTGTAAATAGCTTTTATGTCTTGTGACAATAACAAATCATGTAAAAGATTATATAATCTGTACACAAGCAGGACACTCATGTATTAGGTGTATACTATATGTACTATAGGGTATGTAATCGAATCAATATAAATTTTATGAGTGGTGTGTGAGTTTTTATTGTAGAAGTTGCTTGACATTGTGAAAGTTGATATCCTGTATACTATTTATTTACACAGAACATCACAAAATATGTTTTTATACATTTTAGACACTCAATACATTAACAGACCATCTAATTGGATTTTTTTTTTAGAAAAACATATGAAGAGGTACAACTAATAATAAATTAGATATTATATATTGTTTATTAATTTTCATTTACAGGCACCAGTATTTTTCGTAAATTAAAATAATGTTAAATTTTTACTTTGTCTTTTAGCAGAACACAACACTTTCGTATACAACTACTTAAAACTATTTGTCTCTGGGTGTCCTTAGATATTATTAATATCTTTAGTTCAAATATAATACTTAAGCAGTCTGTTAATGGTTTGGGTTCTAAAAATCGATTCGTAGTCTGTAGAAATAATGAATGTGTAGTTATAGCGACCCGTATGCCAATATTTTTGTCGAGTGTGCGTTGATTCGGGCATCATTATTCCTAATATTAATTAAATTTTAAGGAATTGTTCGATGAAGTACGTGCCTAAAACATATAATAAAGTTGTTGTTACATTTCTCTAACAATATGACGATCATGTAAATACGGCGCTGCTCGTAGTATAATATAATTCGTTTTTAAATAAAAAGTGTTTTATTTATTAACTTAAAGCTATCTACTCTACTCTTTACGGCTTTACTTTACTTTTCAGTGTCCACCTGCCCTATACACTTTTTTGAGGTATTTAAATAATTCCTGACGGTATAAGGATATAATATTAGAAAAATCTAATAGAACAGATTATTTCCTCTATCTATCGATTGTTATATAATATTCGCAGGCAAATAATGCCTTGAGTTCATTCAAATGATCATTAACTTTTTTTTAATAAACTGGTTTTGATGAAACAAACTTTAAATGTTATTCTGGGTTAAAACAAAACAAATCAATTGGTAAAAGTTTTAAGTGAATCGGTTCAGTATTTTCGGAGATTAACGTGATCATACAAACAGATAGACAGACAAGAAATTAAAAAAAAATGCTTTCTATTATTCTTTTTACATGCCCCTCTATCCATTTCAATCAAAATTACTAAATGTACAGACAAACTATTTTTACTGTCTTATTATACAGGATGGAATAGGCAGCGCTCCTTTTACGTAAACAGTATATAGGGTAAAATATTTTAAACCAATACCTAAAGAAATTAATCAAGATGCCTCAACAGTTTGGACGTAGGATTTTTTTTTCATTTCACGATTTTTATCCACCTGTATTTCGTGTGATTCAGTTACGCATAGATACTAATAACGAATACACTTACTACTACAAAAATACTACTAAAGGTTAAACAACTTGAACTTTATCGCCAATACCTACAACTCGATTTCGAAATGAGGCGTGTGTGGCGGTGTCCCTTTGATAGGTTTATGTGTGCGTGCATCGTCCTTACAAAGGCGTTTTATTTTAAAACGACAATTTTATTATTTATTTTGAAAAATCACTTTTATTTGTGAAAAAAAAAATTCTATTATTAGGCTTTTATTTTAGTTAAAACTATGATTTCATTTAAAGTGGTGCTAACATTTCCACCCTGTATAGAGATTAAATAACGATTTATAGGGTATACATATTCTACGAAGAGGAACACAGCATTCATCTTTCTTTTATTTGTCTTCTATAATACTAGCAGTGCATTATATATGGCCAAACATACATCTACGCTGACATCATACAGCTAAGGCATCGTTAACTCTATTACCGACAGCAAGACGCCTTTCCACATCTATTTCGTATATTCCAGTGTATACTCAACATACTTCCCAGGTTCCCAGATCTTCTATTTCGTCCTTTCTTACTTTCAAATATCAGAACCTTTGTCTTACTCATTATATGTACACTAATACGCATTACATACATAGTATACTCATACGCATTCTTGCTTAAATAATTGATTATATACCTATATTTCAAAGTGCTGCAACTCACATTCTGTTGATGCAACAGACAATTTACCTTCAGGTCACCGCTTACACTTCCATGTTAGTTCGTTTTTTTGGATACAGCTATTAAAATGTTCAGTTCAGTTTATATTTTATAAGCTGTTTATATATTTTTTAAAATATAAACTAAATAGCCACGCTGTCATGGCGCAATGTTGTTTTTTTTTGTAGCAATTGTCCATTCAGTGTTTAGGCAGTATCTTCAACATTTTCTTACAACTCTGTCAAAGCGTAGTTTTGAAATGCACAAAAGTATAGAAAACTTCTTGGAATACGGCCAAAATTCTTTCTATGATCATGAGTAGGAAAAAGGTCTGATCCTTGTAGGGCAATAAATTGTGGATGTTCTTTTCTCCGTCGAAAAATTGGAACCATTCTAGAACTAGGTTTTTTATCGGAAAGTTCTCTTGTCGGTGTATGTTTCTATATATACTGCTACAAATTGATTGTGGTCGTTGTAGCGCAGGGACACAAGCTTGCGACTGTAAACGCGATATTTGTGGTTTCGATTTTTCGGGGGCATTAAATATTCAATATATTTTTTTCTTCGCTCTGGTAACGAGGCAAAGCGTTGAGTTCTACCATTTAACACACAGTGCCTCGAGAATTCGGAAAGTGGGAAAATATCATAATGGAAATGAAGTGTATTTTTCACAGGTTCCCTCTGCCTAACATGCTATGGGCCGAATACAGCGTAAAATAAAATAAAAAAACTGCTACAAATAATTTCAAATATTTTATATTGATCTTACAATATCTAAAGTTCCTTACAATTTCTGTATGCATCATGAAAATGGTACCAATACAACGGTACAATAGTCTTGCTATACGTGTCAGTTGCGCGCGCGGGGGCGCGGGCGGGGGCGCGCGCGCGGGCGCGGGCGGGGGCGGCGGCGGCGCGCGCGCGCACTGCGGCCGCGCTCCAGCTGCGCCGCCACCAGCTCGCCCAGCACGCCGCGCTCCGCCAGCATCGACAGGAACGTGCAGATGAACTCGTCGTAGTTGTGCGTGCGGCGGCAATCGTCCACCTATCAAATATTATACTCCTACTAATTTTACGTTGAGATATTTCAAATTTATGACATAAATACGATGCTATTGTGATGCAGCGGCACGACTCTCGCGAGGTTAAAATTTATTGTTTTCATTTCCTAGTTTTGGAAAGAAACAAAGCGCGGTGTACCATCAGTAAATGAGTAGAAAGTGGAGAATAATGTGTTTTAACACAAGGTTTTTTTTTGTCTAACCTGCAATGTGAATTTAAAAGTGAAGTGTAATATTTATTGTATAACATGTTAAATTAATGGGATAGTGAGTAACTTAATTTAAATTAATTTAATTGCACATGATATAAAATAAAAAATAAATCAGCGTCACGCTGTATCCTGCACACAGCAGGATAAACAGAATCTAGTATTAAGACATTACATTCCCTACTTTCCGTCGATTTCTAGAGGTATTGCGTGTTGAGTGGCGGAACTCAACGCCACACTTCACCTCGACACCAGAGCAAAGAAATGAAAATATACATTTAAATAAATATGTCATTTACTCGAGTGGGGATCGAACCCAGAACCAATCATATTTACAGTTACACTTTGTCCCCCTGCGCCACAATTGGCTTCATGATATGATATACTAAACTATTTTCAAAATATTATTCTTACGAATACCTTATACATATCCCTCTTATCATTCTCGTCGTTCAGAGCCTGCTGACACGACTGGACCTCGCCAATGATGCTGCTCATTAGAGAATTCAACTCTGAATGTGTGAATAACAACTTTCTCATTCTGTATGGTTGTTCCGGTATTACTTCAGTGCATAGTACTATTGGCAGGTCATTACTTTTTACGAGGGCAGTAGTAGATGTTGGATAGATCTATAATAAAATAATTTTGCATCAAAGCCCACTCGTGGCGTGGGGGCGCATTATTTCATTTCCTCGAATGAGTATCGAACCTACAATCTGTCGCGTTTACATACGCACACTTGTGCCCTTTCGCCACGACTGGCTTCACACAATACAGATGTAAAATATTTAATATTAAAATAACTTTCATGGTCCTCATAAATGAGTCGTTAATGTATTTGCATCATACAACTAGTATAGTATAATATTCCAAAAGTAATCATCCTCTTTTTATTTTTTAATATGTAATAGCAATTTTGAGTAATAAGTGTGATGGTTTTGAATTCAATACCCACTTGCAGGATTTTTTTTTTAATTTCTTCGCTGGTAACAAGAGAAAGAATGGTATTGAGTTTCCGCATCTCAACACGCAAATGTCACGAAAATTGGGCGGAACATGAGGTACGGAGTATCTTAAGACAAGGTCCCATCTGCCTAACCTGTTGAATGTAGGATGCAGCATCATGATAAAAACATTGACTTACATCTGACAATATTTCATTTTCTCCATTAATAGTAACAAATTTTATAACTGCAGATGGTTCTACTGGATCAGCTGTAAAAAGAAATACAAAAGAATGGAAAAAAATCTTGTAATCAAAATTATTATATTGTTTTTTTTTATTTTAAATTATAACAAATATAATTATTTATTGAATATAACAATAGTAATTTAACCCATTTTACGTAAGAAAAACATGAACACATTGATTGAAATAAAGAAGAGATTTCATTTGGATCTGGGGACTTAATAACAATAAAAAATTCTATTTGTGCATACCACTAATATACTAATAAATAAAATGCCATGTTGCAGCATTACAATATCTGATTGTAAATGATATAGACGTCCCTTCATTTACTACACTAGGTAATAAATATTTTGATTTCCTTGCTCTGATTATAAGATAAAGAGAGATGTTGAGTTCCACTACTGAAAACGCATGTTTCGAAAATTAAAGAAAGAGTGGGGTATGGAATATCTCAACATTAGGTTCCCTCCACCTACCCTGCTGTATGCAGGGATGCTCTAAGAATACTGTATAAACCTATAAATAATGATAATAATAAACATGCTATTACCTAAACTTAAAGTATTGTCAAACTGGGCTCTTTCCATGGAACCAATCTCGATAGTAATAGAATGAGTAAAATCTATATCAACTGATGAAACTTCAGAGGCATCCAAACCATTTAGGATGGCATCCTCTGATATTTGGATAGTATTATCATGAATACTACTGTTATTTAGGGAAATTGTATCATCTGGAAAAAAACAAATAAAAATCAATTAAATCAGCTTTACGCTGTATCCCTCACACAGCAGGGTTTGCCTCGACACCAGAGTGAAGTAATGAAAATATTAAGTATTTCACTTCATTTCAATGAGTAGGGATCAACTCCCTCAAACAGTTGCATTTACAGTCACAAACTTGCCCCTATGCTACTACTGGCCTCAAAGAAGTAGTTCTTATGAATCTTGCACTATTATACATCAGAGAGTGCCAGATCATTAGAAAGTGCAAGTTTAAAAAGAAAGTAATATTTTTTTGTTAAGAATTTATATGATTTTTTAAATAATTACAAGATATCTCAATGTCTGTTGCTTGAATAATTATATTCTGATAGTGCTGGATTGTTAGACACTTATATTTTTACTTTTTTTTAAAAGAAACCAAAAAATATGTTATTGTACCATTAAAATCTTTATTCTTGTTAAGTAGGTGTCGTAAATGTTTGCCAATTTTAGATATAGCTTCTTTCACCCTTTTTTGATTAATTTCTAATATATTTAATTTATGTGTCAGAGCTATTCTTCTATCCGGTACAACTGCCATCAAGTTAAATCTGAAAGTAAATATTTTAATAACAAAAAATTGTAAAATAAATGATTATATTTTTTTATAAAAGTAATATTAAATATTATCAACTATTGCATTTGACCTGATGTCATGAACTTGTTCTCCAGCATCTCTACCTAACCTCTCAGCCATAACTCTTCGAAACTTATCTGTCCAATCTTCATCTATAGCCCAAGGACCATGATCTGTAGGATATGGCTTTAGACCATCTAATTCAAAAAGATGTCCATTGATTGGTACAAAACTAACAAAGTGGTAAGCTTCACCTAGAAATAAAAATAATTTACATATAATAATTTTCTTTTCATATGCAGTGTATATAAAATATAATTAATTAATAAAGCAACATCTATAATTTAAATCCATATTTTCGTTTTTTTTTTAATTGAACTATTTAATTTAATTTTGGAAATATAATTAAAAGAAAACATTCTGTTGAGGAAGATTTATACTATAATCTTAAACTCTGTAAAACATTAAAAAATATAGTAGTTAGCAAAATTAGGCAGAGATATAAATACTAATAAGTACATACCTGTGAAACGACCAGTTGATACTCCTGCATTTTTGTCAGTCTTTTTCCGAGCTTGTGGTATGGCATGAGAATTATGTGCACATGCTAGTTCAGGGGTGTTACCTATGGCCCACCCCTTATTCTCAGGATTCATACCAAGAGTATGATGCTATAAAAAATTACACCATTAAAAACTCTTTAAATAATCGCAACGAACAATTTGTTGAAATATGAATATAGATTTAGATTTTTATTAAATATATCACCTTTAGTCTGCTTAAAGTTTCACCTAAATGAAGGTTAGGACAGTTCAGTAATATTGATAGCAATGCATGTGTAGCACAGCTATTTGGAACCATTTGCTGAGCGAAGAAGATATTATTAATTGTTTCTTCGTCTCGTACAAAACTTTCCGTTTGTTCAACAAATTTACGTCTAGAACGTCTCTCCTCTATCCATCGAAATAAGAAAATGAATCCATATACTGGACTTTCAAGAGGTTTATGTAAGTCATATATTTCTTCCACTTGGACTCCTTTTACACCGAAATCTTCCAGTAAAAGAGTAAATAAGCCTGGATCGCTTTCCAACTCTAACCACCCTTCTGTAAGACTATTTAATTCAACTGGCATTATTTTCATCTATGTATTTTTTAAAACGATTATTAATATTTATAAGTTTGTTATTTTATCGCATTTTTCAAACAAGAAATAAGTAAATAACTAACAAGAAATATATAGTATATAAACAATAACATACGACATTTGACATATGAATTGAGTTTTTTATTTTGTCTATGGGCTTACGCACAAATAATACACTTCATTGATTTTCATTTAATAATTATATTATAAAATTAGTTAATTATTAATTTATAAATGCCACTAATATATAATGCCTTTCAACAATATTTTTAACATTATATTAGCATTGGTCACGTTTGTCAAGATAATCCGACTGCTCTGAAAAACAATCAAAATATTTTTGCGATGATTCCCGGCTGTTAATTCTTTTACAAAGAATATATTGTGATTTATCTATGTGTGAATCAATATAGTATTATTTCAATAGTGTAATTCTTGAATACTATCTACTCTTGACAAAATTCTAAGCTACTGTGCCTATTTTTTAGTTTTAATTCCTTATATTTTATTTTTTTTTCCTTATAGGATTTTTTATTTCTTATAGGACAGAGTACAAACACGCAGGTAGACATAGAAAATTTATTTGTTAGAAGTGCAAAGACACACTTTTCTCCACTTTCCTCCTGAATTTGTGACATATTATTCTTGGCCGCACACGTACAATAATATTGTTAATAATATTGTGTTTGTGAGGCCGGTTTCTCAATATTATTGTATATTTCTAGAAATTCTGTTTTTGCCACGGCAATATAGGAGGGGGGCATAATATTGTCATGTGCGGGGGCGCAATAAGCTGCTTAATATTTACAAAATATTAAGCAGCTTATTGCGCCCTAAACTAATATTTATAATTTTGTAAATTGTAAAATTAGCTTCACGCTGCATGCCGCACACAGAAGAGTAGGCAGAGGGAACCTAAAGATGTAATTTCATTAATTATCATAAGTTCCACTTAGTCCAGTTCGTTGGAAACAATACTTTTGCCATGTTCTCCATTTTCCACTAAATTCTGGAGGCATTGCGTTTTGAGTAGCGGAACTCAATGCTGTGCTTTGCATCGACACCAGAGCGAAGAAATGAAAATATGAAATATTTCATTTCCGCGAGCGGGAATCGAACCCACAACCTGTCGCGTTTACAGTCACACTTTGTGTCCCTGGATGGAAGATGGACAATCTTGATTGCTTGCATTGCTTGTACTACGAACAATAGTGCTTTAAAAATATTTAATTCATCAACAGTCATGTAATTAAGACGTTTCGAATGTCATTCTTTAGCCAAGAGTCTTACCTGCGTAAATCAGAAAGTGATGCTTTATGCACAGCGCCATCTATTGGACTTACAGCTAAACTATGACTGTTCGGACAGTTAAAAATGCCGTTTTTATGTTAAATTTCACTTAATACATAATTGAATCGAATTGAAAACGAGGTTTTTTTTTAAAAATACAGATTTATTACAAACAATTATACATTTATTACAAGTATAAGTATAGATATAGATTGTTATATAATATTCGGAAGCAAACTCATGCCTTGAGTTCATTCAAATGACGATAACTTTTTTATTTAAAACCGATTTTGATGAAATAAACTTTAAATGTTATGTTGAGTTAAAACAAAGCAATTGCTGAAAGTTTTAAGTAAATCCGCTCAGTACTTTCGGAGATAAGCATGATCATACATACATAAAGTAAAACACAAGAAATTAAAAAAATATATTTTTGCTTTCTATTATTCTTAGCACCGACTTCAAAATTATAAAATCTTTCTTAAATTATTTTTTTAACAAAATCAAAGTACTATTACATTATGTTAAGAAAAATGATTTTATACTTTTTAGTTTGAAGTCGGTTTGTTTTTTGTTTTTTTTTTTTAAATTAAAATTAAATCAGCTTCACGCTGTATCCCGCACACAGCAGGGTAGGCAGAGGGAACCTAGTGTTAAGACACTCCGTTCCCCACTTTCTGCCGAATTCTGGAGGCATTGCGTGTTGAGTGGCAGAACTCAACGCCGCGCTTAACCTCGACACCAGAGCGAAGAAATGGAAATATAAATTTAAGTAAATATTTCATCTCCTCGAGTGGGGATCGAACCCACAACCAGTCGATTTTGCAGTCACACCTCGTGCCGCTGCGCCACGACCGGCCTCAAGCCGGCCGGCTTTTTTTTTTAGGTTTTCACAATTAATATGCTGTTTAGGAAATTTGTTTTAGTTATAATTTGCAGCTCTTGTAATATGTATTTTGACTGAACTAAATTCTATTGTAATGATTTTATATTTATAGTTTTAATATTCGCAATAATTTATTATAAAAATGTAAATCAACCTCTTTGTTTAATAAAAATATGTTTTTCAAAATAAGTTAATAGAACTACCACCAGAGGACACTACTAAAATGACGCTTTATATGGTCGGAAAATTCGAGATACACTTTTTAGACTTGGAGCGGAAAAAGAAAGAGGTCCTCTAGAATAACATATTGTATTAGAATTTAAGATAGACATTGTACAAGTTTAATAGTATTTTACTCTGGAAGAAATATAAATTCTGTAAATGCCTCGAGGTGTTTGATTTCTTTAAGCTATTATCAAAAGAAACCAAAAAAAATGGTTCCTACAAAAAATACGATAGCAGACCCTTCTCCATATGCTAGCGCAACTGTTGTTGCTCGTGTTATCTGGTACTGGTACTTTTTATTCAATGGAAGCCTGTCTCTGTTTATTTGCCAAATATTCAGACCCTCGCCAATATGTTAATGTTATGTACAATATATACCTATCCCAATGAGAAAATTCTGTGTGAACCTTTCATAACTATACGCTATTGTGGCATGAGACAAAATATAAATAGAAAGAAATTCTGTTTCTCAAACTTTTATGTATTTAATGTAATTAAGGTGGGACTTTTTACATATTAAACATTGTCATGTTATACCAATATAAAAGATCTTTGTATACTTCTAGAATAGCAAAATACAATGAAAATGCACAAATTGAACTCAAAGCTAAGTATTTAACTACAAGGATAATAAAAATAAATATATCTATTATTTCATTATTTATCAGAATTCTGAGGATTTCCTCAGAATCCTATTACTAGCCTCAGTATTACTAGCATTAATGGCGTTTTTATAGTATTAAAATGTGTATCAAGTTTGAGAAGAAGTTGGCTTTTGGGGTGTTTTTTACATGTTTTTTATATTTTTTAACAAAATGTAAAATTAAAATAATTCCACGGTCTGTTTAGGCTCGAGTCCCGTGAGGGTGCCATTGCTGCTGATGACGTCCTCTCGAGCAGCTACATAGTGCTTGCACTTTCTCAAAATTATGATTGAATGTACAAATTATATAATCAATCCAATCAAAACTATATAGGTGGTATACGGGCAAATCCGCGAGTGGCCCGCTAGTCTTATATAAAAAAGTTTCATCTGTAATTAATATTTAGATATATTTATAGAATAACTTCATATCATATTATAGGTAATTACACTAATAATAAATGTAGGGATTTAAAAGCTCCCACACAATTTTACATTTGATATGAATTTGTTATCCACTTTGGATATAAATTAAAAACATATTATGGTTACTCGTAGTATGTTTTTATTCGTTATATTATTTAATGAATAAAATGAACAGCAGCGGCGGATGTATAGAGCTTGGTGGGTAGATAGTAAGAGAATACATGAATTTAGGTTTGGTCTTAACTTCTAATTGAATGTCATTTTTAAGATTCCGTACCTCGAAAGAAAAAAACGGATCGACGAAACTAGAGTCCGTCCGTCGGTCTGTCAAGATCCTTTTTCTCAGTAATAATTTATATTAAATACTTAGTTTTACTGTCCTTTACAGCTGTGAAAAAAATCAAACTTCTAAGCCAACGCAATCAAAAGATACAGCTTTCTATGCGCAAATTTCCGAAAATTTTCAAAACTCACAAGGATATTAAAACCTATAGGATGAACTCAGAATCTTTAAATTTGGTACGAAACAACGTCTTACAGCACAGATAAAGAAAAAAATGTGAAAAGTGAAAATTTATAGGTATATCATAAAAAAATCATTATAAACTTATATTTGTAGTTCATTGCATATAATACGAGTGCATATGGCCGCATTCTTAAGTTTGTCAAATTAAATAAGTTGTGCTTCTTTTTCCCAGTTGACCTACAATCCTGAAATTGGTACAGATAGCTACTTTATCGGTTTTTTTATTATGAAACAACTCGAGGGTTTAATGACTAGTAATAAAAATATTAAGAAACTAAGAGAGGTCATCGTTTTTCCCTATTACAAATGATAAGGAAAATTAAGTTATGGTTTACTAGCTTGTGATTTGTGACTAGTCACAAATAGGTATTAATAATTTTCCATTTATATGAGCACTTAAATGACAAAAGAAACCTGTTACATGCATCATTGCATTAGCTAGATAAGCCTGTTAAAAGAATCCTATTATTTAAAGTTATTTAAAGCATGCATCAGTGACAGACCAAGGTCATTTTAATAATACATATATACAGGTTTTGTTATATCGAAGTCATATAATAGAGATAGGTACTTATAACTTCATTAAAAAGCAATAAATTACTAATTGAGTTTCTTATCACAGTGCTTCATAAACAAAATATTATTTTGAATTTGTAACAAAAAGAATATTAGTAAAACTAAGCGTAAACAAAAAGGTATTAAACAAAAACCATTTCTTTTTTCGCAACAACATTTATTTTGTATGTACACTCAAATTTTGTAAGTTTGTAAAATGTACAAATAATAAATGCACAACTTCAGCATTGTTAACCTTAAAACAAACAGTTCACTATAACCAGACGGTCACGTACGTTACAATATTGGTCCCAATTCATAGCAATCTCACAGATCAGTTAGAAAATTCGATTGATGTTTAAATATTGACAGTTAACATACGTGTTTACCATTTAATATTATTACATTAGGCCAAATGAACTTAATCAACTAAAGACAGTTAATTATTTAGATTTTTTCTTTGCGTTATTTAAAAAGATAGATGATTTTATTTTTTAGACGATATTCAAAACCAACAGAGTACAACACACACCTTTTGTTGTTCAAATAGCATATTCAACATCTTACTAGAAACCAACTGCAGTAACATGTCAGTTCAAAATCAGCAATCTCATGATTGATATAATCGTTTCGATATGCTAATACTTATTCACAAATGATATGTATACAAGGATGTTACAATAATAAAGAAGCTGCCTGATAAAATAATGATTAACATAAATTATATGTAAGGTTAACTAATTTTGCATAGATTAAAAATAACAAATACTGCAAAATATAATTTAAAAAATGAAAACTCACCATAGAGTTGTGCAATAAAAACTTGTACAGATACAAATTAATATGCCTTGGTGATTAACAAAAAGTTTATTTATAATAGTCGTTAATTTAAGACTAGAATAGAAACAAACAGATTGGTTTTCAACTTTATTATTACCTAACATTAAGGTTAATTGACAACAGGAATCAGTAGTAGGTAAAGGGTGAGTTGTAAAATGCCATCGTACACGTACAGTACAAATATGAAAACAACGCACCTCTCCCGCCATCAAGTGTTTACAGCTAACAATGAAGTATCACAAGTCACTAGCTACGAAGTATTTACTTTATACACAGATAGTGCCAATAAATTAGATATGCAGTACATTCTATGTACAAAGTGTAAGAAACTGTTATATTATTGTTGGTAATAAAATATTTTTGTTATGTCGTGTTAGCAGTTAAATTCGCAGGATACTGTCTAGCGCGTCAGATTTTATTTCATCTTACGCTTACAAAATTAATTTTAAATTCTTTTAAGTAGTCTCTTTTATTTACTCGAGTACAATCAATTGAGCAATAAATGTATAGTAAAAAAAATCAACAACCAAACCAGCCACGGACGTTAATATAATACTGTACCAAATGTGATGATTACACATAACTATCATAATTAATTAATTAATAATGGCACAGCGCTACTCTATTTTTTTTTGTATTTTTTATTCAGTTTATGCAATTTTTAAATGTAGGTAATTAGATCACTACTTAATTCTCTAAAGTTAGAGAAATTCCGGCTATTTGGAAGAGGTATTTCTAAGTTCGCTTATTGTGTTTAATTTACAATTTTTTTATAACAAATATATACAGCTCGTAGGTAATTAAGTATCTATTAATATTCACTCTTTAATATCACATAAGTACGCTTCGTCTCTACAGTCGACGTTCTACTAATATTAAATAAAGTATAGTCGTTCCATGTGTGGACAGTGGATCCATATTATGATACAATGAAATAATACCGCATAAGGACGATGCATCCGAGGAGCTCCGGGGTCAACCGCTCACGGCGCAAGGCGTATTTACAAGTCATAGTCACATCACATGAAACAGCAGTCGATTTAAAGTAACACAAGGGTCGCGCCGGGAGCGCCCACCTTTCATCTGATGGCTTGCGGCGGCCGGTAGGGTGGCGGCGGCGTCTTGGGCACGGGCGAGGGCGCGAGCGGCGCGTGCACGGGCACGGGCGCCTCGTCCAGCTGGCCCGGGATGACGTCGGCGTGCGGCGGCGGCGGGGGCGCGTCCGCGCTGCGGGCGCTGCTGCTGGCCGGCAGCAGGCGCGCCGGGTTCAACTTGATGGCGTCGTCGTACGTCGGTGGCGCGCCTGCCACTGTATCGTAGTCTGGAGGTTTCTGCTGCATCGTCTCCTCGTCTGGCATTGATATAACGTGGATTGGATCGTCAATCTGGAATTGAAAAAATGTAGTTCTATAAATCTAATATTACTTTACTTTCTAAAATTTCAATTGCAATCTAAGATAAACAATATTAGAGTAACTACTAGAAAAAACCGGTGAAGTGTGAGTCGAACTCGCTTACAGATTGTTCTGTAGGTACCGATTTCAGGATCGGTTGATAAAAATAAGTTTGCGGGCGGATACACTCATTTTGTATAAAATGAAACACAAATATAAGTTTTTAATATATTTTGTTCTCTTAAAGACCTGTAAATTTGAACTTTAGATTTTTTTCCTTTATTTGTATTATAAGTTTCCACTTGGAACCAAGTTATGAAACTGAAGCCTTAAGGAAAATACCCTATAGGTTTTGACTAGGCGAATTTCATACAAAATGTAGCAAAGACGAGTCGTAATTGCATGTATCTTTTGATTATGTTGATTTTTAGCCTTATGTTGATTTTTTCTGTGCTCCAAGGGACAGCAAAGACTTGACTATTTGATATTAATTTAGGCTAGATATTTTTACGCGATATCTCGAGATAAGTGATGTTGACAGATAGACAGACGAAAAACAAAGTGATCCTATGAGGGTTACGTTTTTTCATTTTGAAGTACGGAACCCTAAAACTTAATAATTTTGGAGTCTCACCAAAAAAATTGGTATATACGTGAAGGTAACAAAATATTAACTCACTTGGTGAGTGTCTGGCGAATTGCGGTCATTTTGCGGCTGCCTGGCGGGCGACTGCAACCAGCAGCACATGGCCGCGCAGATGAGGAGCGCGCCGGCGACGATGCACGCCACGCCCACGTAGCGCACGGGCTCCGCGTAGTCCTCAGCCAGCCCCAGCCAGTTGATCAGAGCGCCTGCGCAAAGCAGAACCATGCCATAGCGGTATGGCCGCTGCGACTGTCGACCCTCGTCTAGAGACATGCCTGGAACAAAATACGATTATATATAAGTACATCACCGCGTAATGTTATTATGCACTATTAGTTCAATATGAGAAGCCCTGCAAGTTACCAACATCCAATCCATGGTTCTTTTAATTAGGATGCTTTAAAGATCTTTTCGCTGTGTAGGTAAATAAAATGTACCTATACATACCTAATAAGTATGATATTGAGAAATTATAAATAAATTTCATTTAAATAACAAAAAAAATAGTTTAGGATGTATTTAAAATATTAATATCTATTGTATAGAAGAGTATACCTATAAAGAAACTTCCAGATCAATCTACATAAAACAATAATTAAGTGTAATGTTTGAATTTATAATAGAATTATTTTATGAAACAAGCGCTAACGATTTCTAAGTCGCCACTTCACACCAAATATAGATTTAACTGGCAATGTTTTGAGTTTGTATTAGAGCCTAGTTTTTATAGCTTGTCTTATTAAGGTGTTCTCATAGCTACATGTAACCTATTAACATAACTTTAAAATCAAAAATCAATCAAAATCAAAAAATAATCTTACTTATTTTTGCTACTTTAAAACTAATTACAACTTAAGTACCTTTAGTCATAAATGACCTTGTTATTAATTAATATTAAGGCCTTCATAAAGCCTGCTTTTCAAGAAGAAAACATATAAATCTGTTATATGACTGGACATAAACTAGAACATAAAGAGTGTGAACGCATCATAGGCGTGGATAAGCGTCGTCATGCAGTGACTGGGGCAAAGCCATAACATAACGGCATTCCATTTAATAGTGAGTCCGAAATGAAAGTTGGGAAAGTTTTGGTTTGCCGTTAAACAATAATTTGAGTAATTTCAGCTTATTTTTTTTCATTCTTTTATGGAACTAGGTTCACTACTATAATTTTTTTTTTCAGTTTCACGCTGTATCCCGCACACAGCAGGGTAGGCAGAGGGAACCTAGTGTTAAGACACACCGTTCCCCACTTTCCGTCGAGTTTTGGAGGCATTGTGTGTTAAGTGGCGGAACTTAACGCCGCACTTTGCCTCGACACCAGAGCGAAGAATTGAAAATATAAATGTAAGTAAATATTTTATCTCCTCGAGTGGGGATCGAACCCACAATCAGTCGTTTTTATAGTCACACTCTGTGCCCCTGCGCCACGACTGGCCTATATAATATTTTATTATATAAAACCTCTCTCAATAGTAGTTTCGCTAATAATGATAAATATTGAAGCCCAAATTCTGAAGACAAGAACCATTGAAACCATAGCCTCTTGTTTAGAAGGACGCTTAAGGAAATGCAAGTGTTTTAAAGTGAAGATTTTGGGTTAACATGAATCGAGGTCGGACAAAGACAATAGGTTCTCAGGAGATGTGGGTCAAGTTCGGAACGTGCGATCGAATGACTGTGACTTGATCACGCATTTGTAAGACATGCAAAAAGTTTTAAAGGATTAAATACATTTATTTTTAATTTCCCTTTCCACCTCTTTGTTACATTCTATCAAGTAAGTTAGCTATATTTTTAACATTTTCAAAGTGTTATTCCACACTTAGCAAAGAAAAATGCTTACTCTAAGTAACGTATAAAAATTTGAACGTAGCGGGACTCGAACTCCTCAAAACCGACCAGGATAAGTAAGTTAGCTATAGGTTACACTAAGCAATTTATTTTAAGCCTTAATATTTTTACTTTCGAGAATATGAGTAATTATAATAAAAACGAAACAAAAAAATAGTATGAACAACTTACATGTTCCCGTATGTCCTTGTAAATCGGTATTAAATGCTACCCCATAGGCGTGCCAGGCCATCGTAACGCTATTTGTTAAATATTTTAAATAAAGCTAAGATTATTTTAAAGTTAAAATATATGTAATGTTTATTTGTCTTTGTTGAACTGTATAGACTATATAGAATCCAGTGAATATTGAGAATAACAAGATCTAACATACTTATCTTATCAATTTTATGTAGGATATGTAGATTGTTTAAATTTTTATTGTAAAATCATCGACGACGATAAGTAATAAAAATATTTATTATACAATAAAATGAATCGTATTTTTTTATTAGATTTATTGTTTAAATGTAACCAATCTATCAATTATCATATAAAACATTGTCAATTTTGCTACATCCATTAACAAAACAAGCGGTTTCGAATAACATAAAACGCAAAATCTGGTGAAATCGAAGTTACTCTTTATGCGTGATAACATCAATATATTATAGCATTCATTCATCAAAATGACAAAGAGATTAGTCATATTTACTGCTCCAATACAGGCTACCAAAACACATTGGCTATTTATAAATAAATGAGAACATTGGAAAGAGTAAAGGTAATCATTATCTAATAGTTACAGAACGTTCGTTTGAATAATGTATGTTAGGTGCGTTAGTCTGGCGGCCCACGTAAGGATCTGCCCACGCCAGCACTGAGAAGGCTTCCACTAGCAGCTAACACGATATTATTCGGTAATAGGATTGAAGTCGACCCTATTTAAATCACAGTAAATAATTGAAAACGTATTTTTTAACTAAATTAAAATTAAATATTAATAAATAGAAACGATAAGAAGTCGTGGCGCAGGGGCACAAAGTGTGACTATAAACCGACTGGTTGTGGGTTCGATCCCCACTTGAGGAGATGAAATATTTACTTAAATTTATATTTCCATTTCTTCGCTCCGGTGTCAAGAACAAGCGCGGCGTTGAGTCCTGCCACTCAACACGCAATGCCTCCAGAATTCGGCAGAAAGTGGGGAACGGAGTGTCTTAACACTAGGTTCCCTCTGCCTACCCTGCTGTGTGCGGGATACAGCGTGAAGCTAATTTAATTTTTATTTTTTTTTTAAAGTAAAAACCTTTGACATAAATGAACAATATAAAATATCGCTAAGTATCAGTAGGTAATATAAACAGGTTTATGATAAATTTGCATTCAGGTGTTTTTCTCACGACAAATTGGTACGTTTGTTGTATCTGTTTTCTAAATTAACATGCTTACACACTTTATTATAGTAAATTAAAAACATCACGTGTCTTGTAATGATAATATACCTATATTATCTATTTTTTTTTCAGCTTTACGCTGTGTTCCCCATGTAACAGCGGAGGTAGAGGGAGTCCAGTTTTTAGATACTCCGCTCCCCACTTTCCGAAGAATTCTGGTGGCATTGCGTGTTAGGTGGCGATAATCAACGCTGCGCTTTGTCTCGACACCAGAGCGAAGATATAAAAATATCAAATATTCTATTTTCCCAAGTGGAAATCGAACCCACAATCTGTCGCGTTTACAGTCTACACGTTTGCGCCATGAATGGCCTCAATTAAATATATAAGAAATAATATACAGAAAAACAAAATTAACACGTCTCGTCGCTTGTTTAGCATCGAACATTTTAATATTATACATGTAGATATATATTTTATGTCAATGCTGTTTCTTCCGTTTTGAAAATATAACAAAAGTTGTTGGAGTCGACAAATCTACAAAACTTATATCAAATTCTGTTTTTTAATAAACCTGTTACCATTATAACAGTTTCATTTAAGTATATACCCACATACACGTATACAAGTGAATTGTGCATTTAAAAATGAAATAACAATGCAAAAATACATTATAAGATAACGGAATCTAGTAAATTTCTATTGTCTAACAAAATGGAGCACATAAAAATAAACACGTCATTCACAAAGGAGACAGACAACGAAAAGGAGTTTACACTTAGAAAATGTTATTTTGTAGAATATATAACTATATAGATAAGCGTAGTGGAAAATTATATTTTAAAGTAGGTATGCATCATTAAACGATTTTATATTTTAATGTTGATTAATATATATAAAAAACAAGTCTACAAGGCGTCGAGTACAGACATTATGTATTTATATATGGATATATTTGGTTTAAAAAAAATAACTTATTCTATTCATTTTTTATTCAAAACATTTAATTAAGGTAATAATGCAAAAAACAATTTGAAAATGTATGAATGAAATAAATAGCATATTAGGTATCTTTGTCTAAAGTACGGAATAATTACAAGGTTTGCAGTAAGGTAACGATATATTATACTTTATACGTAGTTTATATTTATACATATGTATACGTAAGAGTGAATATGATACTTTGTTTATTGCATTTGCGATCTGCGCGCTTAGCATTTTCACCTGAGACGTGAATCAATTATAATAAGATTACCGCTTTTAAAAAATAAGACCAAAATCTGTTTTAAACAGAAAATAGATTATACTTAAGAAATTAAATTATCTGTACAGATTTTGAATGATCTAAATAAGACTTGACTGGGCTTTATCAAGAACATTTTGGCTAACTTATATATTACTATAAAATTAATAGTAATATTTAATGTGTTACAAAAACTAAAAAATAAATTTAAGTACACGCCATATAAACACAAAGTATAAAACAAAGCTAAGGGTAAAAAGTTCTTAGGTAAAAAGAATATTGATATGAATTTGAATTTATGTTAAATTATAATTTTATTAATTTTTATTTAAAAATGCTTTTCATACACATATGAAAAATAAAAATAATATTATAATTATATATTAAGGTAATTGCTGCTCATAGTATCCTAAATTGCTTTGTTAATGTAATATTAACTATTTAATATCATATACTTTGTAAATGGCTACATCATTTCTGAGTTGTTAATTTTTCTATATAGAAAAATTTGTAATCATATTTTTTTTTATTCCACGTTCTATAAAACCATCTACTACCTCAGAACAATGGTCGTTATTGCAATTAACCGAGTTAAGTAGACCAAGAGTATAATGAATTTGAAAACTGGGAAAATGTACCGGTTTGAACAGCGCGAGCGCACGCCGCGCCGTTTCGATCGGAGGGGAAGCTTTCACGCAGAAAGGTATAGTATTTTGTTATAAGCAACTATTTTATTGAACTCTTTGATTCGAATATTGTAAATACTATATACTACTCATCTATATAAGATGAGTTTTTATTTTATTTTACAACAACCTTTAGGAAATGTTAATGTTTTAACAGCACAATAACCTTTTCATTTACTTAAGCGTAAATCCTGGAATTACATAAAAAGATCTCTTAATATACAAGGTCTCCCGAACAATACTTTTAAATTAACATACGATTATACATAATATGAGCTTTTTATATTTTTAATTACGTGAGATTATTCATTCATACTAGAATATTTACATAATGTTCCTTTGAAAAAATGTGGTTAAAAATACATTAGCGGTAAGAAATTTTATAGTATAGGATTGTTTAAGGACTTTTGATGATGTGATTTCGTAGTGTTGGCAAAAGTCACATTTGCATAAAAATGTTATAACGTTGAATGATATTAAATAAAATTTATCGTAAATAAATTATTTTTCGCAAACGTGACATTCTCTTTACTGTGGAATTAAACAACTGACCTTTTGATACGGAAACCGTAGTCTGAACGTTCGTAACCTTCAACAGCATACACGTTATGCTTATAACGCATATGTTGAATTATCAATAAAAGTACAGCACTAGTTCTTTTAATAGATTTTACATATTTATATCATAATCAATTATAATATATAAGATGTATCAACGAATTAAAACTGACTGACTAGCGTTGCTTTCGTCCTTAAATAATAAAAATTACTCACATATTATTTTATGGTTATCTTATTTCACCATTTGTGGTTTTTGTTGCTAGATATCAGTATATTATTTATTATTTACTTGTTTAGTAACTCGTTTTTCCTTATAATTTTAGATTCGCAATTACCTATAGTTACCCATATTGCGTCTCGTGATTGCGATTGCGATTTATACTTTTTACATTTAATAGAATGTAAGAAGAGGAGCAAAGTTTTCACTTTCATTCTCAGAGGAGAATATCAATAGCATAATAGTTCCCGTTCGCTCGCACTGGCCAACCTTATAAGAAAAAACTTTCACTTGACTATATGCCCAGCTACAGGTTTTCTAGGTTAGATAAAAAAAATTTATTTTTTCTGTATGTAAATTTCAAATTAGTAGTTTAGTTTCGAAAATGATATTCTCAATTAAATAAATTTCTCCATTTTTAGGGTTTCGTATCTCAAAACAAAAAATGCCTGCCTACCTGTTTGTCTGTCTGTGCTTATCGCATTTTCGCCTGAATTGCGTAGCATAATCAAAATCAATAGAACCTTCTACGAGAAGGTAAGAAAAAATTGCAAAGCCAAGTCGGGCTTATTATATACATATAAGGTAAAATTGAAAATTTATTGGGACAGAGATTGAGGCGTGGAAAAACCTATATTATAGTTTTCATTTAACCTGTTTGGAAACGTGTTTAATTACGGAACGACGCTGGTATTCTTTATACGCTTTTATAATATTTAGAAATATGTTATCTAATTATACGTACAGTATTAATGATAAACTGTTCTTATTAAAAATAAATGAATAATAAGCTAAGCTTATTAACTGTGTACCAATTTCTTTTTAATCGTAAACTACGATTGACATGAAATTATTTTTTAAGATTGTTTTAGTGTACCCTAATTTAAGTTACATATTATTTAACCGGCCCAATATGTAAATTTACGATCACCCACATTTTAAATAATATGGCTACGTCATCACATAACGTATTTAGTTACTTGTACTTGTATAAAT
Source organism: Heliconius hermathena (assembly GCA_013403705.1). Taxonomy (NCBI): domain Eukaryota; kingdom Metazoa; phylum Arthropoda; class Insecta; order Lepidoptera; family Nymphalidae; genus Heliconius; species Heliconius hermathena. The sequence continues at coordinate 218,061 of JAAIXJ010001829.1, forward strand.
TGTTATAACAAGCATGTTCGTCTTATTCCGCATCTCTTTTTCTATATTTTCTTTTATGTTGGCATTACTTAACTAAAAAAATATTATATAACGTCACAACTTCCACTGCAGTGTAATTTAAAGGATGGATTTATAATCTATATATATATATATGTAGACAAAATGGTTGAAGAAAGAAACAATCTATTTATACCTTCTTGTTAAAACAGCGATCACGTCTGTACTTGAGGTAAATGAAGCAGATAATCACGAGAAATTATTTTCACGCGGCAGTAGGTAAAAATAGATGTCTAAATGAGTGGTAGTGTGACAAATTCCCTTAACACTGAACCACTGAAAGTCAATATCGTGTTGCCGGAAATAGTCCCAGACTGGCTTTGGCTTGTGCGTCGTCAAACATGTAGTTACCATGAATGCATCGAGGGATTGTCTGCTTTTCGAGTGTTTATTTCAAAGTACTCAAGTGAATAATATATTATATCATGACCGATAAAAGCTAGCATTGTATAAATAACGTTATTGTTATAAATTAATATAATCCATAACTGTTATGTAATTTTTTTCAGTTTCACGCTGTATCCCGCATATAGAGGGAGCCTAGTGTTAATACACTCCGCTCCCCATTTTCCGCTGAATTCTGGAGGCTTTGCGTGTTGAGTGGCGGAAGACATGAATATATTAAATATTTTATTTGCTCGGATGGGAGTCAAACCCCCAACCTGCGGTTTTTACAATCACAGCAAGTAAAGTAAGTTACAGCTTATGCCCTTGCGTCACGACTGGCCTCAAATTTAAATGATGATTTTAAAACTATAATAATACCAAATGCTCCACTTTTGTATATTATTATCAGCAGGTTGAAGTCTTTTAACAGATATAATTAATTATATGTAAAAAGAATATAAATACCAATATATTAAGATAATTCAAAAAACAGAGTAATTAAATTTATAAATAAATGAAAATATTTTTTGTCATTACTTTCGAGTTACCTTAGAAGAGTTCGATGACTTACAGGTGCTGTCAGTTTACTATACCGTGCTTTATCGACTCGTGCCAACTGTTGCACAATAGCCTACCATGAAAAATTGCGTAATATCGTAGTTGTGTTGCATTTTCTTGTTTTTCTTTATATAAGTATACAGCTAATTCAATAAGTATTAAAACAACAATAAAATATCGCGTGTTATTTACGCCACGAACAAAAAATTGTTAACATCCACAACTATCTCAATAAAATATACAATATAATATACAATTTTACTATGTATTAATCGGAGGCCAGTCGTGGCGCAGCGGAACGAGGTGTTACTGTAAAACCGACTGGTTGTGGTTTCGACCCCCACTCGAGGAAATGAAATATTTACTTAAAATTTATATTTCTATTTCTTCGCTCTGGCGTCGAGGTTAAGCGCGGCGTTGAGTTCTGCCACTTAACACGCAATGCCTCCAGAATTCGGCAGAAAGCGGGGAACGGAGTGTCTTAACACTAGGTTCCCTCTGCCTACCCTGCTGTGTACGGGATACAGCGTGAAGCCGATTTAATTTATTTTTTTACTATATATATACATACATTTATTTAAAATACTACGAATGTATAATATAATGTACCGTTTGTGTTTTAAAATCACCAGCTGTATAATTAAAAATATATTATAGATTGTGTCCACTTTAAGATAATTATGTTACTTCACTTCATATTACCTTATGAATGTTAAATACTAGAGTATTTTTTTAGTCTCGTATAGAGAGACTATGGTTTTTATTGGGCTTCCCTACAACAATTACAGGTATTCTCAACATGGCGTAACAAACAGTCTTATGTTTTCCTATGGATTATTTTAATATTTAATGATATAACGTTATGATATCTACATCATGATGACATGTAGGTCCATCACATGACTATAAATTCAATCCGGGTAATTATATGAATCAGATAAGACCTCTTTACCTGTATTAGTCACAGGGTGGACTCGGCGAATTGGTACTGTCAGTTATATCGTACAAAGTATTTTTTTCTGCTTCACGCTGCATCCCGCATGCAGCAGGGTAGGCAAGGAGGAGGGGGGGGGGGGGGGTCTTAGTACTAAGACACTCCGCTCCCCACTTTCCGCCGAATTCTGGAGATATTGCATGTTGAGTGGTGGAACTTAACGAAACGTTTTTCGTCGACACAAGATGAAAGAAAATTAAAATGTTAAATATTTCATTTCCTTCAGTGGAATCGAACCCACAACCGGTCGCGCTTACAATCACACGCTTGTGTCTATGAGCCACAACTGGTTCATATTACAATGAGTAAATTGTATATTTTTACAATATCAATTAAAAATGTACATATATCCCGATGTCTTCCTGGTACGTACTAGTTAAAATTGACTTGACATTGCAGTTGAAAGACGAACACGAGATTGAAAGAAAATGTGTTCATTTAACAAACTACTATTTTATTTTTATATGTTTTATTGCAAATAAAATAAAGCTCTAATACATTATGCAAGTTACAATTGTAATTTATGATTTTGTTTTAATATTTTTAATTTTAGAATAATAAGTAAGTTTAGATATGGATATTTTTATGCAACGGCTGTCATGTTCACAAATCAATAACACAATACATTTCACAAACAATATACAAGATAATGACTATACTTGACTTAACACAGGTTGACGGTTCATTTTTATACTTTGAAGAACATTTAGATATCTATATATTTTATGAGTACCTATGTGCATAAATATTTATTTTATACCTCTCTTATTGCTTGATTTAAATCATTTTACAATGATGCACGCATTTACTTTTCAAACAATCAAAGATTCATAAAATACCAGACGTTACAAAAAATAAATCATAATAAAATTAACAAAACAATATATATTATCGTACCCACCTGGTGAGTCTAAATGCAGAAAATCCAATTTAGCGTTGGCACAAACACACTTCCCTAGTATATAGTTTATATGACACTCGATTGACAATCACAGGTAATGAAAATTATTATTTCTACGATGACGTCAAATATGTACAAGCACTTAAAATGTCTGTTATCACTTAATTGTATTGATAAGTTCATACAACGTCCGACCTCGACGCTGAATACTATACGTATGGCTGTAAAGGCTCGGCCACTAGCTTATAATTATTAGGTAAAAAGCCGCGACTCCGGTTGTGAGTTGTGACGTAGGCTGTGTGTGGTGTGGCGTACGCGACACGGCGTTACCGTGACTTCCATGTAAGATTATTCATGTATTTCTAAGAATAAGTTTACCTTCCATATCTGGACATCCATTACGATATAGCGGGAAATATCTAAATGTAATATGATTAATTATTATTTATTCTATATTCATTGAGCATTACAGATTTGTAATTTTATCATTTTTTTAATACATTGTCAGGATAGGATAAACGATAGCTTATATTCTTACTTATAATGATATAACATACGACATAGAATAATCTAGAATTTTCTAATTATGTAGGTACTAGGACTTGATGTTTAAATCGTTAAAATATGTTTTTGCTTTGTATAGCTTTTCAAAATGACTAGTTGGCACGCTATATGCCAGAAACATGTAGTTGGTGTATTTGGCATCCTATACTAGAAAAAACTAACAGCTGACAAAAATTTTTTTGATAGATTCCTGATATAGAAGCGTCAAAGGTGTTGTAAAGCTAATAATATTTTTTATTTCAATATCTAACTTAAAAACGTAATGAAATTTACTCTACTTTATGACCTAATATGTTAACTTGCACATAATTTAAGATCAATCATATCTAATGATTTATTAGAATGAGTCCTGGTTATCATAACGTTTTTAGCATTAGGTTAAGTAATGTTACTTAATTGAAGAGAATATAGAATTATTCACTATCTGTTTAATACCCGATTAATAATAATATAAATAATTAATTAAGACCTTTTAGAGATTTTGAGGCCTGTCGTGGCGCAGGGGCACAAAGTGTAACTGTAAAGCCTCTCGAACGAAGTCGAACGACGGTCGAGGGATCGATCCCCACTCGAGGAGGCGAAATGTTTACTTAAATTTATATTTCCATTTCTTCGGCGTTGAGTCCTGCCACTCAACATGTAATGCCTCCAGAATTCGGCAGAAGTGGGGAATGGAGTGTCTTAACACTAGGTTCGTTTTAACCTTGCCGTGTGCGGAATACAGCCTGAAGCTGATCTATTTTTATTTTATTTAATTTACACCTTACTAACAATTCAAAATAATGTAAGTATGTCTAAGACTGGATTTGTAAATGGGACAATTGTTTCGTAACATTATGCAATAGGACTATGACTGTTAAGGGATTTTTCTTGAGTAAATTATCGCATAAACAAGATATCGTGTCTGTGGTCACGTACCTATATAGTTGTAAACTGACGAGGATATTTTATACTCCGATACCTATCCGTAGATAGCATAATATTCATGTTTTAGAATAGCTTAATAATATAAAAGATAATTCAAAACAGCGTATATCAATAACGTAATATAAAATATTTTTCTGGTATTATTCCATTTTGACGCACACAAGAATAAAATTTCAGTACATGGTGACTTGAATATACATAGTCCTAAATCTTCCTAAAGGTTTGACAACATTATTGTTGTGATTTTGACGTCACATTAAGAAACGTAGTGCAAAAAGTTTATTAAAGTTTTCTACGAACTAAGACTAAGCGCACTATTATAAAGAATTATTACAATAACATATACTTCTGCTATATCGAATTCTGACTAAGTTTGATAATAAATTAAGTAATTAAATGATTAATAAGACAATTGTAACTTGCAAGAAACCATTTAAGTAAATCAATTTAAACACAATTGTGTACCATACTATACTATACTCTGTAACTGTAATATTTTTTCTTGAATACTTTGTAAAAATATCTACATGTTGTATATTAAATACAATTTTTTAAATTTATAATCATCATAAGGGTTTCTATGTCTTTTAAGGAAAAAAAGAATCCTTATCAGATCACTTTGTTGTCTGTCTGTCAAGAGTCTAGAATCTCAAGAACCCATGGAGATATCGAGTTAAAATTCCAACCATATACTCGGATCTACGACATGATTGATTGATGATTTCCTGAAAAAAAAAACATATTTCTACATTTACTTAAAAAAAGGATATGGCTATGTATATTGCAAAAAACGCGTATTTAGAAACTATAAAGGGAATCAAAATTAATTGGGTACTTCCGGTTGACCTAGAATTATGAAATTTGGTAGCTCGCATCTAAAGACAGTAATAGGTCCAGGAAAAAATCAGAAAATTATACATTTGTGGATAAATCTTTAAAAATAATAGCCTTAAAGAGGGGAGGCCAGTCGTGGCGCAGCGGCACAAAGTGTGACTGTAAAACCAACTGGTTGTGGGTTCGATCCCACTCGAGGAGATGAAATATTTACTTAAATTTATATTTCCATTTCTTCGCTCTCGTGTCGAGCAAAGCAAAGCGCGGCATTGATTTGGATTTCTGCCACTCAACACGCAATGCCTCCAGAATACGGCAGAAAGTGGGGAACGGAGTGTTTAACTTAACACTAGATTCCCTCTGCCTACCCTGCTGTGTGCGGGACACAGCGTGAAGCTGATTTATTTATTTTATTTTATTTAAAAGGAGGGTAAAATTTGGTATTAAAGCCGCTAGTTCAAGTGAGGTATGAGATGAAATGGCTCTGGCTAAGCTAAGCTTGAATTTCAGAAAAAGCTCGAGACCTCCAATTTTTGTACTGTACCCTCGGTGGGCAATCCCGACTCGCGCTTGTGTTCTTAAAGTTTATTATCTTAGAGCTTTTGACTGTGTGAACCAATTTAAATGATTCTTTTTTATTTGAAAAGTAATGCTTCCCGTGTGGTCCCATTTTCATTTGGTCCATTTCTGACAATGTTGTTCATGAGATAATCACTTAAGTCATAAATTTGCATTATGTATGTTCAATTGATACAAAAGAATAATTAGATGAATAACTCAATATCGAGCCAAGTGATTTGAATTATTCTTTTTAAATTATGTTTAGATGAGGTTCTGATTATGGGATAGGATTGAAATCGGTTTTTTGTCGTTAAAATGTATATTATTTTCCTATCAGTAAGTACATAACTATTGAAATAAATCAAATTAAGGATTTGTCTGTCTTGTAATATTTACTTTTTTATAAAAACCAGGTGCAGGTTATCTTTCCTATGTAAAAAAAAATATTAAATTAGCTTCACGCTGTATCCCGCACACAGCAGGGTAGGCAGAGGGAACCTAGTGTTAAGACACTCCGTTCCCCACTTTCTGCCGAATTCTGGAGGCATTGCGTGTTGAGTGGCAGAACTCAACGCCGTGCTTAACCTCGATCTTTCCTATGTAACATATAAATATGTGTTTATTGCCGTCATAGCTTGCACTAAATACCACAGAATATAACAGAATTAAGACATTCCTATATAACTACTTATTTCACATAAACAATTGGAACGCTCGTAAAATAAATAAATGGCAATTAATACAATTTAGAGCATTCGAATAATTTAGAAAACTATGTTGATATTTAAATAGAGTAATTTACTTTTATATTATAATAAATCACATTTATTTAAATATTTTTATATTTAGAAAAAATATTCCATAAAACTAAATCACGTTGCCGTTTTCCACAATGAAATCAGAAATTTTCCAATTCCACATTAAAACGGATTAAAATATATAATAGTTTAATATAATGACTACGTAATTTCCATTACCGTCCGGAAAGCCCTGCTCTACATAGTAGCTGAATTCTTTTACCCATGAAAGATATTCCACCCATTATTGCCTTTGCCTTAATATATTGATGTATTCGTAAAACTAAAGCCCATAACTTTTACATTGACGTTGATAAAGTAAACAAAATGTCGCTCTTTTAACTCTTCTATAACGTGGGCTTCATTTATTATTATTAGCACACTTCCGTATGGAAATAACAGGAATGTGAGAAATACAAATAAACAACACAAATCTTGAGATTCTAGCTGAAGTCTATTTACGCGCGGTGTTAATGACTTCACTCAGATATATTAATAACAATTTGACATTTGGGTCATTCTATTATGGTTTGTGACGTTTCGCCGTTTTATTTAGGGGCCGAGCTTATAGTGATTGGTGGTAAAATCAATTTGGGAGCGCTCAGGAGTGATCGCGCCAGGTCGGGTGCTAATTTTAAGCGTTTGTTTGTTTTGATATCGTAAGAAAAACAACTTTTAAATGCAGCCATGATGACGATTTTATCAAATAAATCGACTATACGAAACACTAAGAAGAAAAACAAAATCAATAGTTTTGAATTTTGTCAAGAGTAACGCTGTAGATTATAGGTTTATATTTAAAATATAAATAATAAAAATAAAACGATTAAAGATTTAAAAGCCAAGCTTTAAATTTTACAAGGCTCTTCGGGAATATTTAATTAGTTGAAAATTGGGAACTGAATGTTAATGTTTTTTTACTTAAAAAAAAACATATATAATACATATACCGGTTATGAATTATTACGTTGGCAATAAAGATTATATTGTTTTATCAACTAAGTACCATCATGTAGATGGTGATTTAATTTTTCAACGGTTGTCGCTGTGATAAATTCTGATAATTGTTTTGACTATTATTCTGATTATTTTGAAGTTTGAGACGTATCGAATCAAGTAATAATTATAAAATCTATCAACTCCTTTGATATTTAGAACGACACATAGGAACATGCATACGTAGTAGTCATTTAAAAATATAAAATAATATTATTTGTATGTGTTATTATTGATTAATTTTATTATTTTATGTCTAATATAAACAAATATACATATATATTGACTTATTTTATTTTCCGATCTACTTGAACCTACAATATAAACATTGTATATATTATAGTTTTGATGCCATCAGATATTTCATTAGAAATAGTTGATTATATTTAAATTGCAAAGAACATGAGTTTTAATTTAACAATTTCATTAACCAAAGGTTATATGTTAGTCGCATGGAAATATCAGGTCAATCAATAGCGTGTTGTACAGAAATGGATAAACTAAGTGGACTAATCCAATTATGATCAATTATTCAGCAACTAAGTGAAGCATAACAAAAAGCCTTGATTTGAACTTTTTACTCGATTTTAAATATCGATTACTTTACTTTTTATAAACTATATTTTTTCTATAACTTTTAAAGTACTTTCGATAAAATATACTTTTAGTTAAAATCTTAGTTAAAATCGTGGTAAATGAGGTATATGTAGGACTTGACCGACTAATATTTTGTATAATCGATGAGCTGTTTAAATATCATGGAATACCCGTAAACTAACGTGACGCAGTTTTTCTTGAAATAATATTTTTTTATTGCTTAAAACACAATTGTATATAATTTATATGTGTTTGTATGAAATAACAGGTAATTCACCTTAAGAAATTTATGTTGTTTAGTGAGTTATAGTTAGTAAGGACACATTATATTATTATGAGTTTGTTGGGCGCTTGGCGATTTTAACTACAATCTTAAAATCAATCAAAATCTTTATTAATGCCATATTATATAAACTTAATAATGTATTTTCTATGTGTAAATCGTAAGAATAATATATGTCAACAAAATCATAGTAATAAATTTGCTGTACGAAAATGTAAGCTTAAGTATACAAACTTAAAAACTTTCCTAAATTTGAATTACATTTCAAATATACGCTTTATAAATAGACAAATAGCTCAGTATAGGTACATTAATAGGTAAATAAATCAGCTTCACGCTGTATCCCGCACACAGCAGGGTAGGCACAGAGAGCCTAGTGTTAAAACACTCCGTTCCCCTCTTTCTGCCGAATTCTGGAAGCATTGCGTGTTGAGTGGCAGAACTCAATGCTGCTTTACAGGCGCCGTGCTTTAGGTACACTAAAGGGAGATATATTCTAAACAAATTAATGTTTAATCTCAAATTCGACCTTCACACAAAACAAAAATAGTTTCCATTACACAGACTCGCTAAACAACAGAATTAACCCATGTTTATTGTACGCAATAGCTAGAAATATTTTTTTGCTGATACATGTAGAAAATTTTATTGTAACATTCATAATAAAGAATGAGGCCAGTTGTGTGTCTTAACACCAGATTCCCTCTGCCTACCTTGTGCTACATGCGGGATACAGCGTGAACCTGGAAACAAATAATAATGTAGCAATGTAATGGTTTAAATACCATACATTTGTAAATAAATTTTATCTAAGTATCTCGTAAATATATGTTATAAATAAAATCTATCTATAATATATTTGGCACCAATAGCCACACGCCACCAGGTCTATGCCCCGATCAACGCTTGTTTTCCATTGAAACTGTTAACAACCACATTTTATGGCACATCAAAAATGTAAGCTGTGATTTAGTGAGAGTTTTAGCGACCCGATACAACTCGCCAGTTCCGTCTCTGATTCGGATGACTGTGCGTTGTCTTTTAACCTCAATTAGTAATAAGTATAAAAAATATTATTTGCTAAATCCGCAAGCTGAATTTTGTTATAAATATTTAAGGAAATATACATGTGTGTGGTCCCAATTACATATTAGTTTACATGTGTGTTTACTGATAGTCTTTTAAAATACACAAATATCTTAATCTTAATCAGCTTCATGCTGTATCCCGCACACAGCAGGGTAGGCAGAGGGAACCTAGTGTTAAGACACTCTGTTCCCCACTTTCTGCCGAATTCTGGAGGTATTGCGTGTTGAGTGACAGAACTCAACGCCGCGCTTGTCCTCGACACCAGAGCGAAGAAATGGAAATATACATTTAAATAAATATTTCATCTCCTCGAATGGGGATCGAACCCACAACCAGTCGGTTTTACAGTCACACTTCGTGCCGTGTATAAAATAGTTCTGTAAATATTTTTTATTCAATATTTCCTTGAGTATATATATAAAAATACTTTGTTTAGTTTATTCAAATTATGGTTTAAAATAATTTTAATCTAAAGGAACACAAATTAAAAATAATAAAATAAGACTTCATTGCTATATTGTGTATAAAACGCACTAATTCACAGCAAAATAGCGTCATGCGACGCGCTCTGATTGCTTAACATAAAGAAGGTTTTTTCTAGTTAAAACACAGAAAACTATGGTTTTAAATATTTAAGAAAATTATTTTACTAGTATAACATATGTTATGATATTTTATAGGTATTAAAGATCAATCAGTAAAACAAAGCTAAAGTTTTAGCTGGCACCGTGATAAGAAAGGTATAAATCAATTCTCTTCACGTCACGGATTCAAATTATCTGATAATGAAGTCAGAGAATGGAGAAATTTTATAAAACGAAAACTCCTTATAAGTTATTGAAATGTCTTGATTTAAGAACGCAGAATGGTGTCCAATTAAATTCCCTTAGTTACGCCCTGAAAATTTACAACGTCATTTACGCAAGGCAAGCCTTTAAAAGCTGTAAAGCTATTCCAGCCATATTATACAAAAAACACCTAGTGTAATATCTTTTGCCACTTCAGTAATTTTTTTTACTTTAGTGTGGACCTAAAGATGAACTTGGTTATTCTACATTTTCTGTGTTGAAATTTTATTTATTCAATTAAATGTGACCATCGTAGCGTATACTGAAAATGATATGGTTGTGGGTTCGATTTCCACTTGAAAAAAAGACGACCGCCATAAAAAAAATTATATATATTATATACAGTTATTACAATATATTCATACATCAAGCATATACCCAAAATTTTCTATTTTTACATATTCTTATATTCGATTCTTGTCGCTTGGTTCTCTCTAATCAATACATAAACCATAAATCACAGTTATGTCTGTCATCATAAGTTATGGATGAAGATTCTCCTACTATGCAAGCTTTAAACAGTTAAAAAATATTTTTATATTTATATTATTAAACTAATAATATATGTACCCAATTAATTCATATATTTTAAGTAGGTAATACAACAGCGTATTAACACTACGTTTTCTCTGTCTATCCTGCTGTGTACGGGATATAGCGTGAAGCTGATTTTTTTATTTTTTATTACACAGTGTTTGGAAGTACAATTTGATTTGTTAAGAGAGGAGCTTCATTTATAAAGATAATTTGCCTCAATTTAAAATTATTGGCATAATTAGGTCATAAGTCGTATACTTGTGACGTCATGGTAATTCTTGTAAGACGAAGTAGGCGTTTAAATAAATTGTTATGTTATATATATGGCACAAATGTGTGGCTGTAAACGGGACAGGTTGTGGTTTCGATTCCCACTCGAGGATGAAATATTTAATATTTTTATTTCTTCGCTCTGGTGTCGAGGCAAAGCGCGGTGTCGAGTTCCGGCACTCTACAAACAATCAGAGAAGCAATCTCCTTCAGAATTCGGCGGAAAGTGGGGAATTGAGTGTCTTATACAAGGCTTTCTCTGCTTACTTTGCTACATACGAGATACAGCGTGAAGCACAAAATAATAATAAAAATAATAATTAAAATAATACATTATTTCATAGCAAATTAGTTTAAAAGCTACGTGATTATCACATATCACTGTTTTGATGTTTCGACTAAATAATCCGACTAAATAAACTAGACCTGTAGGTTTATAAATTTGGTATCGTAAATATTTATGAGTATATTATTTAAATGAATTCATAAAATTTTAGAGTTCCGTACACTAAGGGTAAAACGGGACGTATTAAAATTCCGCTGTCCGCCCGTCCGTCTGTCACCAAGTTGTATCTCATGAACTAAAAAAAATCACAGATAATATATTTCTGTTAAAACAAAAAAATAATAAAATAAATATTTAAGGTTGCTCTCATATAATAAACGTGATTTTTTTGCTGTTCTTTAGATACGTACAGAACACTTAGTGCGCGAGTCGAGTCGAGTCGAGATATACTTAGTTGCTTTAGAATTATTCTGTATAGTAATAATTTTATCTAAGCGTTATAAAAATGCTTTGATGCACTACATGAAATTTTGTACCGTTTACATTTTCAAAATGGCATTGCAAGATAATGAAATGTTGATCAATTGAATGATATAATAGATACAAGTGGGATACTAATACAAGCATATAAAAAGATAGACCTTCAAAAACAATATAAAATATAATTATACATTACAAAGACATATCGTGTTCAATATCAAACTTCTATTAGTTATAGTTCAAACTGTAGGTACCGTCAATAAAGCAGATGTTCTGTATTAAACGCTGCTTTAATTTATTATCGGCGCGCGAGTCTTACACCAATCAGTTATACACTAGTATCTTCAGCCTCTGATACTTATAAAGAGAATTCATATCGACACCAATTGGAGGTGTAATATACATCATAATATTCTCAGTTCCCAAACCTCGTATGTTCTTTATTTTCTAAATTTATTGTTTAACATATCTGCGTTGAAAATTTATGTACGTACTAAATTTATGTAGATAAGTAACAATTTTTTTTTTGTTAGGCGTTTCATATGAAAAGAGATTGTAAATATTTGTAAATGTTCTCTATTTAAAATGAGAATAAATAAGAATATATCCTTTTATCATATTTATTTTCAAGTTTTTTTCAATTTTTTATAACATCTCGTTGCATCTCGTACATATCAGGCAGAGGGAACTTGGGAAACTAGTGGTAAGTACCCCATCAAGACACTCCATTCCCAAATTTCCGCAGAGTTTCTGAGACATTACTTTTTGAATAGTGGCTCGACGACGCAATTTGCCTCACGTTTTTCTTCAAAACATTATTATACAACGATTTTTGTCCAATATTATTCCGTTATCTATAATACTTTTTGGCGGCTTTGAATTTATTAAAATTATATAATCATATATATTTAAATATTATTCATTTTTTTTAATAATCACGGTAGTGACCTCGTTAGAAATATGTTGCATACCTTGTTTATGACATTAAAATACAATAGATTATACTTAAAGCAAGGTGGTTGTGGCGCAGTGAGATAGTATCTAACAACAGTCAAATGTAATTGTTGTGGGTTCAATACGCAATTTTTCGAAAATTGAACGGAAATTGAGTGTCGTAACTCTTAGTCGACTAAGCGGGAAAAGCGGAAAGTCGAAACTACTATAGTTAACAATAACGATACAGTAATAGTAAATACTTTAAAAAATAGTATTTTAAGTCCCAATTTTTTAGGTATGTACCTATCTATATCTCGATAAATATTAGGGCAAACTGTACACAAACGTACAATAAAATAAGGTTTGGTTAGTTTTTCTTTACTAGTTAGTTTAAAATTACTTTGATAAATTTTCCAGAGTGAAACAAGTGAACTTACGCAGTCATGACTTTCAGCCACGCACTAGATTGCGAAAAAACAGACAGACATTATCAGACGATCAGAGTTTTTACTAATACGTTAAAAATCTGCGTCACGTTGTAAGCCGCACATAGCAGGCACTTGTGCCCATGCCCCACGACTCAAGTTGGCCTCAAGTTTTCACTAATAAACAGAGTAATTCGGGAATATCCTAGAAACACCTTTGCGTGCTTACGTCGCAATCTCTCTCTGTCTCTCTCTGTCACGCACACACGCATGTACGCATGCACGCACGCGCACGCACACGCGCACACGCGCGCACACACACACACACACACACACACACACACACATACACACACACTATTTTAAACAATATAATATAAATCCTTATCCAATTAAACCAAACAAATAAGTAAATTAAATAATAATTGTGTTATTAGATTATATTTGTTTATCATCATCCTCGTGAAAAAACAGTTTTAAATAATATATAAAGATATCTTGGAGCATTACCATTTTAATAATTACTAGCAACCGGCCCCTACTTTACACGGGTGTTTTGTAGAATTAATAGTCATTTGTGGTGTTAGTGTGGATAACATAAGCAATTTTTAACCGACTTTAAATAAGGTTATTAATTTGATTTATTTGTATGTGGTGTGGTATTGTTTAAATTGGAACAGATTCGAAGTATTATATGTTTGCTTGTTTTTGTAAGTGTATGCAGATATGTTTGTACATTTGTTTTCAAATGTCTTGGAAACTAAAATTCGTGTCGAGATTATCTTATTTGATTTAAACCATATGTTGTATAGGCAAACGGAACTAGTGTTATAACTTATACGAACAAAAAAGAATATATTTCTTTTTTGTTCGAATAAGTATAATAATATAACACAAAAACTACTGCAATATAAATATATCCATACATTTTTTTGTATTTATTTTATGTACTACGAAAAAAATCTAACTAATTGTGTTGTGTATACCGAGGACTTAAGTCCTCGGTATACACAACACAATATTAGAATGAGTCGTTTTAATAAAATGTCTGTCATTATTAGATTATTTTCTATATATTTTCTAATTTTATTGACAATTTCCTACTAATTTACCACAATAAAGATATCATTTGATAACACAATAACTTACAAAGTCATTACACATTGTAAGTATCTGTGATACCTTTACGACTTAATAGACCTATAAAATGAATATATAACAAAAAGATGATAGCGTAATAATACGTAAAACCCGAATAACATTACATATTCTAGAAATAAACATCTAAATCCCATTGTTTGCACAGATCATTGAGGAAATTGCAAGGATTCACTTGCGTCACATAATACTAAAGAGATTTGTATACTATAGAACGCAGACTCGAATCACCTGCCAGCTAAGAGATGGGTACACTTTGACTAAAATATGCCTCATTTTTGTTTCTGAATGTAATGTTTACCTTAAATTAAATCTTTATTACCAAATATACAGTTACTCACCCTATCATATTTTATTAGGACAGCACATTAAGCAAAAACTCATAGCTTACAGTTACTCATAGCATAATTGTAAAAGGATTTTATTAAAAATGTGTTGTACTTTTCACACTGTATTCCGCATCTAGCAAGGTAGGTGTAGTATTAAGACACTCCGTTTCCCACTTTCCGTTGAATTTTCGAGGCATTGCGTGTGAGAGTGGCGGAACTTAACTCGTCATGCTATGCTTTGTTACCAGAGCGAGGGATTATTTATTCCTCCAAGTGACAACTGAACCCACAACCATCGCGTTAACGGTCACCCGAAAGCGCCACTGCGCCACGATGTCCTCTATTATTTATATTTATAAAATATTAAATGTATTCATTTTATAAATTAATAATGATATAACAGGTGGTTATTCCAACTTTTACACTAAAAGTAACCAAGCGACTAGTTCAAGTAGGCTGTACCTGAATGATTTTTATATTAATAGTTTTAAATAAGCGTGTAGTTTTAAATTTTAGATTTGACAGTGAGGCACCTAATAAGTAATAACTGAAGTGTAAGCTGTGACAACCGGAGCGACATTTTCTTTGATGCCTCCCAGACGGTGTTCACGAATAATTGAACCGGCTAGATTGTCACTTACCTCCTAACAAGCAGCCAATGAGGTGATTTACTGCTGAAGGAACATTATCATTTGAGGCAATTATCGTCGGAAACAATCATTAAAAAATAAATTATACAACTACGTAGTCAATTTGTCTTTATCATGTTTTCCAATATGCCAGTGTCATATAAAAATCTTTATAAATATTAGAATTACAAGAGAAAAAAAAACGAGCTAATACTATGCAAATGGTGTTATCGAAAATGCTTATTTATATACTAATATTATTGGATATATTAATATTATATCACAATATAAAAAAAACATAAGGCCTTGGTTTTTATATATTTTTAATTATATATTTCTGCTATATATTTACAAATTCTTGGATTTCAAAATATACACTTCATGCCTAACTTGTAGGGTATCGTAAAGTACAGCCCTTAGGATTTACCGTAAACAACGAATATTACGTCAGTGCGGTGCAACTTGCATTGTGAGGAAGAACAAAAAAACCGATCACGTGTGACTGTAGAATTGTTATTGTAATCATGAATGAAACGCGTGTATTAATTCACATTAACTTTCTTTTTTTATTCTTCAATATTTCTTCACAAATATACAAATTTTGTGTATTACTAGCAATAATTGCGGTGTTGAGTTCTGCCACTCAACACGCCATGTCCCAGAATTCGGCAGAAAGTGGGGAACGGAATGTCTTAAAACTAGGTTCCGTCTGCCTACCCTGCTGTGTGCGGGATACAGCGTGAAGCTGATTTATTTATTTTATTTACTAGCAAACATTTTTTAGTAAAGAAGTATTCTGTAATACCAAATATTTTACCGTCACGCTGCTATAGCCATGAGCCGTTACTCTCGACAAAAGGCGTCATTACTTCAGACGTATTGGCAATACTACTCAAATCAACGTACTCTTCTTTTTAATCTTATTGATTTAGATAATCATCTGGTTACATTAAGTTAAAACGAATCGCGAAATAATGAAGGACACGTCGCCTGAGACCGAGGCCAGCAAGTTGGCATTCGTCAGAGCGAGAAATCGAAAACAACTGAATAAATGACCAGATCTAACTGGTTCCAACTGCTTTATATTAGATACTTCTTTTCAAATTCAATGGTACAGAGTGGAAAAATATAAAACCCTAGCTCGTGACCCTTGTAGCGTTTGGCTTTAGTTCGTTGTATTGTTCATATTGTGAAAGGTTTATACATGTCTCAAGTCTTTGTGAGAAGCAGATATTGCAATTCATATAAGATTACAGTCCCTGTGTAGTAAGAGTGTCAAGGTACATGAGTACCAGTAACGCTAGTTTAATATTAAGATAGTGCTTCTTTTAACTTTTTAAATTGTTTTTTAAAGGTAGTTTAAAAAAATAAATTCTGTAAATAAATATTATTTGTAATATATCTGTGTTAAATTAAATCACCGTCAAGATAGTGATGGAGATGACAGTGCGTATTGTTAATATATTTGACATTGCTTAATAAGAATCGGACTCTAGAAACACCCATTCATGATACTGGTGACCCTGGGTGTTTGGTAGTGAGGCGGAACTACAATCACTCTTCTCAACAAATTCTTTGAAATTATATAGTTTCAACGAGTTGTGTTAAGACCGTAGTTCACATTTTGTTTGGTTATTATATATATAATATTTTGTGCAATATTAGTCTTAAGCATTTATAAGAATATTACTGACTTATTTGTTATTTAAAATCAATATAATTTCAGGTACTATGTAATTATTAATTTTAAAATATATTTTACTAGTTATTTTTTTCTTTAGGAAAATTAGAAATAATATAATTCCTTAAAAAATATTAATATTTTAAGGATGAACTTAAAATTAGTAAGAATATGTTTTTTTGTTATTAGAAATTCAATAATATTATCTCACCTGCGCCGCACGAATTTTTCCAAAAGTCGTAGAACTTGCTACAAGAACACATTTTAATCGAAAGTCACTTAAGACAAATTTATTTTTAAACTTCACTTCTAAAGTTTCGTAATTTTCATATGATGCGATTGAGTCGTTGGCGTTCACCGGAAAAACTTCTCACGTCTGGTAAACAGTGTCGATACAAACAAGTCAAAGTAGAGGCTGAGATCGCGGCCGCCTCGGTACCGTTGGAGAGTAGAAAGCTGGGAGTGGGTACTCGCTTTTCTGGGCAGTCATCGTACCAGCGGTACGTCGATCCGGACGGTGGCGATCGGCAGCAGTGTTCGCGCGTGCTCGGGCTCGGGGAAGCGCGGCGCGACGTACGACCGATGCGGGCGCCCTCCTGCGACTGCCGCGCGGACGAGCCCGCCAAGCGCCAACTTCCATGGCGCGACGGTTCAATCGGATAGCTGTACTAAACTTATGGGGAAATAAACAAATTTCACTTCGTGATGAGATTGTTACCGTTCAGGAAACCGACGGAGATATATTTAATCGAATATTTAATGTGCGTAAAATTAAAATTTGATATTCGTTTCAGTACTAGTTGTTATGTATATGATAAATGTTATTGCAAGATAGCAATTAATCCAATAATAATGTAAAAATTTAGTGGATTCATTAAATTAGTTGTTTATTGTAGTTATTCTCGAAAATAGTCTCATATAAAAGAGTTCAACGACTTGTGCCACATGACATTGACTATATTATTGTCGCGACAAAATTGTTATCGTTAATTTACCTTTTTATAGCGGAGTTTTTAAACACACTGGAACTGGTTCCGCAAGGAATTGTGTAAAAGTTTGAGTTCAGGGGTGATCGGATCTTGTAACATGTTGAACCTTTACAACGTAATACGCATAGCTGTGGACTAAAAGACGTCTTGTACGCACAGGTAATACCTCGTATGATACAATTAGTATGAGGAAGTCATACAAGTTGAAGCAGACCTAGGGGGTAAAAGAGGATATTTATTATCGGTTATAGTTTTTATCAGTACTCAGTTGAAGAAATATTTATAGTTATGACTAATTTACTGACATCTATCGTCGTAACGTAAATAATAAGATAATTATAGACATATACGGATATATTTTTATATATATATTAAACCACGTTATACGTATATATTTATATTCTTATTTTGATACTGAGGTGTTTGCATACTGGAATATAATACATATAAAACGTAATTTTTAAACACAATATTTTATCGCAACTAACTTCTACAATTTGTCAGAAATTACTCAATACCTTATTGCGTAATTTCTGACAAATTAAATAATAGCCCAAGATCCCAAGGCCCCCAGACCTACGTCATTTTAACAAAGCTGACTATTTCAAGACCCCTTAAAGAACCCAGACCAATCCGATGGCTCAATTATCCTCCCAGACAGAGTTGTACCTTTAGTTGGCGCTACCTCTGAAATATCTTCACTTTCAAGTTAGTAAGTACGCATACAGTCTTAACTATATATTAGACTATCCTCAAAATTTCAGCTTTGCTAAAATGACCTAGATCGGGGGCATTGGGATCTCAGTCTATAATATCTTGATGACCGTCACATTACTTATCTAAGTTTCATATCTTATTACTAATATATTTAAAAACTAAAATTGTTAATCTATGGTTAATAGGTTTTTAATATCATACAATAATTACAAAAATGCTGAGCAATGAAATATATGTAATGTAATATATTTATTGAAATACTTTAAGCATTTGCAGTTTTCCTAATGGAATCTATAGGACATGCAGGAAGAAATCCTACAAATGAAGGCTGGTTTAAACCATATGGTTTAATATTCTAAACCAGCGTAATTTCATACGTTTGGAACAAGCCGTTTACAATACGAGCTTAGATAGTATAAGCATGTTATTTTACAGTATCTTTGGCTATGGACGTGATGGTAGTGGGTTTGCTTAGTTGTAGGTTTAAGTCCAACGAGGCTTAATTATAGTTAATTATTAAAATATAAGAATAAATGTGTAGCTAAAAATTGGTACGTATTTAAAATTATAAGAGGGTATAATTGTCATCAATATAATGAAGAAAGAATATATTTTTTTTTAACATTTATAGTGTATTATTGCTCAGTTTCCCTTTTTTTCTCATTTTAGAGACTGCATATATCATTTGCTTTATCTTAACAGACCGACAAAGTTAAAACTATTTTTTAACTATTCCACGGCCATTGCGTGGTCTTGAATACTAAAAATATTGTTTAATTATAATATTTTTGATTAAAAATAAATATTAAATAAATTTCGACAATCCAATCACGAAAATAATTGCTACTCTCCGTCGTAAATAAGTGTTTAGTTGTATTTTTAATAATATTTATTAAATATATCTTATATATTATTATATAAAATAACAAAAGAATATATTAATAAGCGGCAGTAAAGGCAATTAAATAAATATAATTTAACGTAATATTATCATAAAATATCAATTTATGCGTATTATAAACTGCTAACTAAACAGCATTTGCGGAAATATTGAAGGCTTACAAATAAAAATAGATTGAAATCGTCGATCATAAAAAAAACTTATGGTAAACAGTGCTACGAGCGGCTACTACGTATGTAACACAAGGTCGTTTGGCATAGTTTACAATTATAATACGATCGCTTATAGAAATCGGGAAGCGTTTAACTTGTCTGTGACGTGTTTGTGTGATAAACACCTACAATACGTTTCCTTAAGTATTTTGCTTCGCAATTATCAAATAAGAGGCCTTCATGGCGCAGGGGCACATGTGCGTTTGTAAACGCGGCGGTTGTGGGTTCGATTCCCAATCAAGAAAATGAAATATTTAATATTTTTATTTATTCACTCTGGCAACAAGGCAAAAGCGTGTTGTTCCGCCACTTAATAGGCAATGCATCCATAATTCGGACGAAAGTGGGGAACAGATTGCTTAACATTGGGTTCCCTCTGCCTACTCTGCTATGTGTGGCATACAACGTGAAGCTAAAAAATATTTAAAAAATCTAATAATTTGTATTTCGTTGTGTATTAACACTGCGATGCGTATATTATGATCTCACTTATGTATACTTAAATAATTAAATAGTAAATACGTATATTATTTTATTGTTATATATTCTTAATGACTTATACCTGTCCTAACTCCGCCTGGGTTAGTATTGTTTTAAAATAATTTTTATATTGATTTATTATTACAATTTTTTATT
This sequence comes from Heliconius hermathena, assembly GCA_013403705.1. NCBI lineage: Eukaryota > Metazoa > Arthropoda > Insecta > Lepidoptera > Nymphalidae > Heliconius > Heliconius hermathena. The sequence continues at coordinate 238,640 of JAAIXJ010001829.1, forward strand.
TTTGGTTTTGATTGTTCGTTCCTTGATTGATGATTCGTTCGTTGATTTGTTGCTGACGAAATTGAGAATTTTTATTAGAAATATTTTACACGTTCGTAAATTATCTCTATATATAATAAGACAGTTAAAATATTTTGTCTGTACATTTAGTAATTTTGACTGAAATGAATAGAGGGACACTTAAAAAGAATAATAGAAAGCAATAATATATTTTTTTAATTTCTTGTCTGGCTGCTTGCCGATATGTATGGTCACATTTTTCTCTGAAAGTACTGAACCGATTTACTTAAATGTTTCACCAATTACTTTGTTTTAACTCAACTTAACAATTAAAGTTTGTTTCATCAAAATCGGTTCATTTAAAAAAAAGTTATCGTCATTTGAATGAACTCAAGGCATTAGTTTGCCTGCGAATGTTATATAGCAATCGCGCTGGTAAGATTCCTAAAGAATGACATTTGAAACGTCTTGGTTATAACCAAGACGTTTCAAATATATATTTTTATCAACAATCATATATGACTGTTGATAAAAATATATATTTTTGAAGCATTATTATACAATATTTTATACAATAAAGTAAACAAAATTGAATTGTTAGTGCAGATTACCTTCATAAATCATAACAGTTAAGTTTAAGTAGTAATTAATTCAACACAGAAATAAAGACCGATTTGATCTTCAAAAAAATATTAAGGAAATACATAGATTCTTCGGTTTGTTTGTTCGTTTGAAATAAATCTATATAAAAATGCCTAAAAACATTCCTTCTACGTGTACACTGTAATAACTACATATTTACCAATTGGACATTTAGCTAATAATATTATAAATGTAATTAATTTAAAAACTGTACAGGAGTTAATATGCAATCATTACAGTTATTTTACAAAGAATATTATGAAAACCCAAATCAATAATTTAATATTTAATGCTGTTTCTGAAGCAGCACATTAAATTATTAACGTCAATCAATTCTTCTTATTAAATCAATAATCATATATTTCAAGCGGGCGAAGCCGTGGGCGGGCCGCTTGTCTGTAATAAATTAGGAACAATCTACGATGATTTACCATATTTTTTTGATTTACAAACAGAGCACCACCTAATATAATCCATATTAGGTGGTTTATTTGTTTTTAGAAATAAGAGACACTTCGTATGTGAATGAGTTTTTCAATTAATATAGAAAATATGAAAATATCAATAAAACTTCATAAACAAACGTTCTTCAGATTATTTTTCATTGTAAAGGTAATCTTTATCATTATTTAAAAATGTGCCCTTGGCTTTTATTAGCTTCGTTCGTATGTACGTCTGTAACGGAAACTTAAAACATGATTTTGATCGACTTTAAAACATCTGAATAAATTGAAATTTTGCATACTTATCAAGGACCGATGACAACGCAATAATACGAAAAAAAAAAACTGGTCAAATACGAGTCAGAATCGCCTTCCGGGGTATAAAATATAATAAAGAATAATAAATATAATAAAGTATAAGTATACTTAAAGACCAGGGCGTAGCGCAGGGGCACAAAGTGTGACTGTAAATGCGACTGGTTGCGTGTTCGATCCCGTTCTTTATATTTCCGTTTCTTCGCTTTGGCGTCCAAACAAAGCGCGGTGTTGAGTTCGGTCACCCAATACTAAATATCTCAAAAATTCGGCGGAAAGTGGAGGACGGAAAGTTTTAACGCTAGGTTCCCTCTCTGTCTACCCTGTCTACCCTGTAGTGTGCGGGCATGTAGCTGATTATTAAATAATAGTCAGCAAAATAAAAAAAATGCTTTTATAAAAATCCATTAAAAATATATGTTTTTATATATATTTTAATTACTACTTATTATCATTATGTATTTTAATTAGCTAAACTGGAGTTGACGAGCATATTTATTTTAAATTAAAAAAATCAGCTTCACGCTGTATCCCGCACACAGCAGGGTAGGCAGAGGGAGGGCAGAGGGTGTTAAGACACTCCGTTCCCCACTTTCTGCCGAATTCTGGAGGCATTGCGTGTTGAGGGGCAGAACTCAACGCCGCGCTTAACCTCGACACCAGAGCGAAGAAATGGAAATATAAATTTAAGTAAATATTTCATCTCCTCGAGTGGGGATCGAACCCACAACCAGTCGATTTTGCAGTCACACCTCGTGCCGCTGCGCCACGACTGGCCTCCTATTTTAGCCTATTTTAGAAAAAAAAATTGGTCGATAATAAAAAATATAAAGTATTCTATGACAGTGTAGTTTTTTTTATATTCCATAATGTTTAAATGAAAAATAGTTCAGCATAATAAGCATTTTCTGTTGGCATATTAAAGTCTGGTAATTTTGACCTTAAAAAATATATGAACGATATATTTTCAACAGTTAAGAATTGGTGACTTGGTCTAAAAATATATATATGAAATGTTTTTGTTAAATACTTATTTAGAAAACTCGAAACCGCTCCTCCTGCATACCGACCAGGCGCTCTGACCATCAAGCTCAAGCATCAAGTATTTGTCTTTCCTAAGTGTGGAATAACACTTTAATTTTTTAAAGTGTTATTTTTAAAGTGTCGTTTTAAAATATTTTTGTTAATTGTGACAAAATATTGTGGACAAGTGTCGCATACTTCAGGATTTTCAATAAATTAAATTCGTCCTAACTTCTATTTATCCAATCAACTTTAGCTAATAATGTAAATATACAATTTGTTTAAATTTATTAGTAGATATATGAGAAATCGAATTTTCCACAATTCATCAGTTTCATTCCTATCGTGTGTAGACTGCACTCCAATTTTTTATTAAGGTAACAAGCATTAATAAATTATTAGATAACGAAGATATTTATATTCACGAAAGCAGAAATTCAAGATGTTGCAGTACACCTCCACTAAAGTTCAGATAACCCAAGATACCAAAGTTCATTGTCGTCATTAACTACTGTGTTTATAATTGGCATCATTTATTAACGAATAAATCTGTTCTTTGTAAAATATGCAAACCAAACAAAACATTTAATAAAGTCTCTTGCTTTTTCAGGTTTTAAATCGCACTAAGATGTATAGAGCGGAATAAAAACATTTTAATATTATCAAACTATTGAGAATTCTCTAAGCCCAAGCTTAGTTACTGAATGTTTTACATTAAATTATAATATATTTATTACCTTCTTTTAAATACTACTATTAAAAAACATATATTTATTTGGAATTTCGACTAATATAATCTACACGTGATATCTATGAACCTAAGTATTTATACGCAATAAATATAAGTAATAAGTACTAACCTATGATAAAATAGACATTGTGAAGCGATTATTCTTTAACAATCTAGAAATGTAAACAAATCCATAATTAATATAACTATAAAGGTCAGATATACTGAATATTATAATATTAAATACCTATATTGTAAATATGCTACGTAGGGGAATTTCCTGTTTATTTATTGGGATATGCCCTGGGGAATGTAGCTTGTTTCCCAGAGTAGGGAAGTTTCTAACTTATCGTAAAAATGTATAATATGTTTTTAATTTTTTATATTTTTTAAGAACATTAGAATATTTTTAAGTTTAATGAACTAAAACCAGTACAGAGTATTTATTGTGATATGTCCTCATGTTAAATTAACTATTCAATGTTATAGCTAATTCCTCTAAACTAGATTATTATACTATAATTTTGTTCATATAAAAAATATACGTCTTCTAATAAATTCTAGGAATATTTTATCGTAATTATTATATACAAGTTGCAGATAGTAATTAATTAGTACTCTAGAAAGCGGGAAATAACCTTATCGCCACTTCAATAACATTGAGATCTCGTGATCGTTCACGTTCACAAACATAGAGGAAATTATGCTATATATCCTCAAAAGTTTTAAATAAAATATGTAAATCAATAGCCAAGACTCAACTCAATTCTATTGTATCATTAATTTATGTAGGTAGCTACTCATGGCAAGTCTACATACAATTCTAAATATATTACTTACTACTTAGCATTTTCTATTGTAAAATTAAATATATAATTCTTTATTGTATTTTTATGTTAATTTTAACGATAGAAGAAATGTAACTAGTTTTACTGATAGTTTTTGTATAAAATCCATACCTATATTATAAATTCGAAAGTAACTCTGTCTGTCTGTCTACCTGACTGTCTGTTTGTCTGTGTAACAATCAGGGCCAAACCGTTGATCCGATTGTGCTACAATGGTACATGTTTATCTATAAAGGTTAAACTACAATAACTATTTTAATATAAATATTTAATTAAAATTTATCGGCTTATTGTTAATGTATTTTCTATAATTTGCTGTTGATCCTTATCAAAAAAAATATAATATATAATCTATAATAGAATATTTTACTGTACATCATTCTAATAAATACTTAAGGAGATCACTGATTCAGAATGAGGTAGCCTACAAGCCGCACGGTATGACCAACGCGAACGGGCAGACGACGTTGACGGTTTTTTGAATTTCATACATTTTCGATCTACTGAAAATTTTTATGTAATTATTTATTGTTTATATTATAATTAATTTATATTTGTTTTAGATCTCTTACCTTATTCAATTAGTAGATTTTATAAATTTTCTTGGTATTTTTGTTCTTTTTGTGTGAATTTTTCGTGATAATTTTCTGGCTGCTATTAAACTGTACAATTACAAAAATAAGGATACAAAACTTAATTCGTCACACCTCGGTTTCGCGACTAAGCAACCCATTTATGCAATGGAACATTTATCACCTGCGAATAAACAGTTACATGCTGCTACTAGAATGATTGCTAAGGAAAAGAAATATGAATTCTTATGGATACGAGGAGGAAAAATTTTTGTACGAAAAAATAATAAGTCGGAGGCTAAGTTAGTTAAAGACAAAACTTTTCTAGAGACATTGTGATTGTTATTTTAATTTATCTTATTTTTTTACGTTCTTAATGGAGAATACATATTTACAAAATTCAATTTAAATATATACTATCAAAATGTGAGAGGTTTACGCACGAAAGTAAATAGCTTTTATTTAAATGTACTAGCTAATAATTACGATGTAATAATTACGATGTAATAAT
>JAAIXJ010001829.1:245680-321242 GCA_013403705.1 Heliconius hermathena
AAAAAAAAAAAAAAAAAAAAAAAAAAAAAAAAAAAAATTTTGGCCCTGGGCGGCATCGCCCGCTACTTTTGATTTAATGTTATTTAAGTATATTTAGAAAAGAATGGTTAGTTATCTGAGTTCGGTTATCTATACCGTTGTTTTACACTTAATCTTTTAAAATTTTATTTGATATTGTTCGCAAAAATTATCGTATTTAATATAGAAAAATATTTAGTTATTTCATAGAGTATCTATATACGCACGAGAATCGTATAAAAACGTTTTTCCCGAGTAAATCTTTATCCCGTGGAAATTCCGGGATAAAATGTAGCCTTTGTGTTGCTCCATAACTCCCTCTATCATTCACTGAAAGTTCCATAAAAATAAGTTCAACTGTTCAGGACATTAGCTCGGGGAAATAGAAAGATAGAAATACAATTTTTTATTTGTGTATGCAAATGCACTTGCAAAAACAGTTTGTGATCACAAACAGGCACTTCAATTTTATTTATAACAAACGGTCAATGCAACGGAGACCTTGCAATTATCAATTATTCTTTTATTATATCTTTTATATAAATAAATCCCGGCGACAGGATATATCTTCGCATAGCATTATTAATTTATTTACTGTTTTATTATAATATAGATTATATTTGGTGTTACTTTTAATTTTAATACTTTTAAATATTTATTTTACGTTGATAATATTGGTAATGTAGCTGGTTTTGTGTAGTTTTTCTTATTAGTATTTTTTTTGGTTACGTTTACTTATTATATTATTTTTGTTCATTTTATTAAGGTAGGTACTTTTTTAATATTAAGAATTTCCTTTAGTTACTTTTACTTAATTTGTTTGTTCATTTTAATTATTCTGATATTTTTTCTAATAATAAGTCTCCACTTATTATTCTTATTAGATTTAGCTTATTTTGATTATTTAGGCTTATACTGTCTTACTAATCCTACTAAAAACTGAAAATAATTTCATAAACATAATTAATAATTTCAGTTCAAGTGGGCGAAGCCACGTCTGGGTCCGCTAGTATATACACGATGGAAGTCTCAGCACCACTTTAATTGAAACTATTAGTTTTAAATACTCTATAAAATGTATATATATACGAGCATATATTTTATTACATGAATTAAGGTTATTTTTTATTGAAAAAATAAATAAATAAATATAATTAGAATTTAACATACCCAAATGGCATACTTGGTGGTGGGGTGCAGTCATGCCATGCATTATGCTGTGGCTGGTAGGATCACACCTATAAGATGTTGGTGACGTGACACTTACCTGAAACAAAGAATACAGAAAATAAATAAGTTTATTTTTACCCATATTATATTTTTAATTAGTTAAATCTATAATAAATGAACGCATATTTTTATATATCCTTAAATGAATGCTACCTGTTGATGAAACATCTTATGAAATAGATACAAATGTTTTGTAACACAACTCTAACCACATTCATCATCATCACATGGCTGTGTCGTACAGTGAGCAAAATAGAAAGAATAAAAGAGTAACCTCAATCCGACATTTTCATTATTAGAATAAAACCCATATATGAATCTGTCGCAGCCTGTCCCGATTGAAATTGGATTTTATTTGACCAAAGGATTCAATTAAATCTGCAGTGTTACTCTCGATGCTTAAAATCAAATAAAGGTTTTAATACACTATTGAAAAGTCTATCTATTTTATCAAATTTACTATTTTAGTATTTTAAAGTGTTATGACGGATTTTCAAATAATATTTTAATGTTTTTAAGGCTCTGTTCCTAAAAGGTAAAAACGGAACCTTTATAGGAACACTTTGTTGTCCGTCTGTCAAGAACCTTTATTTCATTTTCATCACGTAGATGTAATTATTTGAAATGAATACCAAATATTCTACGGTTCCTTAGAGCGCAGAAAAAATCAAGCTTTTAAGTCAACGCAATCAAAAGATAAGCACTTCTATGCATCGTTGTAGCAGCAGTTTGTATGAAATTCGCCGCGTAATCAAAATCTATACTACAAATGAAGAAAAAAAATTGAAAAAGTGAAAATTTATACATATTTCTAGAAAAAAATCATAACTAACTAATAATAAAAGTTAATTTCATAAAAAATGAGTGCATACAGCCGCAACATACAACCCTGAAATTTATACAGAACCCTCGATATGCGAGTACAACGCGCATTTGGCCGGTTTTTTTCTTTCTGAAATCATAGGCATATGTATAATATGGCCTTATGTATATTTAGGTTACTGTGATATAATATCTGCAAGGTTACTGCACCCACATATAAGCGGATGCCCTTACATGCCTGCAAGTTAATCTATTTTCACCTAAAAACATTATCTTGATAGATATTTCTTTTAAAAATAAATTATCCTTGTTTTAAGGAATGTTTTCAGCACATATATGCGACACGCTAAGAGTTTCATTTAAAACTATGTATAAAAACAGTCCAAGTAAACATTTTCCTAATATATTGTTCATTTGAAATAAAAATAATAATAATCAATATATACAGTGTGTAACCCGATCGACCGATCAATGCTAGTCTATGGAAAGGGGACCTCAGTACCTATCTATTACACCACCATGTATGAATATTCAGCGATTTTCAGTGGTTCAGCATCTTTCAGAACTATTTTTTTTATGTGTGATATTGTATATTATAAATATGTTGACCCTTTTTGACTTACTATATAAAAAAAAAATCAGCTTCACGCTGTATCCCGCACACAGCAGGGTAGGCAGAGGGAACCTAGTGTTAAGACACCCCGTTCCCCACTTTCTGCCGAGTTCTGGAGGCATTGCGTGTTGAGTGGCAGAACTCAACGCCGCGCTTAGCCTCGACACCAGAGCGAAGAAATGGAAATATAAATTTAAGTAAATATTTCATCACCTCGAGAGGGGATCGAACCCACAACCAATCGGTTTTACAGTCACACCTCGTGCCGCTGCGCCACGACTGGTCTCTGACTTACCATATAAAAAGTACATAACTAAAAAACAAGCATAACAAGACACATCTATATATGTATATCTACAAAAGATATTAATAACTTTACAACATAAACCCGTAGAGGACTCTACGGTAATATTATAACAGATTCCTCATTTTGAGATATACATAAGTTGTATGTATGTATATTTTCTGAACAGTATTTTTTTTCACATATTTTTTTTTGCCTATTGAATAATAAGACAATTGTTAATTTTTGTTTGTTTGTGTTTACAATAGTAATTAAATGTTACTAAAGTGACTGAATTGATTTATTTTCATGATGCTTAGATAAGATTGTGGAGGTTAAGCGCGGCGTTGAGTTCTGCCATTCAACACGCAATGCCTCCAGATTTCGACAGAAAGTTGGGAACGGAGTGTCTTAACACTAGGTTCCCTCTGCCTACGCTGCTGTGTGCGGGATACAGCGTGAAGCTGATTTTTATATAACATAGAAAATGTTAATATGTATGTATATTATAAAACATGACATTCATTTGACCAACTTTTTCAATGTAGCTCTACAATAGTAGAGAGAATAAATTAAATATGCTATCGGGCTCAATAACTTACAACGTCTAAAGGCCTATCAATATTAAGCGTTGCGTCCTTCATATACCTTTACAGCTTCAGGATATTTTCTAAAATTAGCCCCTTTCTAATCAATACGTCGTGGTCTCCGTCTAGAGTCTAGACGGTTGTATAGAAATATACTTCTTATGTTAGTCTCCAATTTTAATTCTCATGCTTATATTGTCTACCTATAGTGCTCTATATTTTTACTACGCTTGGTACTATTCAGACATTATTTTCTGTAAATGTAGATTAAAATAAAATGGCTGCGAAGTTTAAAACACGTGCCTTGCATGTTAATTTATATAATAAAGTATTTTTCGGATCTTTTTATTTTCAGTAAATTATTAAATTTCTTAAATTTGATAGTAAACATTTAATTGTAAAATTTTCAAAAATTGTAAAAATTGTAAATTTTGCAAAATTGTAAATTCATCCAAAAATTTTATTTTAATTTTATTTAATCTAACTAAATGAAGGACAAGCCTTACCATTGATACGCCTGTCCGTGAGATTGTCCTCCTCATCCCACCACGGTTGTTCGCGCAACCTTTGCGGTTGACGATCAAAGTTTCCATAATACTGAAACTCCATCACTAATATATTTTTTATAATTTAACATATAACTTGCACTCGTTCCGAACTCTTCTTAAGATAAATACACACCACTACTCAATTAGCGTCTACGCGATACTGATGTTTTGAATATGACTAACTGGACTCGTATATGAGATAAAACTGACTGCACTAAAACTTTCATAATAATAAATTTGTATATACGTCGTCTCGCGTACTGATACATGGACATAATAAAATAAGATTTATATTGTATTGAAGACGGCGACTCGATAGCGAATATTACCTTCTCTACCCTGCGGATCTCGGTCCGGTATTGCAGAAATGTTTATCAATGATGTTTGAACAAGTGTTGAAGCAAACAAAATAAGGCGTTTCAATGCATAGAGTTCAAAATATACTGAAAATGGATATTTTTATTTATTTATATGTTCAAAAATAAATTTGAGATGTTTTTACAAGTATATTTAAACATTATACACATTTCTTTATAATAATATACACATCATCATCCTATTAGAAGCTTATATAATATCTTAATATTTTTTAAAATATTATTACAAATCAATATCTAATTTTCTATTGAATTACATAAATTCTGTTTGATAAATAAATATATTTATGTTTAAAATATATACATTACGTATTGTAAATATTTTTAACATAATTGTGAAGAATATGTTAATAGATAGATAAATAATACAACGTCACGTAAGTATATCAAATCAGATTTGACGATTTAGTTTTAGCAATCTACACGGATATAGTCAGATTTATGCATGTAATGTTATAGATAACTTTTCCTTCTTCAAGATTCTATTTCCTCCGATTCGTTCCGAGCAAGAGGGAAATGAGCTCTATTTTGTACTGTTTGCATTACCACAGTACTTTATATAGACATATGATATTTCAATTATTTTTTACCTTTTTTTATCGAATAATACGGAAAAGGTATCCTTGAAATACCTACTTTGTTTAAAATTTCACGCTCTTATTAGGTATTTACATATGCCTGATAAGGTGTTGTCAAAAAAATTTTGATAATTGTAAAGTTATTAGTACATTCTTGATTTTATTAATTGAAAATTACGAAACTTTTATTTTAACGGTCTTGTAACAAGTGTTTTTATTATTTTTTATTTTTAGTTTCAGACTTGGTCGGCGAGTGATGTCGGTTCGTTACTCTTCACTTATTATAGAGCATGCTGGATGACGCAACCTAGTACTCTACTTGACTAACTAAATCTATGAAATGAAATCAAGATACGCGCCATATCCAATCAAGTTAAAAAGCTGAAAACGCACAATATATATTTTAGAACAACCATTTCTATCCACTTTTGAGCCCTTTATAACTCCATAAGCTAATTAGCCATAAAATTTTGCACATTTGCTAAAAGCCTAGCTTTCGATATATATGAAATTTCAACAATTTAAATCAAAAGATTGTTGATATATTAACATTAAAGAATCTCCATTTTTGGAGACCGACTTACTCACTCACCAAAAATCAAGTACCAATTGATACCAAGGTAGACTATTATATACAAATATATATAGAAAAAATCTCAAAACTTAACAGTTTTCATTATCAAGAAATTTAAAAAAGCCTATGAATGTAAGATCAACGAACGTAGGATAATGAAGTGAGCGCAGATCTCGGCACCTATATATAGATCTATTCTTTTGTCGATGAAGTCGAAAACGACGCTTTACTTAATATTTAACTTGGCTCTTATTACACATTTATATTTTTGATGAGACAACAATTATAGACCATTTAATGACAGGACAAACGTTGTTCATCTTTTATATCCCATTCGGATTTAAAGTGTAAAAATGGTTTCCGTTGATCTTTTATATTTTTAGAAACTAGTTCACTCATCTGACTAGCGAAAGAACATGTTATATAAGTATGCCGAATATTTAAGAAAAATATATTAATTATTTTAATATGATTATCTTATACTGCTATGCACTAAATTAAATAATTAAATCCGCAATTTAAATCTTTTGGGATTTTATTTGATTTTGCTCGCAAAAACATCATTTTAGAAAAATATATTTATTTCATACTAAAAAAATATATATTTCTATCTAGTGTAATGTGTATTAGTAGGCGGTAGGTACACAGGTACGACAGCACGATTAACGCAGTTTGTGCTGTGGAAGTCTTGATGCCGCGGGAATTCCAGGATTATAAGTAGTTATTATATATTGCAAACAAAAATTTATCAAGATTCCTCAACAGTTTAGACGTAGGATTATTCTTTCATTTTATGATTTTTATCCATTCTGTATAACGTGTGACGTAGTTACGAATAAATATCAATAACGTAAACACCTACTACAACAAGAACTACCTATTACTACTGAACGTCGCCGATCTGCCACTTTTCATTCTCAAAAAACATACCAGATTCAGATTCATCCAGATTCTAAAATAAACCACAACAACAAATAATACTACATTATTACCACGAAAGCATGCTATTATTGAGCAATGACTCGTGTGTCAAAGAATTGCATGCTAAATTCAAGCTTGCTCGAAAATCGACAACCGTTCGATTTTTAAGCATGCTACTTGCACCCGAGAGAAAGGAGACGTATTTTGAGTATGTGTGAACATGTTTGCTTATTTAGCATGCTAATATCAATCAAACGCTCACGGAGGTGCGGGTCCAACATTTCTGCAAAAATGTCCCTCTGATGTGACGAAAACCTCTAAAATTTCTTATTCGGAACAATGAGTGCTTATACCTTATTCTTTCTTGTTTTCTTTATTAATAAAAGTTTTGGGATACCTGGCAATCAAACTGATGGTTTTATTTAATTCTATAGAGAGAGTGGGTTTCCATGTTTCACCACTCAAACTGATAAATAAATAAGTTTTTAAATAAAATTACATTATTAAAACACATACATTATTAATCATTAATCCGAAATTTTATCCAAAAATTTTGATAAGTTTAAAATATTTAGGTATATTGTATATCTATTTAAACGACCCTAACCAAAACTTGATCATAAAATATTTTTTATTATATAATATATTTTTTATGATCATAAAATATTTTTTATTGTATGCTAAACTATCTATATTTTTATTTAATATACCTAATAAAAAGAAAAGAATTACCGAGAAATAAATAATTATAAAAACAAAAACACCGATTGCATAAGACTAAAAAGATAATAACAGGTCATCAACTACCGATTATGATTAACAGTCGAGACCTAAAGAGGTGGTAAAAAAGATAAAATTTAAAGAAATTTTATTTTTTTTTAATTTTTTTATTTTTTAGGTTGTTGCCTGTAAAGATTTAATTGGTTGAAAAAATATAGGTCCCGACTGTTAATTCTAATAAACATTTTTTTTTGTTAGTTTTGTGCCGTCGAATTTCGAATAACTACGCAATCTTATTATTTCATAGAAGAATTATTATCGTGAACCCGCTTCACAGTCCACAAGAAATCATTGTGCCATTTACTTTGATACCCATATTTGAAAAAAGTATTTTTTTTTCACTAAGTACAACGGCATCATACAGCCACCATGTTTGATTTTTTTAACGTCAGCACTTGGGCTGCTAAGACGAATCTCACGATCTATTACGTAAATCCATTTAGCGGTTATGGAGATATGAGATAATAACGAATATTATATACATACATATGTACATATGTTCATACAAGCTACGCGCAAAAAGTATAACCCTTTCTTTGCTGTCGGATAAAAAAGAAAAAGAACCGATAAATTGGAACTTGCAAAATATACTGAATAATACTTCGTACAATTCAACGTGGCCTGTACCTGAACTTAAAAACATCATCTTAGTACATAGATATTATTATAACACCGCTAGGTGTTTTAACAAGGTTATATAAATATCAATAATTGAAAACAGGTAATAGGAAAAATTATGAATATTGCTTTATTGCTCGAAAAAAAATTGCTCTATTTATTCAACCGTTTCAACAAAAACGCTTTTAATAAGTTCTGAATAAAAAACGACCACTGAGAAATAGGTAGAGAAAGTAAATACTCACACTGGTATTATTAAACCATCCGTACATATCTATTCATTGAATAAATCATGTCACTATAACTATAAAACAACGAATATAACGCACATAGAGTCATTTAGTGAATATATTTATTCGATTGGAACGAGCTCTATCGTATGAATGTTTCCGAAACACTGGCTGCTCAAATAATTTCAAACGTGATCGCTGCGCTAAACAACACTTTAAGCCTTCGTTAAACACACCGCAGTGATAATTTTTTAAATAAACTTGAGTATATATAAACTCATATTCGAAATGATAAGTCACAGAGTATCTATAAAATAAATATTTTTAATAATGTTGTGACCACTTTGTTATGTGGCCAGTCGTGGCGCAGTGGCACAAAGTGTGACTGTTAAACAGACTGGTTGTGGGTTCGATCCCCGCTCGAGGAGATGAAATATTTACTTAAATTTATATTTCCATTTCTTCGCTCTGGTGTTGAGGGAAAAGCGCGGCGTTGAGTTCTGCCACTCAACACGCAATGCCTCCAGAATTCGATAGAAAGTGGGGTACGGAGTGTCTTATGACACTAAGTTCCCTCTGCCTACCCTTCTGTGTGCGGAATACAGTGTGAAGTTGATTTATTTATTTTTATTTACTTTGTTATGTATGTATGTAAAAAACCACAATAGGTGATTTAACAGACTGCTACCAACGTATGTTCGTACTTGTAGAGTGTTAATTGTTCTAGCTGTAAGTTATATCGAAGGACCTATTATTAAAATAGCTAACTTGTTTTATATAAATTGTTATTTTCATGTGAATTAAAATAATACTATTATTACTATCGTTTTAATTCAAATGGGACAAGGATACCTCAAGTTTATATTTTTAAATGCAAATAGCAACAGATAGCGTGTGTGAATATTTGTTTAAATTATACTTAAATGTTCACTCTTCCAAAAGATTTTTATGAGACAATAACAATCTAGAGTTCTTAAGACAAGATAATTATAATTTACATTAGAAGTAATGTTTTATTTGCACGTGTCTTTAAGAACGTATGTAGGTAGGTTAAGATTGCAAATTATTTTTGCGTCATACTTAGCTCGAACAAATAACATTCGAGTAAACACCTTAGATAAGTACCTATATAACATATAATATAATGAAATCTATTGTCACAAAGAACTATTTAAATGAATCGTTAGCAAAGTAAATGAAACTAGATAAATGACTTTTAATAGCTCAAAATGAGTAAGACGTATCTTATAGGAACTCTATCTATAATAAGCATTTTTATTGATGCTACACAGATAATATTTTATAGATTTTCTAGAATTTATTGAAATAAATAGTTGACATTCTTAGACGTAAAAAAAAATTCTGAAAACTCGTTTCAGTAAAACGAGTTTTCAACACATAATAATGACGTCGTATGCCCTCATTTTTATAGGAAAACATTTTTTTATTTTAAAAAAATACCTATAATAATTACAATATTAAAAATGGTAGTAATTCTTTTACTCTAAGTATTGAATTTTTTTTCAGCTTCACACTGCATATATATTTGGCTTCCAGGTGAGGATAACCAGAGTATTTTTGCTAACGGCGTATCCTCAGCTTCATTAGAACTCGAAGAGTTTTTGGGAGAGTGTCAGAGACGTTCTAACATGAAGTTGATGACAGTGGACGAGGCGAAACAGCTATACAGGCAGAGACTGTAGCGATTGGCGTTCTATTCTCTCTGGCTACTACCACACTAGGGATAGAGTGTAAAGCCAAAAAAATATATTTTTTAAGACTAAAACATCATAATTCAATTAAAACGTTATTATTAGAATTTTATATGTCACTACATTCTAGACAGTATCGTCGGTAATTTACAGGCGGTAAAGTAAGTACAGTTGAGTGTACCTTGAATTGGACGAGTTGGCGTGCACATTGCTTGTTCGAGGATATCGAAGATTCAACAACAAGGGC
The DNA here is from genome assembly GCA_013403705.1 of Heliconius hermathena. Lineage (NCBI taxonomy): Eukaryota > Metazoa > Arthropoda > Insecta > Lepidoptera > Nymphalidae > Heliconius > Heliconius hermathena. The sequence goes on from JAAIXJ010001829.1 coordinate 255,819, forward strand.
ATATGTCTGTGGGAGTCGAAACTCGATTAGCGAGTGCAGTTTGTTTAAGAAAATTAAAATATAACAATCTTTTAAGATCGATATTTCGGCCATTTTGAAGTTGTTTATGTACTTACTCTATACTACTACTAATATTTAGTCCGAGACAGACGATTCACCATTTAATTAATTTGTTAAAATTATAGTTACCTTTACATATAAAATTATCGAGGCCAGTAGTGGCACAGGATCACAAAATGTGACTGTAAGCGCGGCAGGTTGTAGGTTCGATTTCCACTTGAGGAAAGTCGAAGTAAAGGCGGCGTTGAGTTGTGCTATTCAACACGCAATGCCTCCAGAATTCAGCGGAAAATGTGGAACAGAATGTCTCAGTCTTAAAGTGCCTCATGTTCCTTCTGTTTACCATGCTGTGTGCGGTATACAGCTCGACTCTTAAAAATATAAAATTATTCAAGATCAATTAAAATTACAAAAGAATTGTTAATAGTGAAACCTTATAGAAATATTGTCATGGCCGGGTAGGTATAATGTAGAACATTCTTACTAGAAACCCATCAGAGCCTCTCTAATCAATAGTAATATCTCCCTTACAACTATATTGTTGCTGGTGTGCCTCAGGGTGGTGTGCTGTCTCCTCTCCTTTTTTCCATTTTCATTAACACTCTCACTCTACATATATCATCTTCTTATCATCTTTACGCTGATGATTTACAAATTTATACAACCGTACCCGCGAATGAAATTTCTAACGCGGCTGCTAANTGCTCATTAATGCTCAAGATAAAGTGAAACTTCTACTCGTTTGTTAATTAAATATGATCAAGATATGTATACGCTGCGTAAAATGGAAAATTTGATAGTCATATCATATATGTCTAGAGCGCGTACACGCGTCAAATACATAAAAAAATTAATTAAATCAAATTAAATCAGCTTCACGCTGTATCCCGCACACGGCAGGGTAGGCAGAGGGAACCTAGTGTTAAGACACTCCGTTCCCCACTTTCCGCCGAATTCTAGAGGCATTGCGTGCTGAGTTGCGGAACTCAACGCCGCGCTTTGCCTCGACACCAGAGTGAAGAAGTAAAAATATAAATGTAAACGACCGGCCTCAACTACATATTATTTTTTTCGTTTTTAGCTTCTTTAGCTTGCTACAGCTACAGCTAACTTTACTCGTTAATATGAGATAGTTATCATAATTAGTATACTTTGAAAATCTAGGTACTTTTTCTAGAAAATTATGATTGTTTTGGAAAAATAATAAGTCATAAATTTAGATATAGTGTACGGATATGAGTGTATGTCTGTCTGTACGTACAAGTACATCAGTAAAGTTAAGATATAAAACAAGTAGATGTTACGAAAGAAGAAATGGTAGCGAATTTAAATTATTTATTCATTTTTAAATTTAAAATTTATCTCGTATTTTCAAAGACAGTGCAAAATTATTTTATTTTAATTTAAATATCCCTCTATTTTAATTTTAAACTTTCACAAATGCTTTTTTATTTCAAATTTCGCTCATATTGTAGAATTGGCGATATCATGAAATAACAGTACATGAAACGCCGACCGTTTCACGATATAATCAACTACATGCACGGCTACTTTATGAAAAAGTCGATCTTATTCAATCAAATTACAAAATAATTATTAATTACAATATTTACCGATAGAGTCGCCTTTTTTAGGGTGCCGTACCTTTTAAGGAAAAAAGGAACTCTTATAAGATCACTTTTTTTGTCCGTCTGTCTGTCTGTCTGACTGACTGTATGTCTGTCTTTCAAGAGTATCTGGGAACGCTTGGAGATATTAAATTGAAATGCAAACCATATACTTAGATCGACGGCCCTATGATTTTCTGAAAAAAAAAAGTATTTCTAAACTTTAAAAAAGATATGGCCGTTTATGTAGCAAAACGTGTATTTCGACACTATAAAGGGAATCAAAATGAATAGGGTACTTCCGGTTAATTTAGAATTATGAAATTGGGCATCTACAGGTTGTAGGAGGAAAAATCAAATCCTAAAAAATAATAGCCTTATAAGAGGGGCAAAATTTGGTATTACAGTCGCTAATCCATGTGAGGTATCAGATGATAGGGCCAGGCTAAGCCTGAATTTCAGAAAAATTCAAATCCTCCAATTTTTGTACGGAACTTTTAGGCTTTAGTAAAAATGTTAAAATTAAAAGTTCGCAATCTTGCAGAACAAATGGTTAGTCAAGGTGTTGCCTTGACAGTGTCATTAAATATGCCTACGCCTTTAATACTCAATGATTTTTTCACAGATACCATAGTCAACCGGATCTCGTAATCAGGACCTAACCAAACTTTCATCAAACTATTCTTCAAGTGTATCCTTTCAAATAAAAAAAGTATCATCGGAATCGACATATTCTTAATTTTGGCGTGATATTGAGTTATTCGTCCATTTGTCACGGACATACCTAATGCAAATTTAAGACTTATATGATTTTGTCATAGATACCAATGTCAGAATTGGACCAAAATACAAATAGGACCACACGGGAAGCACTAGCTTTCAAATAAAAAAAAAGCATTAAAATCGGTCTACTCAGTCAAAAGTTTTGAGGTAACAAACATAAGAAATACAGTCGAATCGATAATCTCCTTTTCTTACAGAAGTCGGTTAAATATACAATATTTTTCATGAGCCGGTTAGCCGGCTAGTAATATCTCCTCTATTTATAATAAGAGGATAGAAAATTCAATTCTGTTCATGAAAGATAAAAAAAAATTAGGTCGGTTAATATATCGATAATAATAGAAGCTAAAAAATTAAGTTCAAAAATTAAAACCCTACACCTTTAACAGCGTGATTATCAGTACTAATAATCACGCTCAAAAGGTATCACACTAGAAAATATTCAATATATTTATGATCTATTATATTAAATATACAACATACACGTCATACATTTTGAAGAATTTAATACAAGTTTTTTGTGATTTTCAGTTTGTGTAATTGTATACCACCTGCTCATAATTCATAATTAAATTTAGTGAAAGTTGATCGAGTCGAACGTCGATTACTCGATAGTGAAGCTAAATTATATAATTTTAATTAAATAATTTAGCTTCACTAGCCAGTCGTGGCCTTGAGGCCAGTCGTGGCGCAGGGGTACAAAGTGTGACTATAAAACTGACTGGTTGTGGGTTCGATCCCCACTCGAGGAGATGAAAAATTTACTTAAATTTATATTTCCATTTCTTCGCTCTGGTATCGAGGCAAAGCGCGTTGAGTTCTGCCACTCAATACGCAATTCCTCCAGAATTCGGAAAGTGGGGAACGGAGTGTCAATAGGTTCCCTCTGCCTACCCTGCTGTGTACGGGATACAGCGTGAAGCTGATAAAAAAAAAATAAAAAAAATAAAATAATTAAAGTCGAATAAATTATTTATCCTCCTAATTTATTTAAAACCATTATTTAAAAGAAGAATGTTCAATTAAAAGTTTTTTAATCTGACACAAACATAATTTTAAACGACAACACTTGTGACATCAAAAAAAATGGTGACCAGACGTCCCGTTTAAAACGAGCTCGCGCCCGCGACGTGTTACCTTTTGTTTGTGTGAAAATGTCACCACACCCGAAAAAGCGAAAAACAGATAAAATCGTTAAAGAGAACGTGCATATGTCTTACGCCCAATATTAATAACCTATCTCCAACGTCAATCTTAGATTGTTTCATACATCTATCCAATCTCTATATTGGATAGATATATGAAACAATCTAAGATTGACGTTGGAGATAGGTTGTTAATATTGGGCGTTAGTTGACAGAGCGCATGGACGGTTTTCAAGTCGCGTCGGTTCAGATCCTGCACCGTTAAATTTTTATACGTTTCTAAAAAAGTATTTTTCTTTCTTAAGTGTGGAATAACACTTTAAAAATGTTAAAAACATCTACTGTTGCAATTATGAATATATATCTTCATGTATATGAAGATTCATAACATATTCTTAATTTTTATGAAATATTTTATGGAAACTTTATTTTACGACTTGACCAAACAACAATGACAAAATCTTTAACGATTTTATAATATTGTCAATTCATTTCATAAAAATATCAATTCTACGATATGACTACGAAATATCTGTATAATAAATAATTTGTACATTGTAATAAATCGCCCAACCAAACTTAATACCTAATCGTTAAAATGTATACCTATTTCATTATTAGCAGATAAATTAATGTTCAATTTACAATATAGCGTAACAGAATATTCCAAAAGGTCATTAATACTAAAAATATATTTTAATATTAAAATCATTATTAAAAACAATTAAGATTAAAAAAAACAAATTATAAAATTGATAAAGCTAGTACATATTGAAAGTGACATCTTATAAACTCTGTTAGGCGCTCAAAGTGAAATTTAAAAAAGTTTCTAACTAAACTTCAAAACTTTCTAAGATATGTTTTTTTTTTTATAAAATATCTGATTTTTTATCACACTACTTCGCGTTCCACAGCAAAGAATAAACGATATCCATCGGTTATTAGGTGTTATAATGTTCTTTGAAGAGTATCTATTTATTAATACATGAAGCAAAAACTTTTCGCAAATATTGTGCGGCGGATGAATATGAAATTTGCTACAGTTATATAAAAAAGAAGTGCAGAATTCTAATATTTTTGTAAAATAATGCATAAAAGATAAATTAAATTAATAAAATAAGTATTAGGGGGGTAAGAAATTTATCACTTTTTTTGATTATTATTAATAATTTAAACTTATTTTCGTCATAACTTCTCGCCAGAAAAGCTTCGTGTTTTCCCTAAAATTGTTCGTTAACCTTTCATCTCTTTCATTCTCTGACTTTCATGCCTCATTTTTATCAGTACTTTCGTTTGGTGGTTTTGCAACTTATACTCTTTCTTTTTTTTTGCAGCCTCACGCTGTATCCCGCACACAGCAGGGTAGGCAGAGGGAACCTAGTGTTAAGACACTCCGTTCCCCACTTTCTGCCGAATTCTGGAGGCATTGCGTGTTGAGTGGCAGAACTCAACGCCGCGCTTAGCCTCAACACCAGAGCGAAGAAATGGAAATATAAATTTAAGTAAATATTTCATCTCCTCGAGTGGGGATCGAACCCCCAACCAGTCGATTTTACAGTCACACTTCGTGCCGCTGCGCCACGACTGGCCTCATATTTCTTTTTTATTGTCTTTTTTATCTCTGTCATATTTTTATCTTTACCGTTTTTCTTTCTACAGCATCTTGCACTTCATCATCCCATCGGGATTTTTGCTAAAGCCTCCATACAATCGTCTGCTCTGCCAGCATACTTCAATATTCCTATTTCCATCGACAAATACTACCACCAGGCGTTCCTCCCTCTGGGTTCTGAGAAACAACTTTGTTTTTATTGAGTATCAACTTCTTGACTCCGTACTCACTACATCTCACAAGAATATTAAAATGCATTTTATTTATTTCCATTCGGTCTACTGTGAGGTGTTTCAGAACTATATATTCTTGACCATTCTTTTGTCGGTTCACAAAAGGACATCCGTTTTTTTTGTTTCTTAATTATTTTGAAGTATTATATACTTTACGAGTAACATTTGCCTATTTACAGGTATGCTTTTGTTTTCTATAAGGTGGCTTCCGGTTTTCTGAGAAGTATGTTTTTGTTTTTTCCTTTTCGGGTGTGGCTAACGGCAGAAGTGTACAGAGGTGTCGTTTTTTTAGGTATAAATTATAAGTGATAAAAAATTTAGACTGCTTTATAAATTTTAATTGATACAACGACCTACTTTTTGACGATAATCAACACAGCGAAACGAGATTCGACCGACCAAATTTAAATACGATTTTGAAAAACGGGACATTTTTACGTCCCTGTCACGCCTTTGGAGACATTGGTACACATAAGCGACAAGCGACGAGCACGTTCAAAACGATAACCATCCGTTTGGTTATACTTTGAGTATGTATCTATAATAGGAAAGTAGGAAGGTTAACTACTTGTACTTATATGTTATTTAAGAATATTTTTAAATTAACTTACTTCGTGTGTTGGTTAATCGGACATTCTTTATTGTTTGATGATAAGGAGTTTTTTGGATACTGCTTAATTAAGGCAGGATGTTCTGACAATGTTGTATTTGTACGATGTTTTTGCAAAAGAACATTGGGATGAACCATTCTAATTTTTATATTTATAATTTTTTGTACTTTGCGAAAAACTGTAGAGACACATCCTGTGCAGGGTGGCGTTTCCAACCAATAAACATAGTGTGTCTAGACCGGGAAAATCTATTATTTTTTAAGCTAAATACTCCCTGAAGAGAGACGCTCAGTTGTATCAAAATAACCACGGTGTTCAATAGCAGCGGTCTTAAATAATATAGTATATAAGTGTATACACTTGTTTGGTTGGTAATCAAACTGAATCTGATATCCATCGCGCACCTAGTAATAAAATAGACTTCGGAACTGCGTTACGAAGACATCATGTAGAAATAGATAGATATTTTAGTTAACCCATTCGCTGCCAAGCCTAAATTATATGAGTTTTAAGTGCTATTGTTTACCAAAACACTGTTATTTCTTGGTAAGAGCACATATATTATCATACATTATCATTTAGAAGCAGAAAACCAAAGACGAGTATACTCGTCGTTGGCAATGGGAAGGCAGTGCGACTCGATATCCTTTGTGGCCACAAAAAATTTGCTAATTCAAAAGGACGAGTATACTCGTCCTGGCAATACGTGACACCCTGCCAAAGACGCGTATGTATACTCGTCCTTGGCAGCGAATGGGTTAATAAGAATAAGCACGATATTTTGTTGTGTGCAGTGGGGAACGGAGTGTCTTAACACGAGGTTCTCTCTGCCTACCCTGCCGGGTGCGGGATACAGCATGAAGCTGATAATATATATCTTCTAAAAGTTCATACGTTTTATATGTGTTCAAATTATAACTCGTTATAGTTTCAGAAGATATAGAACATATGAGGAATAAAAACGGAGCAACTATATATTTCGGTATATGTACAATTGTATATATATATATATATATATATATATATATATATATATATGTATTTTAAACAAAATTGTATTCACAGCTGTATTATAATTGTCCTTAAAAATACTCATTATAATTACGTTGCTATTTACTAAATGCTCGTACCATAGCCTATTTTTTGGTTTTTGTATGAAGAAAATCTTATTTTCTTTACATTACTCATACTTACCTGTGAGTTGTTTATAATAGATAGCTCTACGTTGTTTAGAGGATTTACTAATACTATAATTGAAACTATGACATCCATATTCAAAAGTGGATATTTTAAAATTTTACTTACGGACACGTTTCTCTTCGAGATTAAATTTTAAATAATGCGTGCGTATGAAGTGCTATCCTGCTATATGCGGGATACAGCGTGAAACTAAAAAAAATATGACTATAATGTTATAAAACCTTACCTTCGTAATCCTTCCCTGTTCCAAGAACGTATGCACTTCGTAGAAGATGGGCCATAGTATCGATAGATTGACGATGCTGAATTTGTGTAAAATTTAGGTGTACAATATGATGGCATTAAAATTACATAGATGTTGCGAAATTAAATTACTACACTAAAACTAAAATAATTGGCTACAAGAAAATCAAAGCTTAATCAAGATAATTAAGTTAAAACTACCGCACATGTCGGTTAAAACTAAAATCGGCTACATCTCTGCTGCCGTTGATATTTTGATGTAATAAGTGTGTGGAAGAAAGCCTCGAACGTATTTGTATCGTTACAGGTTTACAAATGATCTTAAATGAGCGCTAACCGAAATTATAGGCCACATTGAAAGAGGAATAAGAAAATATCTAGAGTCATTACCAGTTGTATTTATTTTTAATTTACAGTTGCTAAGGTTCTGCTTTTATAAAATTTAATAAAATTTGTGTGGCCTGTCATGGATACAGACACTTTTTACTCCTAGGCTATTGAGTTTCATTTTGTATCCTCAAAAAATATAAGTAATGAGAGTGTTACAACTTCATGTAGGTACTTCATATACCTATAAAGAAATATTTTAAAGAAACAAGGTTTACATTTTTTTATTGTTATATATTTTGTTAATTATCTATTTTATCTACTACTACTTTATACACGCTCTAGTTCTAACAAGGCTGGCGGCAATAAAACTGTCACGGTTATCTTATTTGCAATATTCGTGTAAGTAAACATCTTTAGTGCAAACATTACAGGGAAAATATCAATGTAGTGTATAATTTAATTTAGATAATTTTACAAATATTATGAAGTAACAAAAGTAAGTTTTGTTCTTAAGCGTTTATTTTTATTATATACATAGATAGGTACATGCATAGTAGATAGAAGATGCATTAAAATAAGTAAGGTTAAAAAGTGTATGCCCGAGTTCGCTTTGTACGTTATTTTATAAACTATAATTCTTAAATCAATCTACTCTATAGCTTTCGCAATTCTAATATTGACTTAAGGTAAGAAAAACTAGTCGTTGGGATGATGTAAATAATACGCAAGTGCGCAGTGCATATTTTATTTCGGAAAATTTTATAATAAACATATTAATCATTTGTTTGTTAATATTAACATTTGCGGTACGTTGAAGATCATATCAATTCATGTCGTTATCCTTTTTTTATCACACTAGCTATTGCCCGCAACTCTAAAGAAAAAAAAGTTGAATTACAAGTAGGTACTTTAATTATTTATAGCTAAACGCCTATAACTAATTAAGTACATATTAAAAGTAACATAAGAAATTTAATATAACAGAGTAAGTTTGAGTTAAAATTTTATTATAATTAGAATATTATAAGAAGATCGTTAATTTAATAAGTTTCTTTATGGTTGTATTATTTAATCAGTGAAGTTTAATATAAGTAAAAGTTTCATTTTGATATTAAAATTATGCGTTATATTTAATCACTCAGACCTCTTTAGACTCAGGCAACAATCCCCTTCCTAGTAATTTTTCACTAGAAAAACTCTGTATTTCCTGTAGTTTAAATGTTTATAGTTCCTCTGCCGTGGAATGTTAAATAGGAGAAAATAAAACGTCTGAATAAAGTTTATGGAATATGTAAACAAAAAGTTGCTAAGAAATATCTAGTAGGTTGCCAAGTTAATATAGAAACGCCCTTACAATAACTAATTTGGGATTTTGACACTTTTTTTATATACTTATTGTATCCATTATAAAACTGAGTAACTGATTCGTCGATTATAGCAAGAAAGTAAGTATATACTTAATGTAAATGTGATTTTTACATATGCAATTTTTTTGTATATTAATCTCCATAACAATATAGCACTATAAAAAATGTGTTTGTCCATTAAATACTTTTCCAAAAAATATAATTTAGGTGCGAGTGCGATTCGGATTCGCTGTCGAGGGTTCCGTCATCGATTGTAGGTCAACAGGAAGCACATCATTCGTCATCATAAATCATTTTGTATACAATGAACTACAAATTTTGGAGACCGAGCCAAGTATTAAGACACTCCGCTCCCCACTTTTCGCCAAATTCTGGAGGCATTGTGTGTTGAGTGGCGTAGCTCAACGCCGCGTTTTGTCTCAATACCAGAGCGAAGAAATGAAAGTATTAAATATTTTATATCGAACCCCAAACATTTTAGCTTGTACCCCTGCGCCACGACTATTCATTCTTTCATTTTTCAAGTAAAAGTTTGTAATGTTTTTTTTTTCATGAAATAAATACCTTTGATTTTTCACTTTACGAATTTAAGGTAAAAACAGAACCATTATAGGATCGTTTTGTTGTCCGTATATCCGTCTGTCAAGACCAGTCAGTTATCTCGAGATCGCGTTAGGGTATGAACTGAAATTAATATTAAATATTCGGGTCTAAAATGAATATCAATTTAAACTTCGACGAAACGAAACGAACCTTCAAAGTCAACGCAATTAAAAGATATGAGCATTTATGCATCGATTTTGCTGCCTTTTTTATAAAATTCACCGCGTATTCAAAACCTATAAGAGTACTTCCCATGAACCCAGAATTATGAAATTTGGGAAGTGAAAATTTCGATACAAATAAAGAAAAAAAAATCTAAAATTTAAAATTTATAGGTATTTCATAAAAAAAAACATTATAAACTTATAATTCATTTCATAATTCTAATTCATTTCATACAAAATGAGGGATGTGCAAACCTAAATTTGTCTTATAATTTTTATAAGTTCTACTTCCCGTTAACCTACGATCTTGAAATTGGTAAGGAAGCTTCGGTAGGCAAATTCGACTCGCACTTAACCGACTTTTTCGCAATCAGAATGTATTTTACGCCCTAATGGTAATAGAGCATGAAATTGTGATAACCGCCATCTTATCAGATGCCGATGTACCAGTTTCCATCAAATTTAGGTTAATTTGCGATCCCTAAGGGTAAAAATTGTATTTATAAGTATAATATAAATTGCGCATAAGAGAAGTATATGATTGAATTAGATACCATGTACATAACAAAACGCCAGAAAGTCTGAAGCTGGTCGTGGCACAAGGGCACAAGCTTGCCGACTGTAAATGTCGTTGTGGGTTCGATTCCGACTCGAGGAAATGAAATATTTATTATTTCATGTATCGCCATATATCGCCTTCGTTTTTAATTTTCAAATGTAATATTTAGTCTAAAGCAAAAAATACTTATAATAATAAAAGGACATTTTACCAAGTTTTATGTATAAACTTTTGTATATTGTACCTATACATTTCTTATGTATAGTGTACTTACATATTATAGCTATATAAAATATATTGACCGAAAGAACAATAGGCTACTGTCCCTAAAATAGTAAATGAAGTTAATGGTGTTTTGCATATGTCGTCATGGAGACAACCTTGCTGACCGGTAGCCAGTCGCGACTTATCGGATCTTTCTCGCGTGGATCTAGTAACGTAACAATTAAAATTTGTTAAAGAAATATTAAATAAACTATTTATTATTAATTATTTTTGCAAAGATCGAAAATATTATATGCTTTTATCCTTTATCTTCTAGAGGAGCAGAGAAACCTAAAGGTCAAGCGCTGGGCCCTCAGTTTCAAAGCAGTATATATCAAACTCTTCATTCATACTCGTTAAATAATGTACTGGTTCTCTATCTAACTTACGTCTCCATCACCGAGCGTAAACTATTCAATTTAAATATATAAATTAATTTTGTGCAATATGATCATTTATATATAATGTAAAAGTAAACACCATTTAGAAAACTTAGAAAGTCAAAATTATTAAGTTAGACCTTTTTCTCTAGCTTCACGCTGTATTCCGCACACAGCAGAATATGCAGAAAAAACCTGCAAGCCACTCTGTTCCAAATTTTCCGCCGAATTTTGGGGCAGTGCGTGTAGTGGCGGAACTCAGCTTTCTGGTTTCTTCTGATCTGATTACTTACCTTTACATTATCTTAATATGCTAAGCTTATAGAGTAAGGAATCTTAGGTAATATAAGGTTTAATCTACATATCAACAGAACGATAGTTAAAGTATATTGTATGCTTAGCTTTATCTTTTGAATTTAGATACTTTTGTACAATTATTTTGTTAGACCTATTCTTGAATACGGTTCTACTGTTTGGAACCCACATTATAAAACATGTATTGACCGGTTAGAAACTGTTCAATATAAATTCACTAAATTTGTACACTACCTAAAGAAATTAATCAAGATACCTCAACTGTTTAACGTAGATTTTTTTTTCATTTCACGATGTTTATTCATAATGGGTATGGATTTCGTGTGACGCAGTTACGCATAGATACTAAGGGTCGCAATCCGGGATCCCGGGATTCAAAAATCCCGGGATATCGGACCAAATATAGGTCTTAAAAATCCCGGTTTTAATCTTATAAAAAACCGGGATTTTCGATATTTTCGGTTTTTACAAAGTTAAAAGTTAGTTATTCGAATTAAAACGTGCCTGCTATTAAATCCAGGCTTCTTTAAGATATACAATGGTACATAACATACATCAGCAAAAGTAAGCGATGCGTTTTCTTCAAAATACGGAATTTTACATGCAATAAGCACTGCATCATCTGCGTACAGCAAGCAATTCACATTCAGGTCACTTACTTTCACTCCCATATCACTTTGTTTCACTCCTTGGAGACAGCTATCCAAATACAAATTGAATAACCAAGCTGACATGGCAACCAACCTTGCGCAACCTTGTTTAACACCCGATCGGATGTCAAACCGTTTGGCCCTATATAGGGCCCAGGTTCGGCCTCTTATGGGGTACTGTTCTCATCTCTGGGCTGGTGCACCCCAGTATCAGCTTGAACCATTTGATCGCATACAACGTAGAGCCATTCGAATCATTGGGGACCCAATAATCTGTGAAAGGCTTGATACTTTGGCTTTGCGTAGAGACGTCTCCTCGCTGTGCGTTCTCTATCGCATTTATCATGTGGAGTGTTCTGAAGAACTGTTTGACCTGTTACCTGCCGCCGAATTTTCTAACCGCACAGTACGCCATAAGCTGAAATATCATCCACACCACCTGGATACGTGGCAATCCACTGCTGTGCGGTTTCGTAGCAACTTCCTTCCTCGCACCACGGAACTGTGGAATGGCCTACCCGTGGCAGTGTTTCCAGGTCGATATGAAATGGGTACCTTCAAAAGCGCGTCTATCTCCACCTTAAAGGCCGGCAACGCACCTGTAGCTCCTCTGGTGTTGCACGGGGTCGTGGGCGGCGGTAATCAGTTACCATCAGGTGACACGAACGCTCGTTTGCCTTGTCCTTTTCCATAATAAAAAAAGGGCTACATGCCAGCTACTCGCACGCAGGCTGAGTGATCTCTGTAAAGAAACTTTACAGCCTACAGCAAGGGTCCGCTCATTGTACCGGGGTAGTATCTCCCATAATTTCGCTCTTACAACTCTGTCAAACGTCATTTCCAAGTCCACAAAAGAACAGAAAACTTTTGGCCAAAAATTTTTCCGTGATCATGTGGAGGGAAAAGATCTGGTCCGTACACCCTCTTCCAGGTCTAAAGCCTCCTTGGGCCTCCCACAACAGCCTTTCAGATCTCTCTTGCATTCTTCTCGATAAAAAAAATTACTTATTTTGTCAAATCCCAAAAATATCGAAAAAACCGGGATCCGAAGTCGATATCTGAAGTCGATATCGAAAATCCCGGTTTTGCTTGAATGATCCGATATTGCGACCCCTAATAGATACCAATAACGTAAACATATACTAAACAAAAATGCTACTAAAGGTTGATCAACTTTGAACTTTGCCGCCAATAACTACAACTCTATTTCGGAATGAGGCGTTTTCCCTTTGATAGGTTTATGTGTGCGTGGGTCGTTCTTGACAAATGGCGTTTTATATTGCAACAATAATTTTATTATTTTGTTTTAATTTTTGGGATATTTTTTTTTAATTGTATTAGGCTTTTATAGAGCAGTTAAAACTGTGGTTTCATTTAAAGTGGTGCTGACACTTCCATCTGTATAAAGCTAATTATTTATTACACGTATACAGGGCGGAAGCGTCAGCGATAGTTTTACGGGAACACCAAATAGGATAAAACATTTAAATAAAAGTGGAGTTATTTTACTTAAATCAGGGGTTTATTTAAATTATATTAAAAATAAAATTTTCAATCTATCGAGATTAAAAATTCGCAGAAAGAAGAGAAAATTCCCAGTCTTGCAATACCGTGATAAAATTCCGGATTCGGGATTGGAAGCCCTACTTGTGCCGACTGGCCTCAACACATCAAAAATATGTATTGTATAAACTAGTTATGTTATTACTTCTCAGTTATACTTATAACATAACTGGCTTATACATTTTACTAATGACTTCACCCATATGGTCAAATAAAAATAGTTATGGGCTACCTTAGCCACTTGCCAACTACAGGTACAGTAGGTAGGTGGGACAGAGACATCGAAACAATGGACACCATCCTCTAATATATTTTTATATTGTGTGCTCCTGTTGTATACATTATAAAAATATTTCATGTATATTGTTAAATAATTCAAAACAGAGGTTCCCAAGAATAGAGTGATTGTATGGTTACAAACTCTTCATTTTAATATTAGTTTATATATGTCTAACATTTAAAAAAAAATATATAAAGGATTTAAATAATATATATTTTCCAATAAACTTTATGTAATTCCAGATAATCCAACTTCTGCAAATAAATAAGCATTTGATTCTATGTTAAAGTACATCTCAAATTCCCATGCGCTCACATAAATTTCTATTAAACCTTCATCTCTACAATGTGCTATGTTTTCTGAAACAAAAATAACATAAATTATATAGTAAAATAATTAGTTATTCTAATTAATTTATAATATACATATTTTTTAAATTGTTTCTGTATCCCACATATAACAGGGTAGGCAGAGAAATCCTATTATTAAGACACTTTGTCTCCACTTTCCAATCTATTTTCAGGGCATTACATGTTGAATGATGGAACTCAACGCCGCACTTTGACTTCTTACAGAGCAAGGAAATGAAAGTATTTTGTCGCATTTATAGTTATGACACTGTGCCAGCCTTTAAAGTATATTCCTATATGTATATTTGTTTCAACAATATATTTTTTACTTAAGCTATTGATGTCACACAATAGCTTAGTAATAAATGCTTGACTAACAATGTAATGAAAAATTTACATAGTAGCATGTTTCAGTTTTGCATTCTTAATAATATAAAATATCTAATAAAAAAATATATGAAACTCTTTTCAAAATATTGTTATTAATTGTCACCTGTTATTTTCTTTTTTAATTGTAACTCATTTTGTAAAGATTCATATATTTTAAAAATATTATCTGCAACATCACTTGATGGCCATGTGTTTATGATGGGGTCATTGGTTGGTTGTAATTTAGCAAGAGCTTTCATTTGACCACATATTCTGGAAACTCCTGTAGACATCATATTTAAACAAAATGTTAAGCAATAAAAGATATTATTTGTAGTAAATATTAGACTTCAATATATATATATATATATATATTTTGGTCATTGTGTGGCAGTGGGACAGCAACTGATTGTCAACGTGAATTTCATTTCTCTTCTCTGATATAAGAGAGTGGGGATGGAGTCCTGCCACTAACCTAATAAATGTAGGAATTTATATTAAATATTGTCAATATTTATATGAAGATTTACAATAAAAAAATATATTTATTTCTTGCTTACTTATTATTTTAAATCAAAATCAAGTAGGCAGAGGGAACCTAGTTAAGACACTTAATTCTAGAGGCATTCCATGTTGAGTGGCGGAACTGAACGCTGCACTTTGCCTCAACACCAGAGCAAAGAAATTAAAATATAAATGTAAATAAATGTTCCATTTTCTTGAGTGGGGACCGGGCCCACATCCAATCAATTTCACAATCATACTTTGTGCCCCTGTGCCACAACCTGTCTCGCTTATTATTTTAATTAAATAGTATTTAAAATTTGTACCAAATTTATAAAGCTATAATGTTGAATTTTTTTATTAAACCATATAAATATACGTTTTTGGCTTGGAGTGTTGTTTAATGAGAAAAATTTAACAAAGTTTTAATATCAAGATTTTATAATTTTTATCAATAGTTTTTTTACAAAACAGTACAGTTTTAAATGTAGAGTTCTGTTGGTAGTAGATCTATTTTTTATTTTCTAATCATCATAAATATTATAGATAATTATTTCACATTCTAATAATGCACATTATGAAAATAATTTGTACAATAATAAGCTAACGTGAATTTTACCATCTACAATGTTTTCTAAGGCATCAAGAGCCTCTAATAAACCATCTACTAATTGTTTTGTTTGGTGGGGATAGTAATCATTCTCACATTCATGCAACTTTAAAGAAGATAATGATTTACAAATTTTGAGTCCTTTATCCCTTATAGAAGTCCAATTACTAAGTAAGGTATGGAGATTTGATATATGTGTATAAGCAGTTTTTGATATGCCAGGACTATTGACCTTTACTGGGCTTGTGATATCTGGAAATTAAAAAAAAAAACAGATAAAAAAGTAAACAAGATTTGCGATTAAGTTGGAGTATCAAGGCATGATTATTGTATCAAACATATTGATTATATATTCTTCTATTGTTCGTCTTAGTAAAGATACTCATATGTACAATAATATACCTTTGGGTGTGAAAATATGCAAATCTTCTGTTTGTTTTGACGGTGTTTTTGACATGGTGCATTAAAAACGCAAGTTTCGTAATTTATTTAAAAATAAAAATGTTATTAACTTTATTTATATTTTTAATAATGACGTATATGTCACATTATGTTTATTGCAAAAAGCAAATTATTTATAGTCTATGACTAAAAAACCACAGAGAACCGTAATTTCTTAAAGAAACATATTAAATTGTAGCATGAAATTTTATAGCTTTCTAAAATCACAGAGGGTTATCAAAACTTTAACAATAGTTTTCCTACACATCCTCATCCCGTTTCTGTGCAAAGGGTTCTCATTTCTATTAACCTATATTACGTTTTTAATCACCCCTTATAAATCGTGACTCTCCACTCTAAATATTATAAAATTGTACATATCCAAAGATTCATCATAAACATTTATAAATTTAAATCGTAACTGTACTTACCAATGCATTAAACTTATTCCTGAAAAATTTAAGATTAATAAAAACAGTCTTTTAAAACTTAATCCAACGGTTGTTAAATAGAAAATAACAACTTTTCTTGTACAAAAATTACAACGAAGATTTCTACAAACTCAATACATTACCAGCCATTATAAAGAAAATTTTGTTCTTTAAATAAAAAGGAATAAAGCAGCTTACTAATGAAGTTATTCAATGTGATGATCACTTCCCCAGTTTGATGTCTCATAGTACTGTAAAGTATACGTCGCGTGGAAAATTTTACTTTTAATTTTCATTATAATCTTGATGTAATTTAGCATCAATCCCTCCAGCTATTTTTTGAATAAGAGAATCCTAAATTATTTATTAGTGATGAACGTCGATAAAAGTGAAAAAAAAATGTATATATATATTTTTTTTTTTTATCGTCTTTACTAATTTTTTACCTTTCAACTGTGACATATTTGCATATTCTTGAGAAGAAAACGCTTATTTTTTTCGTAATAAGTGTGTGTTTTACAGCACTTTGCGTCTACTCATTCCGTGACTTCTATTCAGCCTAGTTTACCGGTAGTTTACATAGGTACTCCATACAACGATCTAAAAAGTAAAAAAATATTTTACATAAATTGATTGGAGAGATAAAGATTTTATAATTTTGAAGTCAGTGTCAAGCTAATGTACAACAACCTTCCTACAATATTGAATTAATAAGCATGTTTGTTTTATTTGACACCGACTTCAAAATTATAAAATCTTTTTTTAATGATTTTTGTTTAACAAAAAAAAAACTTTTTAGTTCGTTGTTTGAAGTCGGTTTTTTTTAATAAAAAAATAATTTATTTTACGATTTTAAGTGATGAGTAGACCTTATAAGGATGCCTCGACAAGTAGGTATTGGGTGTCGTATGTAAAACTTCAATCTTAATTAGGTATTTGTTAGTGCATACTAACATTTTGGCACATTGACATACGTAAAAAATATTCGGGCGAATTGGAAACCTATCCCTTTTTTGAATTTGGTTGAAAATTAGAACATCCTCTTTTTTGAAGTTGGTTGAAATGAAATGAGGAATCCCAATTTTGTCATCAATTTTTACAATGTTTTTCCTTGTAACTATTACAGTATAGAAACGAGAGTATTACAGAAGAAGAATGAAAGAAAGATGAATGCCGTGGAGATGTCGTTTTCGTAGGATATGCGGAGTCAGCTAAGCTGATTGAATCCGCAATGAAGAGCTACATAGAATGGCAGGTACTAGCGAGGATGTCACGGTGAGAATGAAGAAGAACGTGCTCAGCTGGGTTGGGCACGACGAACGAATGAATGATGAAGAATGGTAAAAAAATTATGATGGAAAAGAGAGCGGTAAGAAAGGTGGGACCAGAGGGGGAGACCTCGGTTGACTTTCGAAAACACAGTATCAAAGATACTGGAGGAAGGTCACGTAAAAAGCTTGAGGACTCCCCGTGGGGCATATATGAAGAGGTTGATGACAGTGGACGAGACGAAAGAGATATGTACAGACCGTGGCTTTTGGCGCTCCGTTCTCTCTGACTACCCCGCTAAGGATAAAGCGTGAAGCTAGCTTAGTTTAGTTTTTAGTTTTTATTACAGAATAATTACATTTTTTACTAAAAAAAAAACAAATGTTTAATTTCATCCGGATCTTATAATCAGAACCTAGCCAAACTTTCACCAAACTATCTTTGAAGTGTATCCTCTCAAATAAAAAGTTTATTAGTTATTAGTGCATTTGTTGCGCACATACCTAATGCAAATTTAAGAATTGTTTTTATTTTTCTCATAGACACCAGAAAAAGTCCAAAAAACCACGAGACCACACGGGAAGCACTTGCTTACAAATCAGTTCACCCAGTCAAAAGTTCTGAGATATAAAAAAAACAGTCGAATAACCACCTTTTCTTACAGAAATCAGTTAAAAATACTGTTCCTTGCATAGGATTTAATAACAATAGCAAAACAACACACATCTCTCTAATTAATTAATATTCTGTGGTCACCGTTTCTCAGGTTGTTAGATTTTTTGACAGATCTCGAGCTCATACTAGACATGTAATATGTTATTGTTTAGCATTTTCGATAAGTTTTACAGTGTAACATTTTTAAAATAACATGAAATTAATATAATTTTAAAATTTTTGGTTCAGGAATGTCATTTAAGTTACAGTAACAAGTCGTTTATTTTTCTTTAAAACCATGTCTGGACCTATGCAAGACGTCGTGGAGGAAGATGCCGCTGATCTTCAGTTTCCCAAAGGTACAAATATTTAATTAAATATAGTATTCGTGATAGCCTTAAAAATAATATTTCGTATTTATACTTATAGAATTTGAAAATGCTGAAACTCTCCTTATATCAGAGGTTGATATGCTATTAGAACACAGAAAAGCACAAAATGAATCAGCAGAGGAAGAACAAGAATTTTCTGAGGTTTTTATGAAGACTCTGACTTATACTAATATGTTTAAGAAATTTAAAAATAAGGAAACTATTACTGCTGTCAGAAAGTAAGCAAAAATACCTTACTTTTTAATAACCATTTGTTGAATAGCATACTGTTTATAGCCCATACATTGTGTTTAAAAAAATTATAACTATTTATTTCAGTCTCCTGCAATCCAAAAAGTTGCACAAATTTGAGGTAGCTAGTTTAGCTAATTTATGCCCAGAAACACCAGAAGAAGCAAAAGCTCTCATTCCATCCTTGGAAGGTAGATTTGAAGATGAAGAACTTAGGATACTATTAGATGATATACAAACTAAACGTAGTATACAGTACTAATAAAATTTTATAAATAATTTTTCTTTCATTGATTTTAAAATGGTATTATACACTCAAGTTAATATAATCTTATTGAATTATGCATCATACTTAGTTTTAGTAGTTAGTAGTAGTATTTGTACTTTTTTTTACTTCCTACTACTTCTACTTTTTTTTTGTTCTTCTTTTTTACCGCGCTTTACCTCTACACCAGAGCGAAGAAATGGAAATATAAATTTAAATAAATATTTCATCTCCTCGAGTGGGGATCGAACACAACCAGTCGGTTTTACAACCACACTTTGTCCCACTGCACTTCAATAACTAAAAACTATTTAATTTGAATAAGTGGATTATGGTGAGTCTATCTAGTTGGGCTTTTATTACTTTGCCAATGTCAGATGTCACACAAAAATATGATTTGAGAGCCATGTTTAATCTTGACAATATATTATTCTCCATTTCAAGATGTTTCAAAATTATCTTGAAGTAGGTTAGTTGATGTTAGTTACAAATACTTGAAGTAGTTAGTTACAGATTTGTAATATTTTATTAAAAATATAATATCAGTACATGAATAACCATTGGGAGTAAATAAATGAAAGCTTCAATATTTTACAAGCCTACAAAATTGTTAAATATCATTTCTCTTAATCAACAGACATATTTACTTAATTACATTAGACTCAAGGGGTAGGTAAAAGGTAGCTTGAAGTTGCTTGTATTATTTTACACATGTTGTTTATTGCGTTGAAATTTTATTTTTTTAATTTAGTAAAATAGGCTGATGCGGGTTTAGATTGTTATATATTAAACTGGGCATTGCTGTTTTTTTCTAATAGATTTTTTTTTATTGAAATTATGTTTTTTTTTTCATCTTCACGCTGTATCCCGCACAATGCAGGGTAGGCAGAGGGAACCTACTGTTAAGACACTCCGTTCCCCATTTTCTGCCGAATTCTGGAGGCATTGCGTGTTGAGTGGCAGAACTCAACGCCGCGCTCAACCTCGATACCAGAGCGAAGAAATGGAAATATAAATTTAAGTAAATTTTTCATCTCCTCGAGTGGGGATCCCACAACCAGTCGGTTTTACAGTCACACCTCGTGCCGCTGCGCCACGACTGGCCTCTTGAAATTATGTCATTATAAATCATTAGTAAAATATGTTTTTTATATTGATAATAGTAACAAAATAATAGTTTCCAAGGTTTAATGCAATTTCCTATTTTATGAGCAACCATATTCAAGATTAAATAACATTTTTGTTT
This sequence comes from Heliconius hermathena, assembly GCA_013403705.1. Lineage (NCBI taxonomy): Eukaryota > Metazoa > Arthropoda > Insecta > Lepidoptera > Nymphalidae > Heliconius > Heliconius hermathena. The sequence continues at coordinate 276,550 of JAAIXJ010001829.1, forward strand.
TTTTTTAACAATAACTAGCAACATTTTGCAGCTTATGCGACCACAGACAATCTGTCATGGCGGAGTAATCAGCTGTTAATTGCAATGCCGACGAGTAGGAATGTATTGTTTCAGTTTGGTCATTAATAAAAGCGTAACTTTGTTGTTATTTTTGCTTTTAATTATAAAAATAACACGAGACATTTTATTACAAGCACATTTGACAAAAAATATATAGAATGGCGCGATGTCCTGTGTCATCTGTCAATTTTATTCATTCATCCATTGTAGTGCAGAAAAAAATGTGACTTGTTTGATAAATTTGATTTTATCTAATAAGTGCTAGATGAAGATTAAATTCAGTGATTTCATGTTTACTTATTGTTTTAAGAACTCGCCAGTAACAAAGTTGTGTAGTGTAATCATCAATATAAGTACATAGCGCAGTTTTTACAAGGCCTAACAAATTCCCTCTACAAAGAATCTGTGCGGCGTCGGCGGTTTCGTTTATTGGACATTCAAGTGATGTTTTAATTTGTATGTAATAATTAGTGGAAAAAATTGGTTTTTTAAGTGAGTGAAAGGTGACAAAGCGCAAAATGTCGGGTCGTGTTCGAAAACAATCGGATTGTCCCGTGGGCAAGCAAGGTCCTATGAGGGCGACGCTGCCGGTATCATCAGTAATGAAAGGATTTAAAAAGAATGCTGCTAACAGTCCAACGTTGTCACCTACAAATGTGTGGCGACGAATATCACCAGATCACGCACTTTCTGGGCAAAGAAGTCCAGGAGCTATCAACTATAAAGGTACTTTCATATTTTTTCTAAAATTTATTGACATAATTTTAAAGAAAAGAACGTATGAAGTACAGAACTTCTATACAAAAATGTTTTTATATGTTGATAAATACTAAGAGTAAAATTTGTAGTTAGCATTGAAAGTTAAAATATAATGTTATTTAGTCTTAAATATTCATGACTCTTCTTATTCTATACATATATCAATAATATGATAGATTTGTTATCAAATATTCCTATTAATTTTGTGTGAGATGTCTGATTGTGGCACAGTAGTACATCATTTCACTGTAAAGATATTGTTATTTTATGGGATAATTATATTTAACTTCTATTAACTTGTTAAAAAGTTCTGTCTACCTATCTTTCTATGGAGAAAAATGTGTAATTTTTTTCTTTTACTATATTTTTTGTATACATCATATATTATAATTATCTATTTGTAGGCAAAGGACGATTTGGTTCTAATGTTATCAGACGCACAGCCTCTCTAGACACTCTTTATCATAAAGGACAATGGCCTAGGGATTACTATTTACATGCAGGGCAACTACAAGTTGATAAATCTACACAAGTAAGTGTTTTTTGGTTATATTGATAGATAGTTTTATATTCTATATATGTATATGTTTTCAGAACCACAGCTTATAATTAAATATAGTTTTCTCCCTATTGTAAGGAGACAAAGAGGAGGCATTGATTACTGTCACAAAATATATATTTTTTAATTATAGGTAAGTAGTAGGGATATCTAGGGATTTTATTGGTTTGTATAATGTGATTGATGATTGAAAATGAATTCAAATCTCCACAATATTAATTCCCTTAATTCCATCTTATAATCCTAAATTTAAACATAACTAGACTGCAAAATTAAAATACAACTAGGAAAACAAAAACCCTGATTGTGTAATAAACTTACAACTTAGCTACACGCTTTATCCCTAGTGGGGTAGTCAGACAACAGTGGACTAAACTCTACAGTCTCTACATACCTCTTTTGCCTTGTAACCTCGTTACCAGCAGCAATACACCTTTCCACATCCTTCTCATATCTGCCATCTCTACTGAACATACTTCCCAAATATGTGAAACAATTTTAAATTAATAAACAAGTCCAATAGTTCATTAGGATTAACAGTCATGCCCATTTATTCAAACAATTAAATCTCCCCAAAGGGCTGTATAAGATTTAAATGGGAGACCAACCAATTTAAATGGTAGACATTTAAAGTAATAATTCTAATAAACAGTTGTGGTTGCTACCTAGTAGGTGGTTGTGGGTTCGATTTCCACTAATGACAAAGAATTATTTTGTTGTCTGGCTCTGGTAAGATATACTTGTTTGTTTAACTGAAACTGACATTGAGTTTTGCTGCTCAACCTTATAATATCTTGGTGAGAATGGATTGTCATAACACTAGGTTTTCTCTGCCTATCTTGCTATAGGCTGGATATAACATGAAGTTAGACTACTGGCTTCTTCAATAAAAATATACTGTAAATATAAACATAATAATATTATTTAGATTTAATGATATATACATGAAAATCTTTAATCATCACTCTAACTTTACAAGAAAAAATAATCTTCCACTCCGCTCATGTAATGACCTCCCAGTTATAATGAGATCCACAAACAACATGTAAATAGTTAAACACTTCTGAACTGCACATTAATAGTGTAAATATTTGATAAAGAACAGTAATATATTACACTTGAGTACATTGCATGTAAAATTTAATTTATTACAGTCTATTGTAAGTTTAGTATACATATTATGTAATAAAAAAATAAATACATACATATATTTATTTGCATACAAACAGACTATTAACAATTATATTCAATTGCTTGATGACTCATCATCATCAACGAGAATAACTGATAAGGTGAAACATAAAAAAAATATATAATCCTTCATATGTACATACAATGGACTGATTCAACCTACTTATGACCATTTGAATTATATTATGTATAATCATTTGTTAAGGTTTTTTTTTACAATAAAATACTATATCTTAGAACATCTTACAATTCTTTACGGGAAACATACATATTTTTTTTATTGGTAGCGTAGAATATCATGAGGCCAGTTGTGGCGCAGGGGCACAAAATGTGAGTCCCCGCTGGCTTTGAGTTCGAAACCCACTCGAGGAAATATTTATTTCCATTTCCTCGCTCTGGTGTCGAAGCAAAGCGCGGCGTTGACTTCCGCCTCTAGAATTCGGCGGCAACTGGGGAACGGAGTGTCTTAGCACTAGATTCCTTCTGCCTACCCTGCTGTGTGCGGAATATAGCGTAAAGCTGATTTAATATATTTTTTTATAATATTAAAGACTTATAAAAAAAAAATCTATGGTACGTAAGTGCAGGAAGTTGCCTTACTCATATAATATAAGTTTATACTATCGTGGCGTAGTGGCACAGTGTCAGATTGTAAACGCGACCGTTGTCGTAAAATAAGTTATTTACGCCACTCAACACGCATTATCTCGATAAATTTGTAGAAAGCGAGGAATAGAATATCTTAATACAAGGTTCTCTCTGGGGAGTGATTTTGTTTCATATCCTCGTTCTGGTGTGAAGAAAGGCGCGACATTGATTTCCACTACACGACATGCGATGTCTTGAAAATTAAGAGCTCCACTCTTCTCTGTTTTAACTCTAGGTCACTTATGCCTACTCTGCTATATGCGGAATACATCGTGAATCTGAGAAAGAAAATAAATAATTCTTCTGTCATAGAATGACTGAGAGTGGCAGAAAATCAATGCAAACTAAACACCTACTGGTGATAGAAACCTGAAATTTTGTATATTCCTTTGATAGGTTTCTTATTAAAATGTGTATAGGCGTTCACTCTTTAGATTTGAAATTGTAAATCATAAAAATAAAAAAAAGGGAAGGTTATTAACCGAAATGATAGCTATTTATTTATTTTAATATTAAAAGTATCAGGGTGACATTGGTTATTTGTGACAAATTGATATAAATTAAATAATAAATGTTTATTATTTATTGTTTACCAAGAAAGTGAATCAGTATCACAGAAAGTCAACAAACATGTGCGAGGCAGACGTCTTCTTACTATAGCAAATACATGAAAACGAGTCATTTTTAGTGAGGATCAAGCTCACAAATGTCGCGGTTACAAAAAAAAAATAAGACGCTGCGCGACGACGGCCTCAGGACCTTTTACTCTTATTAATTTATTATTTATATATACTTTTCAGACCGATGATGGCGGTGGAGTGTCTGGTCGGTCATCTAGGGGCTCCGATGACGACAAGTTGGACCGTTTTCGACGAAGCCGTCTTCAAAGACCACACAAGAACACTGCGTCCGGAGATTATTCATCACATTCAATGAGTCCTGGATTTTGTGAGTGTTTTTTAGCTTTATACTGTAGATAGGCCGAAGTAATTTAAGTGTTTAGGCACTCCGATACTCACATTGCTCCGAATTTTTGAGTTATGGCTTATTGAGAGCTGGAACTTAACGCCGCGCGTTTTGTCTTGTTACGAGAGCAAAAAAAATAAAATAATTTATTATCACAAGTGAAAATTGAACTTACAACCATGTTAGACAGTAGTTAGACGCGGCCCCATTGCCCCACCAAGACGGCCCCGTTTTATAACAGATACATATACTTCAAAAAACTAAAACAAATCTTTAATACTTTTGGACTTTTGCTTTGTTAATACGTATGTTAATCACAATATTAATAAAAACGTATTCAAAATTATGTTTTACTCTCGTGAAAAAAGTATGGCATAACTTTTTCCATTGTTAGTTTTTAGTTTACTTATATTTTGTACATGTAATATTTAATATATACATCTCATACTGTTTGATTTGATAAGGTTACTAATTATTTATGCTAATTGGTCCTTGTAAATCAGGGATTCCCAATCTTTTCTTGACCAAGGACCACTTTTATATAATTCTTGTTACCAAGGACCACTATATTGGTATATTAAAAATAATATAATCAAACTGAAACTTCAATTAAAAGCTGTTGGGGTCCATCACCCACACTCTCCTCACTCCCTGCATGACAATCAATGGCTCACTTCCCACTACATATAAAATTATTTTCGGACTTATATTATTTCTGCTGCCGACCACTGGTAGTCCATGGACCACTGGAAATGGACACATGGACCACTTGTAAATGGATCATTTTTTATTTATTGAGCTACAACAAGTTATGTTGGCTGCTCAATATTTATATTTTTATACATATTTTTTATCTAACGATCAATGTCACCTATCATTAAGATTTCTAGATAGTGCTTATCAATTGTTCACAATGTACAAATTCTTTATTTAATTTTCTGTATTAGTTAGGTTCCTTAAATATATGTAGGTTCCTTAAATATGTGTATTAGTTAGGTTCCTCAAATATATGGCTAAAGATGCGATATGAAATTTGCGTTATAACAGTAGCTCAGGTAAAATGGAAGTAAAAAATTTGCTTTACATTACAAAAAAATCACTTGTAAATCTTTGCTTGTGAAGTTTATATATAGTATAATAAGTAGATTTGAAAAATAATTATTCTAATATGTATATGAACACAATAAACTCGGTGGTTGTGGGTTGGATCTCCACTTGTGGGCATTTTCATTCAGTATGACCATCAAATATGGTCATCCAGACCTTCAATTTCAAAAAACGTCATTAGTAACATCAAAAATATCGGAACTTGGAATATTTAGTAGACATAATAGGGGAATATTTAAAATTTTAAACATATAATAAATAGTGTAATATATTCAATAAAAATATTATACAATGTACGAGTATTATAAAGGTTTACTATATTGTATAATATTTGTTTGTTTTCATATTCAGGGTCCCGATTTGGCAGTGGTGGTGTACCTCTTAGAGCAGCTCGTTCCTCAGTTGAAGGTCTTAATCAAGAGATAGAAAGAATTGTCCTATGTCCAGCCAGTGGAACCCAGACTCCATATATTGACAGAATACGGGATAAAGTAGGTTTATTTATTTATGTATTTTTTTGTTATACCTATTTAAATAAAACTTGGCTTCATCTGCGGCTTTGTCGTTAAGGTGAAATAGAAATAACTAAGAGTTGTGTATGGCACATAACTCATTGTAAGTGTCCAAAGTTATTCTGACTACAGATATAGTGCGTTACATAGAAATGATTAAATCATTCGAGGCATTGCGTGTTGAGTGGCGGAACTTAACGCCGCGCTTTGCCTTGTTACTAGAGGGAAGAAGTAAAATAATAAGAAATAATAATTCATTTTTTCCGAGATGAAATCGAACCTACAACAACATAAAAAAGGACATAAAATTTTTCAATTCAAACCACTAGTTTTTGAGATTAATACATTCAACCATACAAAATCGTCATCCTTATAATACTAGTGTAAAGTGTAGATATCAATAAATACTAAAGTAATTGTAAATATTTCCAGGTGACTCCAGAAGGTCACCGCGCACCGCTCGCCGAGCTATTAAGACGCTCCGTTAACACTCAAACACCTCATGATCTATGTCATACGGCACACTCGTCAGGTATACACATTTACTAATGTGTTTTTTATTTATTTATATACTATTAATTACTATTTTGATATATAATTAATTAATCTATTTTAATTATAAATATTACATGCTATTTTATTTGCTTGATATAAAATTTGTAAGCTTTTAATGTATTGATGTTTTTTAAATCTTATAAATGTGTGCTTTAAAAAAAATTCTCTCAAAATATCTATATGGAAATTAAAATGAAAAAATAACAAAAATACATTAATCTTAGAATTGTTGTAACAAATTAAATGATATAAAAAAAATTATATTATCATTTTTCACGTTAAATTAATGTTTGTGCCATTCATAACTGCTGAACGAATTATTATTTTTTTTATAAAGAAATAAAAACATAATTAAAACGTGAGGCTGTCGTGGCACAATCGCGGGATGAGTTATATTAATTTCTTTGCTTTGGTATGAAAGCGATAATGGTGAGTTTAGCTACTCTGAACGCAACTACTTGAAAATTAGGTACAAACTAAGGAACAGAGTGTCCTAACTTGTCACTACGTTCCCTCTGCCCTGCTATATGCGGGATACAGTGTGAATCTGAAAAAAGTTAACATATATAAATAAGTGTGAATTGTGGGCATAGATCCACCATCGCGGGGTTCCCTCTCCAGCGCGGGCTCTGCCGAGCTTCTAGCGACAGGTCTTATAAATATCTACGCTTTTGCACTAAACATGTTGTTACTTTTACATTAAAAAATATTAAAAATATTTGAATCGCTGTCTAAATAGGTCATGAGAAATCAAAATGATAAGAGGCCATCCATAAATTATGTCACACCTTGAGAGGATGGAGGATTGTATGACAGGGGGGACTAAATTTCAAAATGTAATATACAACCATACTTAATTTCAGATTAACGCATTTTTTATTTAATAATTTTAATTTAATAAATAATTGTAAAATTGCAAACTAGGTAGGGGATTTTCACAAATATGCTGTGTCAAAGAGTAAGAAATCATGAAATTTCGGTGACCAAATTTGTGGATGTAACTAATAGTAGAATTATATATTTAATTCCGTACGCATTCTTACAAAGCCACAATATGTTCAGCAGCATAGAAAAATCCTTTGCAAATGAATAGTTGTGCACACTGTTATGAGTATCCCAGCATGAATTTCTTAGTTTTTATTTTATCTAGAAATTAGTCTAGATATAGTTTTAAAAAAAATATTATTAAACGAATATAAAGTTCTTATGTCACTACTGTATAATAATTTTTTATTCATCGTCTCATTGGCAGATTCATACATTTTCAAGATGTAGGATTTTCAACCAACAATTCCGTTAAAAATGCACAACAAATTGCGTCTAGACACATTTCTGATCTGTATCCTCTATCATCTATCATTTCTGATATCTACATTAAAATGTTATTAGTAAAACTTAAATTTGTTTTATTTCTATGAGGTAACAAATTTGCCTGTGGATAAATTCGCGACTAGTTATATATATAAAAATATTGTACAGTAGTCATTCTTCAATATCATATCCATAAAAAAAATTTAAACATACACACCCATATGTATAGTTTTTTAATGGAAAGCACATTCATGCAACCGAATCATAGATATTTTTACAGGCAGTCTTTTGCAACTTTTGTTTTTGTAGATCTAATGATGAATTTGTTGCTTCTTAGAGAAGTTACATATTTTAATGTGTAATGTTTATGTATTTTGGCATATATTACAGGTGGGAGTGTTTGCTCGTCTCCAGATCTCGATGGATCAAAACTCGGGACTTCCCCGCAAATAAACCGATTTTTAGCACGTGAACCTCCAGATGGTTGTGAAAAGGTATTATGAATATTGTCACATATTTTTTTAACAATTATATACATGTTTGTAGGTACAATTATATAAAACACATGTTGGGTGATATTTTAACATTTCTTAATTATTTATCTAAGTTTTTAGATAATAAAATAAATAAATTAAAATTTCTTTATGTTAATATATGTCAAGTCAGACACTTGGTGAAACTAAAAAAAACGATTGCATTTCCAGGTGAATCTAAAAGCCGGCGAAGGCGCGTACACGGAGCCCCCGCTAATGAAGCCCAGCGTGGCGGGGTTCACGCTGCGGCCGTCGCTGGGCTCCGCGTTCCAGCCGCTGCAGCCGTCCCCGCCCGACCGCCCCCACTGACCACTGCCGCCCGGCACGCCGGACGCCGACATACTGTCAATGTGTTATATGTGTACTATATGTTGAGTGCTTTAACGTGTCACCCTTGAATTGTCGGTTTTTATTTTTATTTTTCGCGTCTTTGAGTTCCACCGCAGTTCCTCAAGATTTCGACGAAAAGTGGAGAACGGAAGTGTCTTAATGGAAATGGAGTGTCTTAACACTAGGTTCCCAGTTTCCCTCTGCTGTCTGGTATGTGCGTGTAACAGTGTGGAGCTATATCCATATCTAGAGCAGGTAGGTGGAGGAACCTAGTATTTAGTGTCAAGTGTGGAGTAACGATTTCTTTAGATTGTGTTGAGTGGCGGAACTCATCGTCGCGATATGTCTTCTTAAGAGAGCAAGGAAATGAAAATTGTTTATTCCTCCATGAAGGAACCGATCCCACAGCCGTCGCGTTTTTTTTGTAATATAAATTATATGTGGATGTATGTTAGGTTAATATTTTTTTCGCATTCGTCTATATAATGTGTTTTATTGTAAAAATAAATCGAAGATTTTAAGACAATTTAAGGGTTACTCAATCCACATCATAGTGCATGTCAGCTCGGTTCAGTCAACAAGTTTGCTATTAGCAACACTACCACACAAAGTAAATATAAACATCGTGGAATGTCACATCGAAATAGGATTTTGCTCTAGGATTGGTCGTTTCGATCCAATAAGATTTAGACATAGGAGAAGTGTGTATTCACAGAAACGTTATATTTTGATACTTGTTAAATGGCATCCTGTTTTATTTATAGAGTAGCACTGTGATGTGGACCGAGCTGGAGTGTCGTTTAACATCTAACTAATAATCGTTGATAAGTATTTTTTTTAATAATGTTGTGAGAATTTTCAAGAAAACTTAATTTTATATCGATACCAAATTTGAATGTGTCAAGGTTTTGATATGACGTTTATTCTTCCAACATTATAAAATCATTCTGTTTCCGGTAAGTTGGTGTCACACGGGACGTGACGAGACGTGACATGACGTGACTACATCACTGATAATGCTCATAGCAACATCATTACGCCCCCTGACTCTCGATACGACGAATTCGATTTAACGTAAATCGGTTATCGGTAAATCCATCCAATTTGTAATAGACACCGGATATACCTTTTGAGACTTGTTTGTACTTGTCAATTTGTACGGTCCGCACGGTTGGCCTTTGTGCGGACTATATTTGTTTATGCGTTAAGTGATCATTTGACAGATTGTAGCCATAGGAGCGGGTTCGATAATTCAAACAATTTTTATACTGACTATATTATAGAACATTTTATATCGTTAGGGAACCTACGTGTTACGGCGTCGACCCTATACTAACAGCATAGTTTATAAGTGAACTAAACTACTACATTTAAATAGAAAACCTCAAGACATAGGATTAAAATTGAACGTTTTTTACCGCTATATTACAATAATCTATCGATGGTGTACCCGCTCCTTGAGCTCCGGCGTAGTATAGTATTGTGCTAGTACCTGGCTCCAATCAAAATTTTTAAAATATATTTTCGTGATATAATAGATACTTATGAAGTGGTATATATAAAAATTGATAAATATTAGTTAATTCGACTAATGAACGCAATTGATTGCATGTTAAAATGTAAGTGTCGAGTAGGTGCTTAACGATGTTTATGACGTAATACTTTTATTATTAATATTATACCCGTGACGCACACTGTACATAGATACAGAGATATTAACTAGTCGACTAATTCATTACATATACGATGGGTTTTTTCATTGAAGTGTGTCACATTCCGCCATATTCGATTCCACATCCACTTTAATATAGTGTAAACAACAAATATATAACGCAGGAAGTAATAGAGCTTTTTCTTAGCGTGATTGGTGATTTTTGAAAATTATGCTAAGTAATAGATTTATATTCATCCTGGGATACCGTGGAATGCTAACAATAAATGAAATTACTCTCACAATTTTATTTTATCTTAATAAAACGTATATAAAAAATTTAGAGTTATGTCTATATATATTCATAATTTGTGCTTCTTGATCATCCATCGAGTAGAACTCCTAAGTTTCACATTTGCAGTAGTTACTGATTCATGTAAGTTGTTTCTTATAAAAGTTACATTTCAATCAGTAGTGACAATAATTGTATATAAGTTATATTTTCTATTGGGATACTTAAATGATGGCATAGTGTTGTGTCCATTATAATAATTTATATGAGTGAATGGGCGTTTGTTACGAAACCGATTGTTTTACTTGTAAGATGCGAAGCAACCAAAGCGATGTCACCGCTACTGCTTTTTTTTTGCCTTACCGTATCGAGTCTAAACTCTTTTTTATGTCTCTATTTTTTCTTATGACACGAGTCGAGTGTGGGAAAGCGGACACGCAGAGTGACGGGAAATTAAATATGATCTCAAAATATTGTTTACAATGTGTATATATAAACTCGTATGTATGTATTACGTCTTTATCGAATTAGTTCTCTGATAAAATCGCAACATTTTTGTCTTGGTAACAAATTAACTTGGACCAAAATTCTGACGGGCCACAGAGTGTCCGCGACGCGAGAGTTCGAGGTTCGAAGCAGGCTGTTTTTCTAAAGAAGATAGCTTTAAAATATGGGATTTGACAAGAAAGTGGAAGATGATAGACTGATTTTTTAAATCTTTACTCATGCTTTGGTACAGGTATCTTGACAATGATTATAGTAAAGTAAATATATAAAAGTATATACTCGAATAGCACGTGCACCATTTGCGCTCCACCTCCCTCGCGATGTGAACGGATTTAATATCGTCCATCGAATGTACTGGAACTGAGATAGAAATAAACATTAAAAATTTAGATTCTCACTTCTCAATACTGCATCGACTGGTTTGGAATACGTGTTTACGGGCATTTTAATAGCAATTATTCCTTTTTCATCTATATGTATAGCGTTAGTACATTCGAGCCGAGCGGTGAGTGATGGGCACACAGTAACAACATCACACATAGTTTATAATGAATACGATTGTATATAAGAGTATGTATACTTGGTTGTTGCCGTAAGGAGAAATGCGTGGACGTCGGGTATCTGTACTGGGTGCAATGGATAGACACGGTATTCGTTATTATATCATTCGGATAGGAAAGAATGGACCATGCCAATTGGATCTCTCATTTTGGCCAAAACGCATTTCTATGATCGAGACTGATAATGTAGAATGTTGAAAACATAGTTAGATCTGCTTTATTATTTTTTAAAGTTTTGTAAATTCGAATTCGACGGCGAATATATATTATGTATATATTTTTGACGGCTCACCTTTGGAATATAGAGTATTTTAAATCTTGTCATTGCTCAAATCGAAATTTTTATTAAGAGCCATACTTAAGATATATGCCGAATTTCGAATGTAAACATTGTGATTGTAAATTTCAAGTTGCTTATATCTATATATTATAATTTATATATGAGTATCGAGTATTATTTAAAAAATGAATGTGATATGTAAGTGAATATTGATTGTTACTTGACAACTTCCGGTACTGATGCGTGCACAAAGTAGACAGTACGAGTTGTGAAGTGTTACCGAAGGTGCTGAGCTGCGGTGATCTTAGAGTAGTGCGCGGAGAGCGGAGAGCGGAGAGCGACAGGACAGGGGCGGAGGCGGACTTGCGGTAACGAGGTGGCAGTTTTCTCTTTTGTTCTCAGTGAATGTGACAAACGGTCGGAACTGGAGCGGTTTCGATAATATGTACAAATTTCATATTTGTTCAATAAGTAAATGTATGTAGATTTAAAAATTATTGAGTAGTATCACAGAGCCGATAAATTCATCTTTGATTTCACATTCATTATTAGTAAATACATATGTAATGATAATGTACGCTGCGCAAGACGAAAAAAAAACATTAAAATATGGAAGACAAAGCCGAGCCAGTATTTAAAATCCGGATTACTGTGTAGATTTTCTCTCATAAGTGCAATATCTAGGTGTAATGTTGACAAATATCGTAGCAGGCCGACCTCGTTCGGCGCCCTCTCAGATCCTTTACTTAGTTGCACATTTATAACGAGACATGTACAGTTTCCGTAATTATTGTAAGCTTCATTGCATCGCTTCCTGTTAGCTTCCGTGATGTTAATAGTAAATAGGGTGGACGGTGCCCACGCGTGAGACCCGAAACAATATTATGCTTTACTAACATAATACTTACAATATTTAGATTTATGTCACAGGTCCAGGTTGTACTTTAGGATTTATCTTTTCCAATGTCGTTACCTAATTTAAGGTTTAGTATGTTTAGGTGACCCGAAAATATTAGCTGTTAATAAATGTGTGCTATAAAAAGGTACCCTTACCGATTAATTTTATGTAAACCACCAGGACGTGGGAAACATTTCTATGTAAAGTTGTTGACACATTCCACTATGATATTCAAAATATTGTACGTATATAATTGTGACTGGGGACCGTGATCCATTATATGATGCGTAGTAATAAATCTAATCTTATTTTTGTTACGACTAAATAAGTAAATTACCCAAATAATACAGACCCTAAAGAAACGACATCTGGAAAATTAAATTATTGCATGTATGTACTTGAACCGCGTTCCCATCCAGTCCAAGATTGAGGTCCTCTTTGCATATTATACCATTGAAACAACTTTATGTAGAAATATGAATGTTTTTTAAAGTACATAAAGATATTTTTGTATGTTCAGGGTAGGAGTTGTGCAAGATGTACCATAAGAGTAATTTTGCTAGGACCTTAGATTTGATAGTTCTTTTATAGATGGTTAATATTATTTTAAAATTTGCTTTTAGATGATTGATAAGTTTGTAATTTTTATTACTATGATATTAGATTAAATACTAACATTAAAACTAAACCAAAAGTGCCCATTGAGATAAGTTTATAATTCAAGCGAGTCTTTTGTCCGGCATTTTGTTAAAAATAATGTTTAGGCGACAAAATTAGTGAATAAGGAAATTATGGAAGGATTGTTGAGTTTTAGTTTTCTAAAATTGTTGAGGTTTATTGAAAAAAAAAATTTTTTTTTACACGCAATGTTCGACAAAAGGCTCGCTGTTAGAGGCATTAATTAACATCAATAATAATAGTATCGATTTTAAGTAATGATAAGAATGGTTTTATTATAGTTTTGTTTCAGAGAAGAAATTCTAATTACTATTTTTGTTTCCAATATTTTATCACTTTTACCTGTTTTCATTGTAATGTATCTTGCTGTATTGCAGACATATCCAATATACAGACTGATTTAAGGAAGGCTTTTTTATTTCTATTTACTATTCTCACTCACCTACTACTTTATCCAGCTATGCGTGTTTTCATATACAAAACAATATCAGGATAAAAAGATATTAAAAGAAAACCAATATCTGTATCAATATTTATTTAATTATGCAGTTTTCAATCAAAACAAAATAAAGGAATTCTCAGTGCAAAAAAATATACAAGTTATACATACAGATATTTAACAATCACAATAAAACTTAAATCATTTATCACAAATAAATGTCTTTATTAATAAGTATAACCTAAGAACATTTATAGTACAAAAACTTAACAAAATTTTGGTAAAACTATCAATACTTTAGTACAATAATGTACTTTGATAATATTTTTTTTGTTACATAATAGTTTTACAAATTAAACTATAACCAAATTAGTTATTTTTAATCAAAAAAAAATAAATATTAAGCATGTGTGTATAAAAGCTCCAATTGAAAGTTAGTTGTTTAATCCTTTTATTTAAAATGATAAAATGCCAATATATTAATTTAATCAGCATTTATTAAATGCTTTTGTTGAAAACCGCGAAGATATAATATACAAGAGTCACGACTATGTCAAATTTGCTGACATCATACATTTTTTATGATATTTGTAAAATTTTTCTCAATAAAGTTTGAAATGTGTCTTATATATAATGCCTATACATTACACATATTACATCTATTTTACTACATTTGGACAAGATTTAAAATGGTTCCTGTTAAATGTGAACCTGGTTTAATAACTTACCACAGTAGAAGTATAAAGTGGACAATCTCATATAAGTATTGTATCATCTTAACTGAGTGATATGAATTGAACTTTTTTATTTAAAAAAACAGAAAACTCTTCAAGATGTAATACGTGCTTTTAGATCCTTATTATAAAAATGTACTTCCCGTCCATCTTCGAATTAAGTTTTTTTTAAACTACTCCCATAAGTAAAAAGTTTGTATTTACTATTATATAGACAGTGGATCAGTGGAAAGAGTTACATTTGCACTGGCGACCTAATTTTTTAATTCAAATGCCTTTTCTTAATATAGTGTAATTTACATTTTACCTAAACGTAAAATCACATAATTTTACGTAAACATTACTTCTAAAGATTTTTTGTATAAAATAAACATATTTCTTTACATTCATTTGGTTTTAATTTGTAATTCTACGGTTTAGTTTCTAATAATATAAACGATGGAGCAAACAAGTTTAAGATGATCGTGCACAAATACCCCTTGTGATATAATAATACAGTTGAAAGGCACGACCTCAGACCGACAGCTATATGAACAAAATATACATATAATATATAAATTAGTCAAATGTGAAATACATATGTCAAACATTCTAATTTTAGTAAAAATGCATAGGATATATAAAAGAATTGAATATAAATCCCGATAACGCTATCAACCATCACTAATCTTATCAAAGATTTAGAGTTGAGTACCCTTTTTTATAGTACAAAGTATAAATAAATACTATTATGATAAATACAGCTACAATATTCTATGGAATATTTTAAATTATTAGAACATATTTATGTAATAAAAGTTTACATTCAACATAGAACCATACTTAAAAGTATTAAATATAACTCAAATTACAAATATTAGTAGTAAAATGCGAGATTGCTGTGGGCTCATTTCAAAAAAATGTAAAATAGCAATATATTTAATATGTTACATTAGTACACCTTTTCTTGTTATAAATTATTCATTGCGTTATATTTGTTAAATTGTTTTATTGTTTTATTAACAATCTTTTTGACTGAAAGTATAAACAAGGATACTTCATGTATCTTTGATGGAATCCAATATATTAAAAAAGCAAACCAAGACAAATGTTTCACTGACAAAATTCAAATAGTATTTAACGTTATAACCACCCATTGATGTGGTATAAAGTATATTTCCTGCTTCCACAAGGATATACTTAATAAAATATATGTGTTACTGTGTATGTTACCAGAAATATATGTTATATACAAACTAAAAAATATAATATTTTGAATATTCAGTAAAATGTTTGCATTTCTTTACATAATGTTTATTAGAAATTATAGTACCTTTAGTATATTTTTCTTTATATATTATTGTTATGAGAGTATCATATGTTTTTTTGTCTATTAAGAGATATTGAATGATATATGTGGTAAAGCACTGTACTGTTATTTTCCTAGAAACAGACAATTTGAGAATCAATTATATTTTTAAAACCGTCGACATCTATCGTGTACAGTTAAATGTTCCACAGTTAAGAATTTAACATAAAAAAAAATATAATAAAAACTTAAAAAAAATATCGATGTAAATATTCAGTTTTAATATTTTATATTCAAAATGTTATAGTCCGACATAACCGTTATTGCATATGGGAAGCACGCGCGGTAGAATTGCGCAGAACGCGTATTTTGATATCTGCACATAGACGCCTCACGCCGCACCGATTTCCCGCGAGGGCTTGCGGGGAATCGGTTCGGCGTGTGGCCGGGCGGTCACACCACTATGGTACAGTCGAGCGCAACGCTGTCCGTTCATTACTATTAAATATGAATATATTATCATATAATAGCGTCATATATACAAAATGGCGCAGTAAAGCATATTTATCTAGTAATGCAATCAACATGCAAAATCAAGTTATGGATATGCAAATTTAAAAAAAAAATAAAAAATTAAATCAGCTTCACGCTGTATCCCGCACATAGCAGGGCATGCAAATTTAAAAATACAATAAAGTACTGAATTGTAATTATTATAATGGGGCCAAGTCTTCATCAACAAAAAAGTAAAATGAAAAAGTAACTTTAATATGGTTTTATATAAAATAATAAAAATTATAATTCATGCAAAAAAATGTAAAAAATAAAGTTTAAATAAATAAAATATTATATTAAATATAAAAGCAAAAATTAAAAGGAATGGCGTTCAGCTAGTGTTAATTTATAAAAATAATTAGCAATAAAGTGAAAATAAAATCAATCAATCGAGGTCTTAATAAATTAATTAAGTTAATAAATGATATCGTCATCAATTCAATCAAAAAATTCAAATAAAAAAAATATTTATTACCGTTTTATTTAAAACATTTATAAAAAAGCAAGCAATCAAAACGGTAAAAGGGATTTTTATTTACAATTAATTATATTTTTTGTTTGAACCATATAGTGTGAGCTCGATTGTACTTATAAAGATGTGTGGGTACGAATTTTCTGTAAGGACGTAGCGGTCACACTGACGCACAGAACACGATATGGCAAAGGGATACCAGACTTTCATTTTTTGTACCTCAAAATTGATTTTTATAATTTACCAAATATTTTTTTTTAATATAATCTTTAAGAAGTTTAAATATTGCCAGATATTTCTTTATCCATATTGTATAGTACTGTGTATTACGCATACTGAATATTTATGTTGTACATAGATGTATATAGTATATACATAAATATCATGTTTCATTAGTTATATAAGCAGAAGTTTAGTTTATTTTGAAATGACTCCTGTTCATTACTTAAAAAAAAAAACTTTTCGGGCTAGTCTCGATTTTATTCTCGAGAACGATGTATGAACTGCTGATTTTTTTTTCAATATTTAGATATCCTTATAAAATTTTCGTTTTGTATAATTTACTAGAACATAAAGAAGAGGGATGATGAGATAGATGATGATAAGAGATATTTTGATTATAATTTAATTATGATTTGCTAAGCGTGGGGTAAAACAACATTATAGGGTAACACTGATCGAACGTTTTCTGCGCATAGGTATTCTGCGCAATTTTACGCGAGTACCTCCGATTATCAATAAGAGTTTTGACGGACTATAATTATATATATATATGTATATATATATATATATAAAATAACTATAGCAGGCTCCCAGAGATAGTGTTCATATATTTCTGGTAACTTTTGTACAATTTAAATCGAAATGCACATCATGTAATGTGTATATATTACATACACATATATTTTTTAAATGAAATTCTAACCGGATTAATCTGGTATAAACCTTTTTGGAAAACTTTGCAGTAGGCCATTGTCACTGGTAGACTCGGTAGGTATGGGTCTACCAGTTGTGGCGCGGTGGCACAAACGCGCGATTGTAAATGCGACTGGTCGTGGGTTAGATTCCCACTGGAGGAAATGAAATATTTAATATTTTCATTTCCTGGATCTAGTAACGAGACGAAGAGCGCCACTAAACACCCAATAAAATGTCTTACTGGGATTGGAGTGTCTTTTCACTAGATTCACAGGTTCACTCTGCCTACCCTGCTATATGCAGGATACAGGGTCAAAGTATAAAAAAATCCGGTTAAAGAGTTTCATTTAAAATGTGTAATAATCGCGAAATTCAAAGATCTCATTTACATATACACTTATTTGAGAACAATTAGTACATTTCCTAATAATGTTATTGTTCATTTAAAATGCAACTCCCTGCGATAGTAACTTTGACTAAGTTAAGTGAATTATAAATTTATTTTTTTAAGTAGAACTGGATGTGTCTTGTCCAATATTTTGTTTTTTTTCCGCAATCCAAGCGTGTATCCTCTCTTTTAGCTCCGTGTTAGATTTCACTTGATCCATTGATAAAGGCGAACGATTGAATGGGTCCGATTGATCGCTTAGTAAATGTCTGAAAAAATATATTATAGTGTTAAAGTAACCGTGGTGAGGGGGTACAAAGTGTGACTGTAAAACCGACTGGCTGTGGGTTCGAACCCCACTCGAGGAACTGAAATATTAACTGAAATTTACATTTGCATTTCTTCCCTCTGGTGTCGAGGCAGCCGAGTTCTGCCACTCAACAGGCAATTTGGCAGAAAATGGGGAACGGAGTGTCTTAATACTAGGTTCCCTCTGCCTACCCTGCTGTATGCGGAATACAGCGTGAAGCTGAATAATAAAATACATACCTAGCTATAGTGGTCCTATCTACTGTGGTCCTAGAACTGGGCAGGATGACGGGGTCCAGCATGATGGTGCTCATGATGGGGTCCAGGAAGTCATCGGGCGCGTTCGCGAGTATCTCCTCGTCGCGCTGACGCTGTTCCGCCAGCTGCGCCACGCGGGATGCCACATCTTGTAGAGACGTTATGAGACCACCGCCACCAATACGCACTGGAAATTATATTTTAAACTGAGAAAAGCAAATAAATTTTTAGGAAACGTTTAAAAATGTTTAACGTAGCGGGACTCGACCCCACGTCTCTTGGAAACATAGTTTCGCTACTCAATATGAAATGTCTCATAAATTGGACGGAAAGTGAGGAACAGATTGTCCTAGTACTAAGTTCCCTTTACCAAAAAACAAAACAACTTACCCAAAACAGCCTCTGCTAAAGTAAACAGTTGTGGCGAATACGACCGTCCATCATCAGACACGGCGGCACAGAAACGCGGGTTGTTGCCAAGCTCCACGTACATACGACAGATGTCCAGTACTGTGTTAGCGGGTTCAAATTCAAATTCTTTCATATCTTTTACCTAAATAAAAAAAATCATATATAAGCAATTTATTTTGCTGTAGTAGAACAAAAATATTATTTATTATTTTTTTAATAATTAAAAGTAACATTAATTTGTAAATACACTATTTATATATAAAGACCTGTGCATTTTGATGCCTTCTCATTTATAAAATTACCTAATAAGATCTCCACTCTTTGAAAGTATTTATAAAGAAATTATAAAATATTTAATAGTAGCCTCCAGAATTCGGCGGAAAGTGGGTAACGGAGTGCCTTAACACTAGGTTCGCTCTGCCTACCCTGCTGTGTGCCGTATGTGTCGAAATTAAAAAAAACATTAGTTTTTATAACTTCGATATGTGTACTTGCACACATTAATTCTCATACAAACACACACACACACACACACACACGCTAACATAAATATATACAAACCTTAAAATTCTTCTTGTTAGGTCCTACCAGGTGCAACAAGAAGTAGTTTAACATGGAAGCGATACGTTCAACGAGCGTTGGATGGCAGAACACGTACGGCGCGTGGGCGGTCAGACGAACCAGCGCGCGTACCGTGTCTTTTCCCAGGATATTGTCGAAACGAGCTAACATGCCCGTGTGTGAGAGATTGGCTATATTTTGTTCCCGTTCTGAAGCAGGAAGGGATGCCCAAGCTCCTGATTCTCTATATTATAAGAAAAAAAAAAGTAAACAAGTAAGTGAACAATAATTTATATTAAAATAAATAAGAATTCATAATAAAAAAAATTTCGAAATAAAAATTCATAATAAAATACCTCTTCTTTATTGGAATTGCTAAAGAAAAATTAAATAACTTTGTAGATGTTTGTTTGTAGAAAAATTATAATTTATTTAAAATAATAATAATGTTTTATCACATATTTGTCTGATATACACATATATTATCATATGTTACTATGAAATATTACTGTATTCTAAAAAAGATAAGTTTTTTAGTTTATGTATGTATTTAAAGTTTGCTAAATGAGATGAAACTAAAATAAAAATGTATAAAAAAAAAAGAAAAGAAATACAATAAGAAAAGTATTCAGTAAAATGATCATTGTCTAAAATAGTAATAACTTAAAACTCATTGCTTTTTACTATTTTAAAACAATTACCTCAATTCGATCGTTATTTAATATTAAATAAGAAATATATTACATATATACATGAGCATGTCTATACAATATTATAGAGTAAAACAATACAAATATACTTACTGTGCAGTTTGCATAGTGCGTATCTGCGCCATGTTGCCGAGTGCCTCGTCCAAAAGAAAAATGGCGTCGTTCATTAACAGATTCACGAATCGTAGGAACAGCGGTGGATGTACCGCTTCCATATTCGCCTCAGCCTCTTTGGCCAGTCGACTGGAAATAATATTGATTTCTTAAGTTATATTTGATATTTTTAGTAGCAGAGTAACTTAAAACTTAACTTAACTTAGCTTCACGCTTTATCCCTTGCGGGGTAGTCAGACAGAACGGAGCGCCAAACGCTACGGTCTCTATCTTTTCTTCCATCCCTCCTCTTACATTCCACGTAGCTATTTGTAGCTCCGTCCTCCACCTCCCGCCGTTCCGGACATGGCGTGTTGGGTGGCGGTCCCCAACGCCGCATTCAAATGTCCGAAACTACCGCATTCCGCTCAAATTTGTAACAATATTTTGAGTGGCGGAATTTAATACACTAACTAACTAACACACAGCACTTTGTCCTCTACATTGTCCATACCAGGATAGAACAATAAAAATAATAAATTCCTTCAAATAAGTATCAAATTCACAACCACCGTGTCTATAGCAAGAGCCTGTCTCACTGGGCTTTCTATAAAACCATACAAAACAAGTTGTAGAACTAATTAAATATCTCACGTGAAGGCTTCCCTGTGTTCTTCATTATTCCACAAGAAATCCATAACCAGGTACATAGGGCGACGGTAATTAAACTTCTGTTCAAACTGAACACTTTGTCCTGTCATTTCTATGCCCACAAATACATCCAGAAGACAAGGCACAAGCTGTAAATACAATAAATGTAATAAAAAGAAAAATTATAACTTTTGGATAATGTTTTAAAAATCGAACATAGCGTGGCTCGAACGCGCACCTCCTAGTAACTATACAAACACTTTAACCACTAACGGCTGGTATGAATAATTTATATACCTTTAACAATTTGTTAAATTATACAGGATGGAAGTGTCAGCACCACTTTAAATGAAACCACAAAAAAAATCCTAAAATGAAAAAGTATTTTTTTCAAACAAAATAAATAATAAAATTATTGTTGTAATATAAAACGCCATTTGTCAAGAACGACGCACGCACACATAAATCTATTAAAGGAAAACCGCCGTATACGCCTCATTCCGAAATCGAGTCGTAGGTATATAATACAATAGATTTATATGTGTTACACTATTATATACCTAATGTTACCTTTCACACAACGTTAGCCATATGTTCTTATAATTCTACGTCGATCTAAAATAATTGTTACAATATATTTATGATGTTAGCAACTCTGTAGGGATATTTTTAAAAATGATCGTTTGTCACCCAGAGATGGTAATGCTAAAACTGATCATTTGGCACGAGAGAATGCTACTTAATTCATATTTAATATGATCATTACAGCATATGTTTACAGACAACCTAACCAAGTCTAATAAAACAATTCAAATAATAAAGAACTCACCTGTAACCTATGGGGATGTTCTTTGAATAGTTGCTCTCTGTAAAACGACGCCATATTGCTAAGCGGCTGTTGATCGTCGGGATGATTGGGCAACATCGCTTCTAGGCATTCTGCTAAGCGGGCCCTAAAAATATTTAATAATTCATTATATTTATTTACAATATTCCAATTTCACCATCTGATCTAAGTTAGATCAGATGTTACTAAGCTGATATAATTTGCTATTTTGCTTCAAGAAAGAAAAAAAACCGTAGACAAGGTCTTGTTTTAAAAGTATGTTACAAAGTCTGGCATTCTTGTTCATCACCCACAATTTTTTTTTCTAAATAATCAGAAATCTTCGTTGCCCTATTAAAATAAATCTGTATTCTTATTTATGATTGTATAAATAAACAATCAGCGTTACTATGACTTGATCATCGTCTAAGCCAAAAGGATTTTTTTTCAACTTCATGCTGTATTCCCCATGTAGCAGGGCAGACAAGATCCTAATGTTGAGACACTGTACTCTCCACTTTCCGCTAAATTTTAAAGGCATTTCGTATTGAGTGGCGGAACTCAACGCCGCGGTTTGCTGCGACATCAGAGCGAAGAAATGAAAATATTAAATATTTCATTTCAAAACCTGTCACGTTTACAGTCACACGCTTACCACTGCTGGCCTCAAACTGTTCGGTTATAGGTCAAAAGGATATAAACTGTAATCAAAATGTTACCAACTTATTTTTTTTATAAAAAATACAAAAATCAACCTGCATACCTCAAATGTGGATTATAAGTCCTTGTGGAGTCACCCATGAACATCAACACTAATGTGAGGGCCGGTTGCAGCAGCCCCGCGGTGTCCGCCTCGTCAGTGATAGCGCCTACAGTGCGGCGCGCCATTGTTATCAGCACCACTATGTTTTCTAATACGAACTCTGGTATACATCTAAAATTAAGAATTTATTCTGTACTATTTCATTATTATTTGCAGTAATATATTGTAACTTTATGAGAAATGGTATATTAAAATATGAATATTTCGTTGGAAATAAATAATAAGATGATGTAGAATATTGAGACTGAATCGATTTACGACTAAAGACTACTTTGGAGATTTTTTCCTTAATTTCGCAACTACAATTTTAATTTTATTTTTTGTTAAAAAGAAACATTTTACATAGCATGGAAGAAAAGATGCGACCCAGGATTTGACTATAAGTAATAGACTGTTTTAACACTAGCTTCCTTCTGAATATCCTGTAATACGTGAGATAAAGTAAGCAAAAACAACCTTAAAGTGTCCGGCGGTGGAGTAACAACAGGCATATGCAGATGCACTAGCGTGATCGGTGCATAGGTGGGTGGGGACTCCTCTCCGGGCGGCGGCGGTGCTCGCGCTGCAACTTGCACCAGCCACGTGCATGTAGTCGCTTGTAATCTATGAAGGTTGGTTAGCATCTCGTTCTCTAGTAACGCGCATCGGAGACTGACGAATCTGTAGAAATACATTTTTATTTACTGTAATACCATTAAAGACACTCGGTCTGTATCCTTTTTTATGTTATGATGTGTAATAACACATCGACTTCACGTATTGTATTTTAATTATAATTATATTATTAATTTTTACTTTTTTATTCTTTTGTAAATATGATATATTATAAAATTTCACTTTTAATATACCATATTTACAAAAAATATTTCATATATCAAGGCCGTGGTAGCGCGCTGGCATAGCATGTAAACGGTGGTTGTGGGTCCGTTCCGTCAACCCAAAATATCTCAAAAATTGGGCAGTGCGTGGGAAACGGACTGTCTTAACACTAGGTTCCCCGGCCTATATGCGGGATATAGAATGAAGCTAAAAAAATATAAAGCGCGGCGTTGATATCCACCACTCAATTCGCAATGTCTAGAAAATTACGCAGTAAGTGGAGAGTTCCCTCTGCCTACCCTGTTACAAGCAAGAAACACTCTTAGGCTATAATGTAGTAAGTAAACTCACTTGGTCATAAGAAACCTCGCGCGCTGCCTTAGCGGCTCGAGCACGTGGTGCGCGGCCGCCACGTCCGCCAGCGCCCTCTGCGCACGCCCCAGGTCCTGACCACAACGGTACAATTTCTCCGCACACACTCTTACACCTGAAATACAATTAGGGTGGATTCACACTATAGTGCCAGTCCCGGTTTGTCCTCATTCTGCTAAAATATTCTTATATGAAAAATATTCTTATATACGTGATTGGACCGGAACGATAGTATAAATGCTCTTTTTTTGCCAATATAAGAATATTTTACTCGAGATCGGACCGAGAACCAATCGTGACCAGCCCGTGTAATCTAACCTTACAATGTATTAACAATGTCAATGCAAGGTTGACACGCAGGATTTAGTGATAAATCACTCTATACTTCACTTTCTGTCGAAAATAAGTCAAAGTCTGTAGGTCAAGACTTAAGAGGTTAATGTCACACCTGGTTTACTCAGAATAGGTATACGGAATGTTCTAAATATCAGCATTCTCATAAATCAAAGGAAAACTCTCTAAATATTCAATACAAATAATTATCAAATGAATTGTAATTCCGTCGATCCGTCCGTCATCGGCCATCGTAGCGATAACTGCCACAACTTGACTTACGGTGTAAATAGATTCCTAAGTTTCCTAAGTTTTATTTTTTTTTCTTTGCTCTGGTAAAAAGACAAAGCGCAATATTGAGTTAGAATATAAAGTCCAAAACATTACCTAAATCAATGCATTTGTGAGTCATGAAGAAACACTCTGTAACAAAAGTATAAGATTCCGCAGTCGGTCGCTTAATGGTTTGACCCTCTTCCGTCTCTCGTGGTGGTAACAAACATGTTTCATTGTGCAAGCAATCCAAATGCACTGATTTAGCTGCGCATTCTTCTGGCTAAAAAAAATTTGGATTATTGTAAAACGATGTAGATTTTTTTTTTCTTTAACTGCACGCCATATTCTGTATACAGCATGGTTAAATGGAAACTAGTGTTATGACACTCCATTCTAAAAATGTTTAAAATAATTTATATTTACATATAATAAAACTATAACTCATCTGTATAAGAGAAAATCTATTATTGGGAGCATTTATTAATGTAATAGACCAAAACTATAAATCTATTTTTAAAAATATTGTCTGTTTGTCGGTTTATCTGTTTGTCTTTACATTTGTGTGCGATTGTGCACGCTAATCTCAGAAACGGCTAAACTGATTTAAATACAGTTATTATTTATATATTTTGGGAAACTTTCATTTAACATTTAATGTCACTTTTATTTAAAACAGTTCATAAATAAAAAAATTATGTCAATATAAAGTATTGCATGTGACAATATTGTTACAAAATAAGTGTCTTTTAATTTGCTGAAACTTTAGCTTTCAATGTATTGATATTATCTATAAAAAAGATAGTGTTATTAAGTCACAAGAGTAGCGAAGATGAAGATATAAATAATTGTATAGTAGAAGCAAGTCACTAGTTTTGAATATAATCATTCCCTCAAATGAATTTTGATCCCATAATCATCACATTTAAAATAAAACTGTAAAAATAAGGGTGTCATCAAAATTTATAATCAAAATTATTTATAAAATAAAATTTCTCCTCGAATAATTAGCTTTTTATTTTTTTCCAATCTATACCACCACCACCATAATATGTAAAACAAAAAAAATAAATGAATGAAATAACAATTTACTTACAGTTACTGCACCATATGTTGGATCAATTTTTAATGATTTTGGATCATCTGACTTGGTACAAAATGGCTGGCAGAGATGAAGAAGGACTGCACCAAGATTTACCATAAACCCATCGGACACACAATTCATTGACGCAACGCTCATTTCACCAGCCTGTAATATATATTTTATTTATTTAATTAATTACTTGCTTCACACTTTTTCGTAAATAACTTGACTCCATTCTTATTACAGAGACATTTACAGAGACATTGCACATTCACTGCAGTAACTTATATGTTCCTCTATGTTACAAGACAGAAATAAAAAATATATATAATTATTACCATTAATGGGGATTAAACCCTCATCTATTTTGCTCAATAGTGTTAAAAAAAAATTAATTTAATTGCCATTTTGTTACTCATTGGATCATTTCCATTTCCCCAAAGGTTAGAAAAAGTTTAAAACAGGGTCTAAATAAACACTCAAATTTATAAATAATTATAAAACTTAATAGTTTATAACTTGAGGGCTTTCTGGGGCCGTGGCACTGCAAAATGCGACAGTTGTGGGTTTGATTCCTCCTCTAAGAAACAAAACATTTTCATTTCCCTAATCTGGTAACACAACAAAAGCATGGTGTTGAGTGGTCAACATGCAATGTATTACGATAGGTTCGCTTTCAATACATATATATATATATATATATATATATATATACAACACATATACATACACATATACTCGTATATCTTAATAATTTATCTATGATTTTTACCTGAACATTCCATAACTTTCCTCTAGCAACATTGGACTTTAAACATTTACCAATCCATGATAGTAATCTATTTTTTAACTGTGAACCACCTTTTAATAGAGACAAGAATATCTTGTGCAAGTTATTTGTAAGATGAGATGTTGCATTCCAAACAGAACTTTCTATTAGAACTGTAGCTGCCTGAAAGGAGATTAATGTCAAAATAAAATATTAATGTGTTTACAAATATCCTCCTGGTAAATATGTTTGATAATGTTATATAAATAATGTATCTATATAAACAGACAGTTAATATTTTGCATTTGTAAGCAAGCAAAAAGCAATTCTAAATAAAATATATTATTTCAAGTTTCTCTAGTCTTCTCTGTCTGTTCTGGCTTTGTCTCTATGGTCAAAAAGAAATAACTAAAAGTTGATGATAGTGAGTCACATCAAAACAAATAACATTATGTAATAAAGCCTTCCTCGACAAATGGAATTTCCAGTACAAAAAAAAATCAATTCAAACCAGTAACAATCACTAGTTCCTGAGATTATTTTATTTGATCAAATAAACTCTACATTTTTCATAATAACAGTATAGATGTATTATAAATATTCTCTAACATTTAAAATATTGGTATTAAATATTATGAGTATTATAATTACCTGGTCCAAAGGATTATCAAAAAATTCATGTATTGATGTTCCAGTCCGTGGTAACACAGAAAGGTTTAACAAGGCACCTATTACAGACTCTTGATACTGCCTTCCATTACTTTCCATTTTTGGTTCACAAGCATCCATTAAAATAGGTGCCAGATTTGGATTGCCTGGAGAAATTGTATCAATGTTTTTTTTTAGTTTCCTGCTGTGTCTCACATATAGCAGGGTAGGCAGGGGAACATAGTATTAGGACACTCCACTCCCCACTTTCTGCCGAATTGCCGAGACCTTGCGTTTTGAGTGGTGGAACTCAATACCACCCTACGTCTTGTTACCAGAGTGAGAAATAAAATTATTAATAAATTATAATTAATTGGTGCCACTGCACCACAAATAATGTTTATAATATAAACATTATTTATATATTTTATTAGGGCCTGAACCCACAACTGTCAGTTGGACAAAGCAATGCTGTGTCACGGGTCCACAATAAACTTAAATATACATGAATTCCATATCTCAAATACTTACTTGCAAAAAGTTGTATAGATGGCAATATATAAATGGGTAAATTAACTACATTAGAATTAACTATATCTGTATGAATTCTTTGAAGTACAGGTATCATTGAATCTTTTAATTGTGATTGACATTCATTATCACCTGAAAATTTCAATATCATATTATTTATTAAATATTTTTTTATTCAATTTGTTTTTACTGTACACTTCATCTATATGCAGGATAGTAAAAAGCTAAAAAAAGGGTATGCAGATGGATCCTAGTGTTAAGAGAAAAAAAGTCCAATTTTATAAATATGGAGTGGTGGAATTGAATTTTTGCAGAGCTTTTCATTGTTGGCAGAGTGAGGAAATGAAAAAAAAACACTCCCAGAAGTGGAAATCAAATCCACAATCCTAATATTTACATTCAGTTGTTGTGCTGCTGTGTCACAACACCCTCAATTATTATAACTTATTTTATATGTATAGCAATAATTCTAATCACATAATATGTAAAAACTACTTACCCTCAGACACAAATGCTTTAATCAAATCATTAAAAAATATATGACTTTGGGGACCTACATGTTGTAGGATAGCTACTAATTGGAATGAAAAATCTTGTCCTTCAAACAAGGCTGGCTGTTTCAATGCAGTAACAGCATTTCTAAATATGAGTTCCATCATTTTATCTAGTGCATTCTTAATATAGGGCTTATCTGTAAGATTGTATCCTTGAATATTTTCCATAGAACTGAATAAATAAGGAAAGACTTTCTTTTGTATAACATGATCTTTAAATATTGTGGTGTTCTTGGGTATAACACTTTTTTCAATATCTTGCAGTAATAATCTCTCAAACAGAGCTTGCTCTAAAGCTTCTAAGTCAATATATATTCTTGGATTCATAGCTTGGGCTAATTCTTCTAAATATACTAACTGTTTATCTGTTTCACCTTTAACTGCATTAGGATTTATGGTGAAATGAAAAACATCCTCAACAATACAATTTATTGTTTTAACTTTTTCATTCTCTTGTGATTGCTTTAAATTAATATCTAAAGGCTGTGGATTTTCACTACATTCCTTGTCATTTGTAGATTTAACTTCTGGCACTCCTAATAGACCCGCAAACGGGTTAGTTGGGTCTGACATTGTAATTAAAACAATTATTAACGAAGAAATAAAATAATAACAATGTTACACACTAAATGAGGACTTCACATGGTTAATAACACTGTAACCGGTTAGTGTGGTTTATTTTAGGAACATTTCATTACAAAATAATTCTTTATTAGGCTTATTCCAAAAATGCTGACTGTAAAAATTTAATTTCTTTATCACAAATTTGATAAAAATTGACAATGTCAGACTGACGATGAAAAATTGATAATGACAGTTGTAAATAATATTTTAATATAGATTAATGTAATACATTCCATTTTTTCGTTAATATTTCTATAAAACTGTATATATAGTACAGTAACGTTTTTGTAAATAAATAAATAAATTTTGATTATATTCCTTAAATCATTTTAATAATGTTGTTAAAAAAATTAAGCTAAGCATAATTACGTTAAGTATAATAAATACTAACAATAATTATTGTATAATATTAATTATATAAGTTATTGTACTGTACTTAAAATTTAGATTGTTTTCTTTTATCTGTATTAAAATCATCATCCATTAGCCATGTGAGCCACCTTTGCAATATTATTAAGTATGATCGTTATCGTACTTTTTATTGAAAATACAATATTTGCGTTAAAAATAAGATGATATCTATTAATAGCATTATGTTACAAATATATTTTTTTATTAATTTTTATAATGGTACAAAATTAAAGAAAATCTTTATATGAATAAAAAAATTAATAGCTTTCAAATTAATTTTACATTATCACTGTAGTTATGGTACTACTGTATCTACATTACCGCCTTCAATATCCGTGTTAAAACTGGGAACTAATTTAACGCAAAACTTGCTTTTATTTCGCTGCAGTCGTCGTCTGAATTCGAGATCAATAATATTCCGTACTCGATTTGTTACGTCTACGTCTTTATGCAGCAATGCTATGAAAGAATTCTAATACATGGCGTATAGTAGTCGCACATAGTGAATTGTTGATTTAAATGTAAGATTGGTAACACTTAATATTATGTATTTACTTGTTAGGACATATTAATCAGATGCGTGTCCCCTATATTTTAATCGCATAAAGTGCTTGGTCTGCTCAATTTGTCACACACGTGCAAATATATTGCTACACATATTTTTCATAAAAAAATATTTATTTAATCATTTATTTAAATGTAGTAAACACTCCATTGACTAAAATTGTCAAAATGGCGTCAAATTCTTGGTACTCCATTTTGTAATTAGTGTCGATTAAAAATGTCATTTTATTTGTATGAAAAATTTGTATAGTTTTTGCATGAATTATTAGTAGGACATATTCTTATTTAATACGTAATAATCAATTATTATAAATAATACATAGTAAGTTAATATTTTTTTTTATAAGAAACATTATTGGTGATGGGAAAATGCTTTAATGTTTAAAGTTATATAGCATACATAGCAATTTGTAATTGTATATAACGTCCCAAATAACATTTTTTCTTAACAATATTTACTTGTAATGCTACCTATTTAAAACGGTAAGATAAAGTCGCGAATAGCTATACGCCAGTAACGTAAGTCTGTGTTTATGTGTGAGTGAGCGTTGTACGCGTGACCTCGAAAAAGGAAGGACAAATATCTTGCCGTTCTAGAAGGCTGACGTCATTTATATCGTGGCGAGCGAGAGCGCTGCGTACACCATATAGCAAGACATTGTGAAATGTGAACGGCCACCCACTGCTTGCATATCTGCTTGTATTACTACTAATTTACTTGAAAGTTGTGGCTATGAACAGTTAGTTAGTCTACTGACTTCTGCCATACATGTTAAACTCATTCCTGCGCAATTATTTCTAATTTGTGATTCTGGAGATTCATTCCAATGACAATTGTTTCAACGATTATTAGGTATAGTATAGAGTATATCGAAAATTGCTCTCGCTTGAACATGATAGACATTTAAAATGCGTATTAACGCAAGTTTATTTATATTAAATTGTTTACAATTGTATTATTTGAATACTTTGTAAAATATCATTAGTAGAGACGTCAGTCTCGTAAAAAAATGGCATATATGTATGTGTGAGTATAAGAATAAGTGCATTCGTTCCGAGATGTATAATTTTTCCTTAATGTCTACTAAGTTTTGTTTTGATAACAATGTTTATAATAATCGAATATATCTTAATCATTTGTGCTATATTAGTATATTTCAAAATACATAATTCAATTAAATAAACCTTTTCGACTTGGTCGGGTTATACGAACATGGCGTCCGATTTATATTTCGCTAGTCACCAATCGAATGGCGTAATTATTAGATTGAAAATTACAAAAGACTATATTTTATTATCATTTAACGCTTAAATTTCAAGTAGATCCTAGTAAATTTCGTAGTTGTTTAAAAATAGAAATAATTAACTTAATGTAGGTTGCAGGGTTTTTTCGTATCACAACTAAAATATGAAGGATAAAGCTAATTTATATACCTATTTATTAACTACGAAAATGAGCATAATAAATATAATAGAATTTATTTAAACAATAAACTGTGTGCCAAGTTTATGACTAAACAAAACTTGTCTAAACATTTTGTTGAGTTAGGCCATGAAAGTTTACTAAGGTCATTTAATGAGGAAGGTTATTAAATAACCTTAGTATACAGATTACCCTTAGTATCTTCTAAATTTATAACTTATCTTTTTGTTGTGTAAAGAAATCAGTTTAAAAAAATGTGAAATTAATGCTAGAGATTTCATCTTGATGAATATTTTTTTAATAATACACGAAAATATTAAAAAAAATCATAAACTCTTGTCCTTTGATGGCACGATAGATTTAATAAAAGGAATTGCTTCCAGAACATAAAAATAAATTATTTATTAATGGTAAAATAATCTTCGTACTTTTGTACATTAGCATATCTCATAAACTTATTGCTACTAGTATGTTATCACTCGTTTCTATAAGATAAAACATCATATAACCACATTAAAAAGATTTTTTTACAAAATTTTACTTAAATCCATTTTATTAATATTTTTAAATTAAAATGCTAACATTTTTCTTATCTCAATTTCAGTGAAAACATCAAAATGGCAGATCTAGCTACAAACACAGATGATTTAGAAGATGGAGAGATCGAAAGTGACGGTGAAGAAATAAATGAAATACAAAAGGAAGAAAAGAAAGAAGAATCCATAGCAGAAAATGAAGAGATCAGAGATCAAGATAAATTAAATACACAAAATTATTACTATTCCAAATCAGGTAAGAAAAAAAAATCAAAGTCAAATAAGAACGAACAAAAATTTAAAGATAAAACTAAGAAAAATCGGAAATACGCGGAATCAATCGAAGATGATTTTGCTGGTAACATTGAAAAAGCGATTAGAAAGGCTATGAATAAAAGTGACGGAAATGAAGTACAGGCTGATGAAGATGTAGAGGAACGTCGTAAACATAAAAAACGTAAGAAGTACGATAGTAAAGACGGCCCCAGCAAAAAACGTAAAAAGCAAGACTATTCAGATGAAATGGATGAAAGCGAAATGATGTGTGTAAGGGGTGCGTCACCCGTTCAAAAGCAATCGCCTAACGAAATGTATGAAGATGATGACAGGGAATCATACGAATCTGATAGTAGCCAAGATTCTAGAGGTCATCAATCTCATCGTCAACAAAGACACAGGCCACCTCAGCGCGAACGTAATAAAAATAAAAATGACAGGAGAAGAGGGGGTGGGGCTCATCCTATGCAAGATCCTGAAGGTGTCTGTTTGTATTATATGCAAGGAAAATGCCATAAGGGCGATGATTGCATATATTCCCATGACGCTCAACCTCCTAGAAAAATGGAACTCTGTAAGTTTTATCTTATGGACTGCTGTGCGAAAAGAGATAAGTGCTTATACATGCATGCAGATTTTCCTTGTAAATATTATCATACTGGACTTCCTTGTATATATAAAGATGAATGTAAATTTGCACATGGTAAACCATTGAACGATGGCTTAAAAAATATTTTGCTGAAGCATATAGAATCAGCTCCGAAAGAAATACTAGGTGACTTTCCAAGGTTAAATAGAGAAGGAGCTCTCAAAATGATTCAAACTACACAATTGAAATTAATGCAACAATTCTCAGAAAATACCGACAATCAGACGAGGAATATTCCTTCACTTTTTGATTTAAATATACCGAACCCGCAAAATATTTCTGAAACATCCAATTCAGGTAATCAATTCAATAATGATAAGCAAACAAAAGTATCACCTAAAGTACGACAATCGCGTTGGCAAAATGATTCAAGTCAAAATTTAAGTTTATCGCCAAATAATAGTAACGCGAACAATGCAAATGTTTTAAGTATAAAAAATTTAACAGGTGTACTGGCACCCCGGCAAATTTCGAATTTAACAAAAATGGGTATAGACAATTTAGATCAATTGGGTCAATTGACAGTATTACAGCTTAACAGTATCGGTATATCTTTAAAACAAATCACAGAAATACAACTTAACACAATGAGCATACAAAAATTAGGTTTAATCAATCAATTAGAGCAACAAAATGTGACGTTAGGTTCAAGCACAGTACCAAAAGATTTAGATTTACGCATACCTCCCGCGGCACCGGTGCCTAATAACGTAGCGGTGTCAACGGAATTACCCGGACAAGATGTAGATATGCGTTTTCAACCAAATGCCACTGCATTAAATGACGATTCTTCAAATAAAGTTGCTAAAAAAGATGCAAATGTGAAAGATATGATAGACATAGATCAATATACAAAAGATGCGTTAAAATTTGCTTCAAAAGACAAGGAAAATATTGATATTTCAAATGAATCATTAGATGCTGCTAATAAAGGTAGTCAAATAAATGAAATAAAGGATGTTGATCACAGGATTTTACCCTTTTCAGAAGGCGATTCTAGCTTACACAGACCTAACGTAGAAGGTAATTCATTACATGTTGATAGCGATACAGATATAAGATTTTTACAACCAGAACCAATTTTCAAAAACCCTGAAAAGCGAAATCGTCGCTCTACAACCGACGACGATGAAGATAATAATTTATTAATTGATGAAAAGTGGTATTCCAGTGATGAAGAAAAAGGAATAAAAAAGAAATCGTCACCAAATTTGTCACCTTCAAAGGGGTTTATGTCACCACCTACATCTGCACCGTCAACAATCGAACCTTCATCTGTTTTAAGTAAACTTGGGGATCTTTCAAAAATCGATATTAGTGAAGAAGTAACGAAATTGCTTAATACTATGAAAAATAATTTGCAGGACAATAAAACAGTTGAGGCGGCAGATCAAAATATATCAAGAGATCCACGATCAAGACGTTCACCTGTCAAAGTATCAGAAATTAATAAGCCTCCAGTTAAAAAGCCTTCTCGCGTATCTATTTATGAGTGTATAGATGGCGAACCCACAGACGGTCGTAGAAGAACTGATGTAGATTTACGGCAGTCAGATTATAAAGTTCCAAGTTTTGGCGATACAGATTTGAGGCAAAATACAAGCGGCGATATTGACTTGCGTTTAGGTTTGCCTTTCAAACCAATTCCTAACTATACTCCAGCGTCCGAAATTAACGGGTCAATAAACAATCATCCGCCTATCACTTATAAATTATTACCGATTCACATACCTAGACCAGATTACACTGATATAAGAAATAGTACAGCAAAATCGCAGGCTTTGACTGATCCTAGATTAAGAAAAGTTTTTAGATTATCAGTCGATGAATCCAATAGCGACAGTGAAAAATCTACTACTAAAATTGTAAGTACTGCACCGCGAGTAGATCCTCGGAGGAAGCCTAAAGATACTGTGGAAATATTAAATCAGGAACAAAAATCAAATGCTTTAGATTTACAAACAATTTTACAAAATTCTAATTGGTACAAGGATTTGAGTTCCACAAACAAAATTTGCGTCAATCAGCACTTAGCACCCGTGACTCTTATGATAAAGCAATATCAGCAGGAAAAGCTCTCTGGTAAAAAGTTTGATTTGTCATCAATGCTAAATAATCCTGGGCTGGTAGGTGTTTTTACTAATTTAGGAATAACATTAGGAGAAAATGGAGAATTCGCTTATTTACCCAAGCCCAAGGAAGCGCTATTAAAAACGCCTATTAATTTTAATCCAAATACAAATCCATTCAACAACATGCCAGGTGGACCAGGACCTATGGAAGGGAACATGGGCATGATGAACATGCCACCGATGGGTATGGGAGGTATGAATAATATGAATCATATGCATGGTTTCAACCAGAATATGTCGGATCCGAGAGGCGGTCCAACTCCAGGTCTTCTAGGTATCGCGCCAAACATACCTCATAACTTTAACAATAATAAATTTGGGGGTCCTCACAATTTTGGAAATATGGGATTTAATGGACCTCCTGGGAACGATTACAATTATAATATGGATGGTGATCAAAACTTTCAGCGGTTTCCTAACAGGGGCGGGCATCGAGGCCGTGGCAACGATAGATGGAATCGGGGGTCTTCCGGCAGGGGTCACAGAGATCGGAAGAATTTTAATGAAAGGGGTAATTGGAAAAATGATAGGCATTAACTGTTGTAAGTGTAAATAAATTATTTTTAGTAACACATACCCTTCCACATATACATGATGTGATTAAGGTGATAATTATATTAGAAATTTTAGACTAGTTAAGATAGCTCTTTTTATAATTTATTTTATTGTAATAGAGTAAGACTTTTGTGTACATGCTCTTTGTATATATTTTAAGTAAGTCGATTCAATAATATTTTTTATCTTAAGATTAATCATTAAAAAAATTATGTAAAAAAATGAATTAAGTTCATTTTCAAAGTACTCATTATACGAGCCAAATGTTTTAAGACTGAGTGCAGGTATATGATTGAGTTTTTATGTTTTTATGATATATTATGATCAATATGTGGTGAAGTTAGTACTTGAAATGATACTAGTATATATATAGCCCATTTTGAGATAGTTGCCTTAGATCTCAAATAGAACATAAAGCGACACATCATCATTTTCGCAATTAAGGTGATTCAAATATGTCCAGTAATGTTAACTGACTGAAAGCAATATGCATATATGAATTTAACATATTATTTGTATAAAACGTAATGTAGAGAAAGAAACTTTTGTTTATGTTTATCTGTTAATAAAGACTTGTAAAGGTAAAAGCTACTGGACTTAAAATAAATTTATGTTTAATATCTAAATGTCTTAATTTAGCACCTTTATAGATATGTAATTCTGTCATGACGAATTCATTGTATATTGAAAAATTTTTTTACAGACAAAAAAATGACGATAAAACTACGAACAATATGAATGGATGTTTTTCAGTAATCACGTATGTTTGGCAGAAAGAAAGGTAAGTGTGTCGTGCCAAAAACCCGGTGGATTATTACACGAATGAAACGTGATGTAGGTACAGCTTATTATTTATTTAATGACCGTAAAATCGATGTAACAAAGTTAGAAAAATCGTTTTTCAATCGATTACCTCCGGATTTTACATTCACAGCCACCTGAGATACTTTCGAGAACGTTGACGCTGCAAGGACAATAATAATGGTATATTTATTACTTAATTAATAGATATACAATGTTAGAAAAAAATAATTATATACATACACAAATTCAATGAGTCCATATCTTCTTGGTCATCCGAGCAATTATAGAATACAACGCATTGTTTTGCAGAAAGCTTTGCCTGGCTTACGAAGTAATTATATAATAGTTCCATTTCCTTTGGTGCTGTGTTAACATTGTTTGATGAGCATACGAGTATGACCCCTTTTACACCATGTCGAAGTGCTGGCCAGCAAGATTCAAATCTAGTAGACAATGACTTTTATAATTGTTATGAAAAAAAATGCTTAATTTAAATATTATTCTTCAATTACTTGTTTATTACATATTAACAAAATTGTAAGTGTCTTTTGTTACTCTTGAGATAAGAGGATTAGTTGTTAGATTAATAAAATATACAATAAAACTAATCACAAAACTTATAAATTAAAATTTAAACCGGAATGCCATCATGACAATCCATAAATTATTAAAAGAAATCTGACTTCTAAGGAGCAATGTGGTCTTTTGACTATTTAATTATTATAAATAATCAATAGTATTTATTCTAATAGTAAATTTCAAATAAAGTGAAATTAAGAGAATATTATATATTCTCACATATAATAACTATTAAGACATATAGAATTGAACAAATATTACTTGTGATCGCCACTGCAGTCCCATAATTCGATGTCGACCTTACATTGTGTGTCATTTACATTAAGTTGAGATAGTTCAAATTCGACAATTCGAACTCCTTGCGTTGCTCGAGGAGTGATGGCCTCTTCAATGTTGACGGATTCCGATAAAAAATTCGCTATCACTGTTTTGCCACTCTGGAATACCGTAACTTTTTAATTATATAAGTAAAATAACCCCTATATTAATTAATATTTATATTTATTAATAATAAAAAATTATAGATATATTTATAGATTTACAATAATATCATGAATTTAATTTAAGAATTTATCCTGTTCACTCTACCGATTCTTGCTAATAGATAAAAAAACGTATTAATAGTTAATATGAATTCGTTTTAGTTCCTGTACACATGTATACATACATCAGAAGGTCCAATCATCAAAATTTTCAGTTTTTCGATTCGCATTCTTGTGTGACTTTCTTAATAAGTATTAATAAATCTCGCCTTAAATTAAAGTCTCGCAATAACAAGTGTCTGTTTGACGTTGCTATGGTTTTGTATATAAATTCATCACCTTGGCAACACCCCTATCGATTTATAAAAAAATTAAAATATTTTGATTTTTTTGTTGCTAGTATATATTATATTATAGTTTATATATTGTTATAATAATTAAAAAGATATGATCCGCACATATATATGAAGTTAGAAAAAGAAAGGTCCCACCGAGATTTGAACTCGGATCGCTGGATTCAGAGTCCAGAGTGCTAACCATTACACCATGGGACCGTTCATGCCAAGTTTTTAATTAGCTTTTGTTATTTTTTCAACACGACAAATTTATACATTTTCATCAATTAATACATTATATAAAAAGTATGTATTCAAATATAAGTATGCGGTAAAAATAACATATAACATTTATAAAACACATAAGCTTTTTTTAAGCTTTCTACGTGTTTGTAGACGTCCATAAGGTTTTAATGAAAATGAAGTGAAGTGTAGTAACGAATCAAAAAGAAAAAAGACAATATTTTATAAAAAAAAAAAAAATTCACCTTTTATTTTTTATACACGATTAAATACCTTATAAGTACAAAAAAAATGGTCTAGTTTATAAGGTTATTTATATAAGTTAATATATTTTTAAAATTTTCTTAAAATTAAATAATTGCTGTTCTTCGTGTAGTATTCTTTTGTATTTGTTAAAAAGATACCGCCTGTAATTTACTTACCTGCCTATATCACTTATGTGTTTTGAAAATGTGAAATATTTTGGTTTACCTACTGCACATTTCATTTTCATATTAGACAATTTCAAACAAGGGTCACATTTTTTATGTAACGCCATTTTGTAAATACTTTATTTTATCGAACTCCTTTATCAATAAAAAAAAATTGTTTCTTTAAGTCACACAATTAACTGTTACAGTCATTAAATGTAGTAAAATTATAGAACTCTGTGCCAGACTGTACTCTGCTCCATTCAAATTGTGAAAGTCATTATTTTCCTAGTCGTTAGTGCTATTTACATATTAATAAAAAAATATTAGTTGTGCATAAATATTTTAAACTCGTCTTGATATGTCAATTCGTATTATTTTCTCACATCAGTTATAAAGTTATAAGAAATTATAATATAAAATAAAAAAAAAATGAACAACATTAGGCCAGTCGTAGCGCAGCGGCACGAAGTGTGACTGTAAAACCGACTGGTTGTGGGTTCGATCCCCACTCGAGGAGATGAAATATTTACTTAAATTTATATTTCCATTTCTTCGCTCTGGTGTCGACGCTAAGCGCGACGTTGAGTTCTGCCACTCAACACGCAATGCCTCCAGAGAATTCGGCAGAAAGTGGGGAACGGAGTGTCTTAACACTAGGTTACTCTGTTGTGTGTAGGATACAGCGTGAAGCTGATTTAATTTTTAATTTATTTGAAAAACATCGAACAATAATTATAATACTTAATCCCACTTATCTTATCTACGTTTGACTGAGTAAAGAATATTAACTTAATATTGTTATGTGTATGACAACCTGTTTCATACTGCAATCTCTGCATCACAAGTGTTACTGACCGACCTGTCTAACTCCGACTCCGAGAAATGTATAAATAAAAGTGAGCCCATAAACAGCTTTTATATTTTCCAAACTTAGTCATCCGTCATCATCAGAACTTGACATGTAACTTATTATCCAAGTTATTACCGAAGACTAATGTATTGTTAACATTGGAGATACAGTAGGTACTGGTAATAAATGGTGGCTGATGATGTTATGTTTAAAGTTTACCGATAACTTTAAATCTCAATATATTCTTTCTCAATTATAAAATAAATCAATTTCTAAATTGTATTGAATGTATATATTTTGTTCGTTGGCGTTTAAGAAATTGGAGCAATTTTTTTTGTATAATAATAATTTATTGATATAAAATATTTTTACTTGATGGGATTTACAAATCAAATCAGAAATATAGTTTCACGCTGTATACAGCAGGGTAGGTAGAGGGAAGTTAGTGTTCCCCACTTTTCGAATTTTCGAGGCATTGCGTGTTGAGTGGCGGAACTCACAGCCGGATTATAGGATTTACTTCGGATTCAATATTGTATATACATATATATTTAGTAAGTTTATATACGTGTTTACAAGCCCACTAAAATATGATAAGAAGTCTGATAACATGAAGGATGAAGAACATGATGAAGTTTATAACACCTGTCGACAGGTGGAGCTACTAGTACAGCTTTATATAGTTTTTAAAGAAAAATATGATACGAGCTGACAGCGTCTTATTATAAAAACGACGGTCGTGAGTTCGATCTCCACTCTGCTCCCTAGTAGGATAATTTTCTAGTTGCCACATTCCTCGTCACATTTCTTCGAGTGAAAATAAATCGTGGTAGCTTTTTTTTACATGTTCATTCGACGAATCAAAAGTGCTTTCGAATAAAGTATATTTTGAATTTAAACTCACAACACCAGAGCAATAAAAATGGAAATATTAAATATTTAATTTCCTCGATGATGGGAATCAAACACACAACTTGTTGCGTTTACCATCGCACGCTTCCACCCCTGCGCCACGGCTGGCCTCAACCGGTTATTGATGCTTAATATTTTGACATTATATTTTTTTTGTCTAATACAATTACTAAATAACGAAAACTTATAGTTTTACAAACAAACGTGTTATTTAGAATTTTATAGAAAATAACAACAACTAAAATAAAAACAAAATTATATAACTTAGTAAGATATTACGTTGTCCCCGGAAGTATAGTAGTTGTACCTCGACTGCAATGGGGAAATAACTGTTACTAAACTGGTCCAGAACTGGATATATCGTTAAAAGACTGTGTTCATAGTCCTCTCTGGTATTTTGAGATAAATATAACAAAATAGGCTTGTAGTCTCTATCGGTGTATTCATCTAAGACATTCACACCGTTTTCACTTATTCAAAAACTTATTATATCGACTTTTTATATACCTATAGCTACTTACTACAAACCAAATATACTTTAATTTTTTTTCCCACTGAGTAGTTACATAGAGTAGCGGTTTTTTTATCTTCATGCATTCTCTTCATTAATTGATCCAGATAGTCAAACAATATGTATTTTTGTACGTTCAGTATGCGTGTCGGGTGGCAAACTCAAAGTCGCACTTGCATTATATATATACGCACGCACGCACGCACGCACGCACGCACGCACGCACGCACGCACGCACGCACGCACGCACGCACGCGCACACACACACACACATATATACACGAATTTATTTGCTACATTAATAAGTAATTTATAACATTATTTATTACATTATCATTGGCCCTAGTGTATTACGTATCTATACTTATAGCTAGGCTTTATAAAACTAATGTCTGATTCAATTTCGTCCTTATTTATTATAAACGTGACGTGAATGAAATAAAAGCAAAACGCTTATTAATTCTTGGTTGTTTGCAGGCGTCAAGTCCTATTTTACTTCCCTGGCCGCCCACACTCACTTTGAGATGGTTGCAAAGATGTGTGTTTAGAAAACATAGAATATATGCATATTATCTTCAAATTAGCGGAGCGGAAATAAGTGGTTACGAATGACGTCAGTCTTTATTTTATTATATTGTTTATATGTCTATTACTATTATAAAATTTAAGGTGCTTTGCTT
The DNA here is from genome assembly GCA_013403705.1 of Heliconius hermathena. Lineage (NCBI taxonomy): Eukaryota > Metazoa > Arthropoda > Insecta > Lepidoptera > Nymphalidae > Heliconius > Heliconius hermathena. The sequence goes on from JAAIXJ010001829.1 coordinate 317,745, forward strand.
GTGTTCGCTTGTTCGTCAACCACCTGCATTTTGCTCTCCTTTTTTAATCCTTTTTAAAGACAACATTTTCGCTTAAAGAAAAAAATCTGTTAGTTATACACTACATCTTTAATTTATTTTTTCTCCTATTTGCAAAAAAAAATCATCAATAATATAATAATAATAACCACTTAATACCTTTTACTATGTTAATAATTACAATACACCATTATGTCGGAAATAAGCTACGAAATTCAAAAACGTTATTTACATACATATACATATTAGCAAGATTTTCTAGCTTATTACTATTCCAAAGGCACCCACTATCTGTCCCATAAATCATGGAAGCATCCGGGTTCGTCGTTCCAGCTTGTACAGTGTGCACCTTAAGCAATAGTAGGTAGAAGCCTAGGTATCCTAACGTTGTTCCTAGGTCGACGACCGCCTCGAGCCTCGGAGCAGTAGATTCACAGGATACGATAAATTTCAATAGTGCATTGACTGTATGTATTGTATTATTATATGCTTTTTAAATAGCGAAAATCTAAATGTCTTTATTCATATATGAACCTAAATATTTTATAGGTTTAATATCAAATATAAATTTTATATCAATTTCTCGATGATGTCGATGTTTACATGTAGGGAGAGAGTAAAACAAAGTGGGGCATTGCACCACAATGCCCCCTTAGCTACGGTCTTACTTAATATTTTGTGACAATATCATAAATTTTCTTTTTTATTATGTTTATTATTTATCTATTGTAAGTACTTATATTTACGGCATAGAAAAAAGATATCTTCGTAGTTATTGTATTCCAGATTAGATTTAAGCAAAAATTAAAATAAAATCAACCAAAAAAATAAATCAAATAAATAAATCAGCTTATATAGCAAATAAATAGCTGCATATATCATTCAGCAGAGTAGGCAGAGGAAACCTAGTGTTAAGACATTTCGTTCCCCACTTCCCGCCGAAACTTCGAAGCATTGCGTGCTCAGTGGCTGAACTCAACGCCGCGATTTGCTCTGACACCATAGCGAGGACATGAAAATATAAATTTAAATAAATATTTCATCTCCTCGAGTGGGGATCGAACCCACAACCAGACGATTTTACAGTCATACTTTGTGCCCCTGCGCCACGACTGGCCTCTTGTCACAAATTTTATAATTACTTAATAGGTCCACCGGAGGTCTCTATAAAGGTTTTGATTTCATACAAAATGCAGCAAAAATGTTCCAGGAACTTTTTTGTAATTTTTTTTAATTACGTTGACATAGAAGCTTAATTGTTCTGTGCTCTAAGGAACAGCAGACTTGGATATTTGAAAAAAACTTTAGCTTGATACCTCCACACGATCTTAAGATAAATAGTCTTAACAGACGGATAGACGTACAGACGGTCAACAAAGCGATCTTATGAGTTACGGGAATAACCCTAAGGATCTTAAATGTGTATTAAAAAATATACTATTATTTTAACACTTTTATATGGAGGACTTTTTAAATAAAAAAAGCATGTTTATAATAAATACCGATGAATTATTGAGAAAATGTTATACGAAAATAATGCATAATAAGGCTTTCGAGGAATAAAGTGGTTAGTTCGCTAACCACCGCGACGGTCGGTATAAAATTTAATAAAAATAATTTTATTAAATTTTAATATAATAATAAATATTTTTATTAAACTAGTCGTGGCGCAGGGGCAAAAGCGTGTGATTGTAAGCGCGAAAGGTTGTGAGTTTGATTTCCACCTCAGGAAATTAAGTCCTTGCTCTGGTAGCGAGGTAAAGTGCGACGTCTTTCAACACGCAATGCCTCATGAAATCGACGAAAAGTGGAGTACAGGAAATGTCTTAATAGAAGCTGAGTGTCTTAAAACTAGGTTCCCAGGTTCCCTCTGCCTACTCTGCTATGTGCGCAATAATTCGCGAAGCTAAAATATTTTATAAACTAATAAACAAGGAGTTGTTATTATATTTCGAAAAGAAAAACACATAAATGGTATAATTCGTACAAGCATTAGACTGAAACTAATTCCCCTCATCTAATTACAGTAGGTAACGCAAGAAGTACAACACGGTCACGCTTCATCAGAATAATGGTCGTTAGTCACTCAGTTATTACATTTAAATGCTTTTATAATAAAAGTAAGAAATAGACGCGGACGACATAAATGTGAACCTATTATGCTAAGTGCGGTTACTGAGTTACTGCATATCTGAGTAATAAGGAATCTTTTTTAAACATTTTTAAAGTGTTATTCCACACTTAGGAACACAACAGAAGGCGCGGATTCGAGTCCCGCTACGTTCAAATTTTTATACGTTTTCTAAATAAGTATAATAAGCAATCTTATTCGCACTACCAGCGCCTAGTGCATCATTTAAGAGAGTTCAAATTTTATGGCGCTCTTTTACGTCATTATTCTTATTTTTTTACAACTTCACGCTGTATCCTGCATATAGCAATAAGCAGAGAGAGTCTAGCGGAGGGTCTTAGCACTAGCTACTACCCTCCGCTTTCCGTTTTCCGCCGATAGCTGGAGGTAATGCGTGTTGAGTGGCAAAACTCAACGCCACGCTTTCGTCAGAAAATAAAAATATTAAATATTTAATTTCCCCGATTGGCATCACACCCACAACCTGTCGAGCTTACAGTCACACGCTGCGCCGCGATTGGCTTTATAATTCTTTTTACAAATTTAAAAAACGTGACTCAAATTTTAGGATAAAATTATTAAAATAAATTATGTTTATGTGGGGAGGCCAGTTGTGGCGCAGTGGCGCAAAGTGTGACTGTAAAACCGATTGGTTGTGGGTTCGACCCCCATTCGAGGAGATGAAATATTTACTTAAATGTATATTTCCATTTCTTCGCTCTGGTGTCAAGGCAAAGCGCGGCGTTGAATTCTGCCAATCAACACGCACTGCCTCCAGAATTCGGCAGAAAGTGGGGAACGGAGTGTCTTAACACTAGGTTCCCTCTGCCTACCCTGCTGTGTGTGGGATACAGCGTGAAGCTAAGTTTATTTGGGATACCGACGAAAATTTAATATTTTTATTAGAATAAGTTTTTTTATTGCTTGAAACTAACTTGCGTGCTTCTCCAAGTACGCGCAGCAAATTACCTACTTCGTTTGAATAAACACTTAATACACTATAGTAAAGCGTTTTAATTGTTTTCTATATTACATTTAACAAAAATATATAAGATATAATATATTTTTTTAGGAACTATTACTTCTATGAATTACTAATAGTTACTTGAACAATAGGATAGATGATTTAAGTTGGTATATATTATATTATTTTTACAATTTAATAATCAGCTTCACGCTGTATCCCGCACACAGCAGGGTAGGCAGAGGGAACCTAATGTTAAGACACTCCGTTCCCCACTTTCTGCTGAATTCTGGAGGCATTGCGTGTTGAGTGGCAGAACTCAACGCCGCGCTTAACCTCGACACCAGAGCGAAGAAATGGAAATATAAATTTAAGTAAATATTTC
>JAAIXJ010001829.1:322239-333803 GCA_013403705.1 Heliconius hermathena
TGTAATTACGCAAAAGACTAATTACGATATCTCATATATTGCAGGCTAAGTAGAGGATATCGAGAAATCTAGTGTTAAGATACTCCATTCTGAAAATACAATTTTTAATTAAAGATAAAGCATTTCAAGGAGAAACTTGGAATGCATGTTATAGAAGAAAAATCAGAGGATTTCACTTAAATACTGTTAGTATTAGAATATAAAAATATATATTATTGTACGATTCCGTGCTATAACAGGATCAGGAAATATAGTCCAACATGGCCAACATAGGGTAAAAAGCGGTCGAAACACTAGTTTTGGATACGATTAAACGCGGTTCATGTAGATTCAAATGTCATTTTTAAAAAATATACAGATGTACTTAAAAACAATTGTCTCTCTGATTGATACGGCAGTGTTGATAATAATTGCTATAAAAATATAAGATAAGTAATGAGGGCGGCATAGCGTCATAGCGTCAGGGTTCGATTTCTCCTCGGTGGAATGGATTATTTTCATTTCTTTGTAACAAGATAAAATGCAGAGTTGAATTATCCAGCTCAAACAGAAAAGTCGGAAATAGAGAGATTAAAAACTATTTTTTCTGCTTATCATGCTATATGCGAATACGGTATACTGGATATGAAATATCTATAAAAATATAAAAATAAAAATTGTTAATAATGGATAAGTTACGTAGAGTATTTTATTAACAAGTTTTTCTGACATTCCTGTGAAATGAAAGATGTGTGAAATTAAAGAAAACTTTAACTAGTTAATAGGCTTACTCGTGTTTATTTATATTCGTGGCTAAAGTAATATGAGTTTTCAAGTAAGTCGAAACTAGTTTTAACTGGTTAAGAGTTTAAGCTCAACACAGTAAATTGTTCTAATTCCTTAATATTTGTTTTTTTAACATATTACATTTCAATTAAAGCTTTGTGCCGTCGTGGTCCAGGGGCTCACGCTTCGATTCACGGGTTCGATCCTTATTCGGAATAATAAGTTATTATTTTTTTTTTATGGAAAAGACAAGGCAAACAAGCGTTCGGGTCACCTGATGGTAAGTGATTACCGCCGCCCACGACCCCGTGCAACACCAGAGGAGCTACAGGTGCGTTGCCGGTCTTTAAGGTGGGTTGGGCGCCGAAGCCCGGCAATACCTGATGCGAAACGCAGTGGCATAAAGCCACTACCTAACGCCGGTTTTAAATGTCGGGGGTGGTAATGATCCGGTCGAGTCTGCCCATGCGTGTTGCCATTGCTGGCGACGTGACTCTACTACACGTACTTTAGTCGCCTCTTACGACACCACCAGTACCAGGATGATCCTATTCTAGGCCGGGATCACACGGCAAAAACGGATATCTTCCAATTTAAGCGTACTAATTTACTTATGCCGAAATTTATTTAATTCGAAATATATAATAATATATTATATTATCTTTACCGTTGCATGCAAAAATGAGAAATCAGAAATATATAAATTTATTCATCTCTACGGGGTTCACGACCTGCTTGTAACGCATACAAACAAACAAAAGTACCGGTCAATACGTAAAGTCAATTTTTACTACAACACTATTTAATACAAATACATTTTGAAATGACGCTTCGGGAATCATTCCGAAGAAGTTTCCTATCTAAAAGCTTGTAAAACGCGATAGCTAAAGGCAAAATAAGAGTTGTTTATGAGCGCCATTGGTACCCTATACGCGACCTATTGAATGATAATTCGAATTTCTACTCATAAATTTAATATTTATAGTTTTGTGTCAACATAATGGACTTATTAAAGTAATAGAATATGGATTATGATAAAGGTCGCAAGACTTTTTCGTGTAAATAAAATAAATGGTACATTTTATTATTTTATATTTGACTATTTGTTAAGAATAAATTTGCATATTTTGAAAATAGGTTAGTGTGAATGTTTTTTAAACTCAGCTTTTTTTATTTGAAAATAATTGTAAATCACTATCTAAATTTGTACTAGTAAAAAAATTTTTTTGTAGAATCGATCTATTCTTGAAGTAATAAAACTAACCCATAAACACCTTCCAAAATTGAAATGGGTCCCAACTCTTAATCCTATTAACTATTGTTTTTTTGTTTTTTCTTTTTAAGCTGTCGATTTTTTTTTGTTTTTTACATAACTTCTCAGCAAGTATGGTATAAATCAAATAATAATTTATACGATGTAAGTTTCATTTAATTCTTATTTATATTATATTCACTTTCGTTTAATTTCTTATACAAGTATAGACTGCTTTCGATCATTCATCATCGTTCAATAGCATTGGATTTTCTGCTCTTTTTGTGAGTTTGGCTTATGTCTCATACATAAACCAATTACAGCTTATACTATACTTATATTCTTAACAAAATATTTTTACTTTCAAAGTAAGTTAACTGATCTGTGTTGTTTCGGATTGAATAAGGGTTCTTTTAAATAAAAAACTGGTAATTTTTTAATCAATTTTTGTTTAATTTTAAGCAAAGAGCAATTGCCATGGCTTGTTTGAGTGGTCTCCTCAGGCGCAGAGCTGAGCGATCGATGCGTGCCTGTCTTGAGTATACTTCGCAGTCGTCCATTACAGTGAAGTTGCAAGTTTCCTAAAAATATAAGGTAAAAATATGCATATTGAGGCCGGTCGTGGCGCAGCGGCACAAAGTGTGACTGTAAAACCGACTAGTTGTGGGTTCGATCCCCATTCGAGGAGATGAAATATTTACTTAAATTTATATTTCCATTTCTTCGCTCTGGTGTCGAGGCAAAACGCGGCGTTGAGTTCTGCCACTTAACACGCAATACCTTCAGAATTCGGCAGAATGTGGGGAACGGAGTGTCTTTCACTAGGTTCCCTCTGCCTACCCTGCTGAGTGCGGGATACAGCGTGAAGCTGATTTATTTTATTTTTTATTTTTTTTACGTACAAACAAAATATGCATGATATGTCTAGCAGCATGAAACTTGTACTTAAGTATGCCGGTATTTCCACGAATTTATTAAATTATTGTAATCCTTCTGTCAGGGCTTTGTATTTAAATAGCACCGGCGTGTTCCCTCACGACTTCGTGTTGCATGAATTTAGATTTCTTAGTTCTTACTTAAACGCAATTTTTAAGCTGTTTAAAAAATATGATTTGGTTATTATATTTAATATATTAATAAATATTTAATACTATGATATATACGTAGATATAATACACACACAATCACTTACTGTCTTTTCAAATATTTATTTTTATTTTTCCAACTTTTATGTTATTTTTTTATTAAACTTAAAATTTATCATGTTATATTAAAAGATTTTATTTAGCGAAAGTATCATATAATAAAATAATTTTACCTTGTAATGATTGACTTGCACTTCACTAAAGGGCGCTGACCACCCTGAGATTCCCGCTGTTCCAAGACTAGCCAATGGATAATGATTAAAAGCTGTCAGCACTCTTTTTGTAAGCATAAAACTCTTGCTATATTGTCCTACAGGACTAATAATGGCTGAGCTAATTATATGACTTGCTAGTTTAGGCAAAGGCAGCCGTTCACCACATCCAGATTTATAATACTGAACTTCGTCGTCATCGTCCTCCTCTTTTAAATTATTTTTAAAATTACCATTACCATATATTAATTCTATTCTTTTTAATATATTTTTTTCATTATTGTTAATTCTAACGTCATCACGTTTAATATAAGCTTTGCTTATTCTTGTGTGATTTTTGTATTTGTAATTGTGAATACCTTGCATAAATTCAAAGAAAAATACATTACGAACTAAAATAGCTGAATATTGTTCTGGATTCCACCCTTGACGTGTTAAACGTTTCAATAATTGAGGCCAAGTATAAGATAATTTTGGGACTAGTATCTCATCTATATCTAGTGGCACAATATATTTTGATTCTGCTATGTTTCTGTAAAGGCAGTCGTTATATGTTATCATGTGATCTCTTCTCTTTTGCCATAATTTTCTTTCATTTTTATTACTAATAGGAACTTGAAATAATCTGACATGACCTTGAGATCGATAGTGAAGTAAAATATCTTCACTTTCCTTGCTTAATCTATCAACATAAATGTCTATCATGTTTGCACCAAGCAACTTATTTGTTTCAATCCATTCTATTAAATTTGTAGTTATATCTTTTTCGAATTTTAAATTTTTAACGCAAATTGTAAATATTCTATCGTATTTTTTGTTAACGTTTGATTTTTTCAAATAAAATCCATTAGAAGGATCATCACACGGTTGAGTAACGACAGATACCACTGATAGCCTATTCAGAGGACCTGTTAAAGGACAAGAAAGAAGAACCGGGGTTTCCACATTGAGTGAATTTTTGTCCCATTCTTGCCACCATATTTCAAGTGGCTTAGCGGCTACAACCTCTATAGAATTCTCGTTAGGACTTATCGGGCGTGTTTGACAGTATAGCTGTTCTTCTGTTAGTGATATCTTGCGACCTGCAACCAAATAAATGTATAATTAATAAATTACCCTATATGACGTATACCCTAATGTGACGTATGAATGCAATGAATCTAGGTGTGTCTCACTCCGGCTAATGTTTATATTTAAAATGCATGCCGTTTCCAAGTCTGGTTAGATTGTACTAAACAAGTAATGTCTTTATTGCATGGAATTCAAAGAGGCTATAGATTGCACTAACACTTTTTACCTATTATTGAAAGATTTAAATTAGTTAGATATGGGAATTTAAAAAGATAATAATATAAAAATAAAATCAAATAAATCAGCTTCATGCTGTATCCCGCACACAGCAGGGTAGGCAGAGGGAACCTAGTGTAAAGACACTGCTTTCCCCACTTTCTGCCGGATTCTGGAGGCGTTGTGTGTTGCGTGGCAGAACTCAACGCCGCAGTTTGCCTCGACACCAGAGGGAAGAAATTGAAATATAAATTTAGTAGATAATAATATAGTATTATATAAGGCTAGAAAAGGGCAATGAGTTGCGGTATTATGATAGTTATTTGCTAGAGTTGTTTCCTAGTGGAAGGCGGGTGTCCGGGACTGTTATTACAACGGTGCTTCGATTGAAGCTTGTCTTTATCGGGCAGGATAACTTTTCCTACATAATTATAAAATTTCTGTTAAGTAAACTTTAATTGAATTTTTTTACAGCTTTTTTACCTAAAATAATCTTGTAATAGTCATTTAATGACATTTTTATAAATCATATGGTTTATATGATTTATTTAAGGATAGCAGACTTTTTTTTAGCTTCACGCTGTTTCCCGTATAGCAGACAGAGGAAAGGTTAAGACTTAAGACATTCCGTTCCCCACCTTCTGCTATATTTTCGAGGCATTGCGTGTGAAGTGGCGGAACTCAACGCCACGCCTTTGCTTTGGTACCAATTGTACCAAACTTGTTACTAGAAAAACATACAAATAGATTAAATTAATCTACCTTTCAAATATGAAAAAAAATGTTATTACAAAAAAATATCTTAAATAAAAACATTTTAAGAGACAACTGCAGTATAGAATCTAGACTATTCTGTTTTAACCCTGCATAACTACAATATAGGAGTTTATCTCTGTGATGGAATTTACACGACGCAAGCGCCCGACTCAGGTGACAAATGAGAGTGAACTTATCTACACTCTCTCATATTGTGATACAGCACGACCGGTCACCTTTTTGTTTTTCCTGCCACTGTATCATAAAGAGTAAACAAAGGAAATTTTGAATATTTTTTCAACGATTATATTAATTTTTAATGCATGAAAAGTGCATTAAAATTATTTTATTCTCATTCGACTTGAGGTTCAGTAGTGGCGCAGGGGCACAAACGTGGTTGTAAACGTAACCGGTTGTGGGTTCGATTCCCGCTCGAGGAAATAAAATATTTATTATGTTCATTTATTCGCTCTGGTGTCAGGGACAAGCGTGGCGTTGAGTCCCGCTACTCAACAGGCAGTGCTTCCACAATTCGGCAGAAAATAGGGAGTGGAGTGTGTTCCTCTGCCTATCCTGTTATATACGGGATAGGGCGTGAAAAAAAAAATAACCGAAACTGCATTTGAAAACAGGATGCGACACTTAATACCTATACTTAAACATAAATATTATTTCTTACAAACGTGAAGTAAAGTAAGGATACTTGTCAAGAATAGTTGACTATAATTTATGGACCTAGTAGTTCTTAAAGCGAATCTCCTGTAAGGTGTTAATATATTGCTAGTGTATGCGGTCTTGACAATTATTTAATTGCTTTAAACTGGCATTCTTAAGTTGTTGAACACTGAGATAATTCTATTATATCGTTTTATATTTTGATTTGCTTATTTTATTGTAATATTGGAGTTTAAAATGAAATCCCCACTCGAGGAGATGAAATATTTAATTAAATTTATATTTCCATTTCTTTGCTCTGGTGTCGAGGCTAAGCGCGGCGTTGAATTCTGCCATTCAACACGCAATGCCTCCAGAATTCGGCAGAAAGTGGGGTAAGGGGTGTCTTAACACTAGGTTCCCTCTGCCTATCCTGCTGTGTGCGGGATACAGCGTGAAGCTGATTAAAGTGGAGTTGTTATAATTTCAAATTATTAACTATTGTAACGCCTTGAAATAAGACTATAATTGGGTTCAAACGTTACATGACCATGATCGTTAAAAGGGTTTTCGTTTTTCATTTTTTTTTTACTTTACAGATTCCGATGCTTATACGATCAATTTGCAATTTTTATATCAGACGTCTACTAATTATGGGCCGCAATTAAAAAATATTTTTGTCTCCGCCGTGTCACGTCTGGCTGGTGACAAAACCGTGACGGCGATAATAACGTCATGTGCATAATGTATGATGGGATATCTCATTTTAATTAACCGATAGTACATCAAGATTCGCGACGACTAAAGGAGAATTAATAATACTTGTCAACAGCGCCACCTACGTACACCAAAGAGTTAATAAGAAATTGAACATGTCATTTATCAGTCGTTTCTTTTATTTTACATCAAATCAGCTTCACGCTATATCCCGCAAACAACAGGGTAGGCAGAGGGAAACTAGTCTCTGTTTTCCCCTTTTCCCCGAATTTTTGAGGCATTGCGTGTTGAGTGGCGGAACTCAACGCAGTGTTTTGACTCGACACCAGAGCGAAGAAAAGGAAACATAAATTTCATTTTCTCGGTTGGGGATCGAACTCACAACCAGTCGCGCTTACATTCACACTTTGTGCCCCTGCACCACGACTAGCCTTATTTAACATGATTGAATTATTTTACATAAAGTGTTTAAAACATGGACTTTACTATTAATGTATTCAACTCCAACAATAAAATGTAGCGTTTTATTATCTTACAAAAACTACAACTCAAACAAGATATCTTTATCTTGAAGACTTGATTTTTTTCTATTTGTAACATATATTATTAAGAGAATTAACATTATCATTTGTATAGTATATTGTAATTTAATATTTTTAGGATTCCGTACCTTTTAATGTCCGTCTGTTTATAGCCTTTATCTCAGGAACACTTGGAAATATTGAGTTGAAATTTAAAGCATATAGTCAGATCTATGGTCCCTTGAGCGCTTGTCGGGTTTTTTTTTAACTTAAACAGTAAAAAATTGTTGAGTGAAAAGTGAAGTTCTAATTAACGTAAAGTCGTAGGTCAGTCATAGATAATCTAAATTTACATAGATATATATTTACTGTAGTCTGATTTCCGCCCAGTAAGTTTATATTTAAAATACTCTTCTCAACCTTTAGTTATCTAAATGCTAACTTACCAAAAATTCGCAAAATAAGGTAGTAAATAATGTAAATTTACATTTAGCCTTATTCCATGTTATTTCTGAACACAAAGCCTGTTATATTCTCCTTGAATCAAAAAATAATATTTTATAGAAGATATCATTATATGTATATAGTACATCGATATAGCAAAGGTGTCAATTAATCCGTATTCTTTATTTTATTACCGTGATGTGCACACCAACTTAGATAAAAATCGAATCTCCGGGTTTCTTATTGGTTTTTGTAAGAACTCGATTATCATGTCCAATAAAATGTCATGAAGAGTTGTGTGTTCTTTAGTTGGTACCAAGGTGACTATTTAAATAACTTTCTTGGAATTAATAAATAAAAACATTTATTTTAAATAGCAAGCGTTTTAAGAAATATTATAAAGATTTTATAATGATTCTCAGATCTTATCTAATAATCGGAATAATGTGGACTGTAGTGTCTTAGATTCGATTGTTAAGGTTTTATTTATATTTAATTATAGTTACTGTAAAAAAAAAAAAAAAAGGAGCCGATTAGATTATTTTCAAATACATAAACATTTCACTTGGCTATCAGTTTTACACACAAGGAGAAATTAACATAATTATAAAGTACGCAAACCCAGTAAATTACCATCTGTCAATGAAAACGGCATCTTAAGGTCACTCTCAAGATTGATCTCTCAACATAGTTGAGAGTGGCTTATAAACACGGGTCTTAGAATATTAGATGTAACAAGCATGCTACTCACCGTGAAAAATGGCAAGAATGCGTACGTAATGTTGTGGTGTTCTCTCATCGTAGTAGGCAGAATAGAGTGACACCGATGTCGCTCTCACTCTTTGCCATGTTGCATTATCGGTACCACGGAACCAGGTGTAATTCTGAAAAAAAAAGATTGCGTGTATTTTTTGTAGTGCAATATGGTTTATAGTATAGGTAAATAGGCTTTACAGAATCTTTATTTTTTTGCCTTTATTTATTTACATGAAATGACAAATTAAATATAAATACATTATATGATATATTGGTAGTATATTTTTCTTCAATTTCAATAAAATAATTAACTTAATTAATTGAAAACTTAACACGCATGCATAATTATTAGTTTTATTGATTTTATATAATTTCATTGTTATATTTCTTTGACCTGTTGTCGAGGCTAAGTACGGCGTTGAGTTCCGCACGCAATGCGTCCTAAATTCGGCGGAAAGTGGGGAACAGACTGTCTTAACACTACGTTTTCTCTGTCTACTTTGCTGTGGGCGGCGGCGTTCAGCTGATTTAATTTAATTTTAATTTGTTATATTTTAAGCTTGTTTATTTATTTATATGCACTTATTCTGCAAGTAAAAACATTAAACCACATTTATTATTTAAGTTTTATAAGTTAAACACAGTTGCGAAATTAGAGTGAATTATTATAATTATATAACGCATATAAGCTACTATCAAAAAGAAGAGATACGGGACAATTATAAAATACTGAGAGAATAATTCTGTTTATTGTTGGTTAAGGTCAAGTTCTCGTATTTATAAAGTATATTTAAAATATGAGTAAGTAATTAATTCTAAAGTAAAGTAAGCTAAACTAGCTTCACGCTGTATCCCTAGCGGGGCAGTCGGAGGTGATCAAGCGGTCTCTGCATACATCTTTCGCCTCGTTCACTGTCATCAACCTATTCATACATGCCCTTCGGGGGGTCCTCGTGCTTTTTACGTGTTCGCTTCCTCCAGTATGTGTCTTCGAAGGTTAACCGAGGTTTTCCTCTACCTCTCTTACCGCTCACTTTTCCGTCACAAATCTTTTTTGCCATTCTTTAATCACTCATTCTTTCGACGTGCCTTCTTCATTCTCACCGTGACATCCTCACTAGTACCTGCTGATTCTGTGTATCTCTTCATTGCGGATTTGATCAGCTAAGCCGCCTCCGCATATCCTACAAAGAGATCACACCTCCATAGTATTCGTCTTTTTTTTCATTCTTCTTTTGTAATAACCACGTTTCGCTGCCATATAACAGCGTCGGTACCAACACTGCAATGTGTACGGCCAAGCGCGTAGCTGTGCTGACGTCTCACCGTCTTATCAATGCAACTAAGGCACCGTTAACACTGTTACCGGCAGCAATACGCCTTTCCACATCCATCTCATATCTTCCATCACTACTGAAAATACTTCTCAAATATACCACTTCAATCACTTGTTCTAATATCTTATCATCTTCATTTCTTTATTCATTTAGTTGTATATTATCTTTAAATTAATAGTTTAATTTTAGAACTGTCTTAGAAATATTCATTGGTAATTAGCTATAAAATGTGTCATTTACGCGCTTCAACATAGATTCGATCTCTTCATTTGAATTTCCTCCTTACCTTCTTTTACTTAAACACGAGAACACCCATTTATGTAAATTACCATATAAAAGAATGCTATTTATGTTTTAAATTAATTAATAAAAACAACTCTTAATTTGCTGTAACATAGTCTAAATTTCAAAGCACACCGGGAAATGCGGAGCATTAATTTATTTTATTGAAGAAACCGTGGCGTGGGTAGGTTTAGTTTAGCGTGATCAGGTATTTTCATTTCAAATGGACTATGTGTTGTATTATATTCTCTTTTTAATTGACTTGCCGTGTTCACAAGAATTTCAAGCATGACAAATCAATTTTTTTTGTTTAAATTAAATGTTTTCTTTTCATTTATCTCGCTGTATTCCGCATGTAGCAGAGTAGGCACTTTCCGCCGAATTCTGGAGACATTGCATGTTGAGTGCCAAAGCCAAAAAATTTACATATTTAATATAAAATTTCCTCGAGTGGGAATCGAACCTACAACCTTTCGCGTTTAAACTCATACGATTGTCCCCCTGCTCCACAAGGGACTGGCAAAATACATGTAAGTACTTAAAGCAGCATCTTATTTCTATAAAGACATTGTTGTTACATGTATATTTGAAGTAATTAAGCAATAAATTCTTCACATCCCCGCGAGAGCTCCATACTAATTGGTATGGAGTATAAACATCAACTTTGAGGCGCAAGATGAAAACTTGTATGTAGTATAGAATTGTGTCCAGAGCTATGCCTTATTATGCGCACGTATGATCTTTTTATGTTATTTCTGTACATTTGTTTCGACTTTCGTTTTTTCGCGTTCATTCAATTTTATGGTTCACGTTATCTCGTAAGATCTCTATACTTACTTTTTGTTCACAATGTGTAATTCAAATTACAATTACGACAATCTTGGATAAAAAATTGAAATTAAATTCACTGTAGAAAAAAAAACTAAGCAAGGAAAATTTGTTACGTTTATATTTTTTGCATTGTTAACATAAAATATGCCTTTGCAGATAGATAAGATCTAATAATAATAAAAAATAATGAACATCGTATGTAAACAAAGTAATGACAAAACGGAGGTCATAGGTTCTGTAACATTTCTGTTAAAGGCTTAAAGGGCACAAACGTGACTAATTCGTCACGTTAAGCTCACAACGAATTGCTTTTGACTTCCTTCCTTTGGTTTTAATCATTAATGATAACTGTATATGCAAAAGATAAGATAAAATCCTATTTATCTAATTGAAATTATATGTTTATGTTGATGCCAGTCGTGGCGCAGCGGCACGAGGTGTGACTGTAAAATCGACTGGTTGTCGGTTCGATCCCCACTCGAGGAGATGAAATATTTACTTAAATTTATATTTCCATTTCTTCGCTCTGGTGTCGAGGTTAAGCGCGGCGTTGAGTTCTGCCACTCAACACGCAATGCCTCCAGAATTCGGCAGAAAGTGGGGAA
>JAAIXJ010001829.1:335359-351803 GCA_013403705.1 Heliconius hermathena
TAAATTTATATTTCCATTTCTTCGCTCTGGTGTCGAGGTTAAGCGCGGCGTTGAGTTCTGCCACTCAACACGCAATGCCTCCAGAATTCGGCAGAAAGTGGGGAACGGAGTGTCTTAACACTAGGTTCCCTCTGCCTACCCTGCTGTGTGCGGGATACAGCGTGAAGCTGAATAAAAATAAAATGTTTTGAAATTCGGTAGCGACTAACGATCAATAAACTTCGCCGTTGTTTGTTAATATTTTTTTATGCCTAACCACATTATAAAAGTGTCGTAAAAAATTTAGAATTTTGGAATTTAAGTTCTACTTGTTGCCCTGGAGTTTTGGAGTTTAGCAAAAATAAGAACTTTCTGAAAAAACTTCTGTTTTACAGAAAAAAATGCAAAATTTGGTCATTTATATGGTATATCACAGAAAAAAGTATAAGGTACAAACTTGTATTTCTAGTTCATTTCATAAAAAAAAGTACTTCTGTAGGTACTTCCCGTTGATTAACAATGATGAACAGAACTCTCGGTGGGAGAGTCTGACAATTTTTTTTGTTTAGGTAAGAATTTAAATATTTATATAAATACAAGTATGAACTCGCAATTTAATATTCTTTCTTTTCGATTTAAATCTATGACCTCGTTAACTATTTTTGACTCTTGATTGAATGTTAGGATTTTATAATATTAAACTATATAAGTTATCTCTTAACATTTTTTTAAATATGTAAGTTTAATTATTTAAAAAAACAAACAATGGCTTATATAGCGAGTACTTTTGTGAAAGAAAAGAAAGTTTATGTTATAAATTGAAAATAGTGAATCATTTATCACTGTGGCGGCGGCGGCGGTTCTTTCTTTAAGGATAGGAGTCAGAAGTTAGGCACGTTTCTCGGTTAGAACTAGGGACTTTGACCATACCGGGAAAAGATAATCGATTTATTGTCCTGCCCGACCCCTGGTCCTCTGCCTACTTTCAAAAAATGTAAATAAAATATAATGAAAACAATTTAACGATTTGGAATAAATTCATTAAATTAATATATATTTGAAATTAATGTTTTTCTTATCTTTTTAATACATGAATTCAGAATTGATGACTATTTATCTACGAATTAGATATATTTCCATTACAATGGACACTATAATAAAAAGAATAATAAAAGTAATAACAAAAAAAAAAACGTATTTCCAGGTTATTTATTTAACGGTGACAAAGCTATAACTGTACATATAATCTAATATGATATAAAATAATTTTACTGTCACAAACATTCCAGTATAATGGACGTGGTCACCCCACGTAATGGAGATGCGGGCACGCACGGCGGCAGCGTCTTTCCATTAGAAATATTCGATATTGATTCCGATTTATTTTGCTTCTGCTATCGAATAGATTATCAGTATTGGTATTATAAAACAAGTTTTAACTTATACCAAGAACTCCATACGTGCTATTACAAGATTCATATTACATGATTTATTTGATCCATACGCTTGTTGGTACGTGGTCGATTTGGTGTGGGTTTAAGTCATTTAAGTGTGGCCTGAACCGCTTTAACGGCAGAAATTTCAAATTTTTCTAATTAAGTTATTTAAACTAAGAGATTTAATTAATTATACATATAAAATAGGTTTTATTTTTTCCTTCAAATTAAATAAAAAAAACCCTAGCTAGCTATAAAGGTTTATTAAAGGTCAATCTACTCATCCGTATAGTTTCGTTGTTTGGACATAGAATGCATTTTATACATTTACTAAGAGTAAACAAGGAAGTAAATTTAAATAATTATTTTCTTTTTAATGTATTCTCACTTATTCTTGTACTAACTCATTTGCATAGGCAATATGGGAATGTCTAGAGCGTTTATTATAGTTAATTGCGGCATCATGAATATGTGCTAACGATATATTCTTAGAGGCTTAGATTTTAACATTTTCATATTAAAATAAATTACAAGAGTAACCTCATAGAAGCGCTTTTTTTGTTTTTGTTAATAAAATATTTGAGTGCAGTGATATGTATGTAAATATTTCTATAATTTTGTATAAATTAAATAGTTTGGAGTTTAAAATATTATAATTTTATTACTATCGTGGCGCAGTAGGACACCTTCTGGTTGCCTCTGGTAACTGCCTTAAAAATAGGCTGAGAGCAAAAAATAAAAGGTTCTCTCTGCCTATCCTACTATATGAGGAATATAGCATGATGCTTAAATAAAACCAACCAATATGTAATCTATACTTATAATAAAGTCGTAATATAATATATTTACACTATGTCAAAGGACAGCAAAGACTATTATGACCAAATTTTAAACATTAAACAAAAATAGATGAGATTGCTACCGTAATTTTTATTTTCAATAATCAATGGAAGTGATAGATTTCTTTATTATTGGCGTTTAATTATGTAGGAATCTATATATTAAATAGACATTGCTTTAATAAACACTTAAGAATTATTATTTTCAAATTGTATTAGACGGGCTACTAAGCTACTATGTTAGATCGCCGATTTAATTTTATTGTTAACATCAAACATTGAATTTGAGAATTATTTTTTTCCATAAACTATGGGTTTTGTATAGTTAAAAATTGTTAAGAAATGTAAAATTCTTACGATATATGGCACTTTTGGAAAAGCTGGAAGTCTATTGCAAGTAATCAGCGAGGGTCGGTCGAGCTCGGCTTGCTTCTCCTCCGAGTATGCTACTATGGTGCGCAACGTCGATGGGTTCTCTGGCACAACACGACGACCTCTCCAATGCACCCTGGAGTGCCACTCGTTGACACTCACGATCCAGCTCACACAGAACACGGTGACCACAGCAAGCAAGAACTTAGTCACACGAACAAGCTTGCGTGTCATAGTTATTATTATTTAATATTCATATTATTAATTGAACTCAAAGTTTTTATATCAAGATGAAGGGTTGCTGCTGCGGCGTCGCAGGGCTTGCTGAGCGCCGTGCGCATGCGCTCTGAGCGCGCTACCATGGCGGACTGCGCCGGAACAGCTGATAGCGTATCAACAAAACCATCCTCGCAAATCGTTCTAACTCCTACAGCTGTGGATATCTAGTTTTCTATACTAGTTAGACTCGCCATCCCCTTATGACGTGTCGGTAGACGTTAAAGAAATTCTAAAGATGACTGGTTTCTATAAAAAGCAAGGATGCTACAATCTCACGCGGAACCAGATATTTTATAGCAGGATGAGTCGTCTCGCTCATATGGTGATTTGTTTAATTGCGTAAGATCGATTATTGACGGCTTTGCAATGTAATCTCTAATTTTATAATACAGCCACAGGGCTTTGAGATTATTTCTTACGGCTGTAAAGCTTGCTTTGCTAATAATATATTTAGTTGTATGTTTTTTTGCAGTGTTGGACTTGCGTCGAGAAATAAACTAATGTAAATAAAAATTACAAGTTGTCTATTGTATATATGAATAAATAGAACGATAAAATGGCATCGCTTTCTTTAACAAAACCATTTGAACAAATAGTTTTAATATACCTACTTTGTAAATGTGGGACCCAATTATAAAATATTCACAGCGTTAGTATTACATTACCATTTTTGTAATGTTTGATAAATTTTCATATTAAATATGCAACTTTTTCTTATTTACTTGTGTATGTATAAATGTACGATATTTATTTTCGTTTATTTTAATAGTATATTTTTTGTCATTTATTTATTGTTTGCAATGACTTTTATAATAACGTTGTTATTTTATAAATATCAATAATTATATTATTTCAAGACCTTTGCCGCCACTGCACCGCTCGTGAGAGCATTTAAGTTGTGTATTTTTGTTTAATGTCAAGCGGTAGTTACTTGAATAGGAAATTGAAGTTTGAATGGCCCCTTAGTTACTTAATTAGATATTAGTTTACAATAAGAATGATAAATGACGTATCTAATGCAAATGTCACTCTTAAAAGAGGCAAGCTTTGATGAATGTTGTAAGTATTTTATTTACTTTGCTTAGCGAGGCGGACATGGTAAGTTACATATATTAACGATTCTGGTTTTAATAATTAAACAGTATTATGCATTAAATATTAATAGAGAATATTTTTTAAACATTTTTAAAGTGTTATTCCACACTTAGAAAATTTTCGGAACATTTTCTAAATAAATATTTAATACAGAATGTTGAAAGGCTTGATGAAAATTAAAATTGTGTTTCAAGCCGATGTTTTTTATGGTTCTGTACAGGAAGAATAGATAAAATGATATCCCGGGATATTAATAAGACTCCACTGTTCGTCCATCTGTTTGTTTTATGAAATGTGACAGTTTAAATTTTCACAGATAATGTATTTACATCTTTTCATTTACATTTTTATTTGTAGAAAATTGAAATATTTACAGAATATTTACGTATTCACTTAAAAAATAAATAGCTTAATTAAAATAAAACAAATATTTTACGGGGGCTCCCAGTACAAGAAACGTGTTTTTATATGTAGATATAACGGAACACTTCAAGCACGAGTTGGATTGCACTTGGTCGATGTTTTATATATTAATATGGATATTTCATTATTTACAATATATATAATATATCCTTATGTTAGTATATATATGGCATATGTTAATTTCAAGTTCTGCTTTGAATATTTTATATGAACGAGTCAACCACGTGCTTTATTTAAATGTTTAGCCCACTTAAATGTAAGCAGCTATACAAATTTATATAAATGTAAACAAGATTTAACATTCGTTCGATGCAGACAGATGAATGACTTACACTCTAGGAGAACTCTAATTGCTGAAACAGTTTAACTTTAGCTATAGCATAATGACTAAACTGGAAAGTGTAATAGATTTGCAAAACGTGCCTATAATTTTTTTTATTGTGTTTTTCTAGTAATCTATGTAGTAATTCTTCATATTATTATATAGAAACAAAACAACTTAAAACTTTTTCTCATAAGTGGGATTTAAACACATGACTGCCGTGTACATTCAAATATGGATTGGATACTTAATGGACCTGACATTTAATAGTTTGTGCATAATTTTTTTATCATTTTCACGTTGTATCCCACACTCAGCAGGTTAGGGAACCTAGAGTAAAGATATTCCGAACATATATTAATAATAAATAAAAAATAATGTCTACTAAAATTGTATAATTAATTCACTTAAATTTTATGACGAGGCTAATCGAGGCGCAGCGGCACAAAGTGTGACTGAAAAATCGACTAGTTGTGGGTTCTATCCCCACTCGGGAAAATGAAATATCTGCTATGTGCGAGATACAGCGTGAAGCTGATTTATTAATTTTTTATTTTATGATAAGCCCAAATAGTAAAATAACCAGGACAAATAAGACTTTGTGAAAGTTATGCGCGATTTTAAAGTCTCGCGTTCACAAAAAGAATGCGTAAGCGAAAAATGCTATTTTATTAAAATACTAGAGGGCGCGTGCGGCTTCGTCCGCTTATTAGGAGTGAGTTCTAAAAAACCACGAAACACGTGTTCAATAAAATACTTTTAACAGTCTGAATTTAATTTTTTATAAAAATCGGTGGCAATTTAAAGATTTTTCCATATAAACTTTCAACCCCCCTTATTTGAACCCTTAGGGGGTGAATTCTTAAAAACCATGAAACACGTGTTCAATGAAATATTTTTAAGAGTCTGAATTTCAAATTTTATAAAAATCGGTACAGATTAAAAATTTTTTCCATACAAACTTTCAACCCCTATTTCATCCCTTTAGGGTTAAAATTTTTCAAATTCCCTTCTTAGTGGATGTCCAGAATATGAAAATAAACATCTGCCCAAATTTCACGTTTCTACCATCAGCGGTTACGGCTCTGCGTGCGTCTTACCTCAGTCAGTCAGCACAAGTCCTTTTATACAGAAATACTGTTTCTGCTATTATATTTGTATACATATATATAAAAAAATTACATATCTTTAAATATGTTAATCGACGATAGTAAACCTGCATATATCCGAACTACTTAGATGAAAATCCACGACCTTCTGTTACTGCTATCGTAATTGCAATACCAGAAGGCCAATTTCATTCGCAAATTCTCGTTTTTATACTTCCGCCGATTCCGCTCACCACAATCATAGTAAACACATAGTATACATATCTTTACACGCTCCCGTAAATAACTTGAGACAATTTAATAAATCCATCAGGACATAAATGCTTTTTCAATAGCCTTAGATTACATCGAAGGTATTAATTTGACTCAGTAAAGCTGTGCACTTTATAATTGTTCGATCTGACGGCTATATAAATGTTCCAAGGGTTTGTGATGTACCTACATAATTATAGTCTCTATATATATGAAACCTTGTTGATGAGAAACATTAAGGCTCTTTTATGACTACATTTGTATACTGAAACGGTTTATTTATTGGTTGCTAGTAATGGTTATTGGTTACTGGTTTCCTTTATATGTAAAAGGTAGGTTTTTGTAAATATATAAAAAGGTTTTGGTTGTGTCACGTATGTGAGCCTTAATTTAAACTGTTTCGTAAGACGACCGATTTTTATGATTTGTATATATTTGGATATAATATACCTATGTTCATATTTTATGTGACATTGAAATGTTGTTTTGTTCTTAATATAATTCTATTTTCATTAAAATTATATATATTAACTTTGTTCGTAACAAAAATTTCAAAACATTACTTTTGTATTAAATGCATTCAGTATGTAGTGAAGCATATTATTATTTTCTGCGGCTAGCTCACAATATCGTTGGCCATCATAAGAACCATCGTCTTTGGATATAAAAAAACCTAATTGTATCGTTAAAGGAATCTTTGTGGTTTCTTTTAGCGGTGATTCCATTTTTGCATTTAAATTGCGCTTATGTAACAAAAGCTCAAAAATGTAAAAAAACGATTTTTTTTCTATTTCTACATTTTTTTGTTCTAACATAAAACTATTTTTTTTGGTAAACACATAAAATATAGCGGTTATACATAGTGAATGTGTCACAGAATTCGCGGTTTATATTAAAATGCTAGCTTTATCTGCGCACGAGTATCTTGTTCGTTAGCGCGAGGGCTCGTTTGAGTATTGAACCCACTATCGGTGTTAGACGCAATTGCGAGGTAACTTACACTGCTTATTTATTCCTCTCGTGATACAATGCTACACTAACCTCGATTAAAATAAAGATAACTTAGAAAAATATTGGTACTATTTTATTATGGAAATGTGTAAAGGGTTTTTGAAGCTTTACCAAGCGTTACCTACTCCATTTCCCTAAATATTTTTCATGTTTTAAAATTAAATTCTACCTCAGATAAGCTATTACATCTATTAAAAGCAAAAGCTGTATTTAGGTTTTCATTGTTACATTTTAAATTAAAAAAAAAGAAACATTAAGAAGTGCCATGACATTTTTGGCTGATTTCCACAAACCAATTTGCACTTCTGATAAAAACGCCTTCATAAAAATAAGGTCCGGGCGTTTAAAGAAAAAATGATCTGCGGTCAATGTAGGTACTTATTGCCATATGATTGAAGCAGGACTCTTCTATATAGAGTTCAGTCTATATTAAAAAATTGCATATATTTTGAATTCTTAAATTTATTATTATTATTACCTATAATATAATAAATTATAGTTTCTATACAATACTTATATGTATATAAAATCCATTTAGAATGATGAAAAATTGTTTCTCTTTTGAGTTTTTGTTTGTCTGTTTATCTGTACTGAACTACTGAATAATTGGAATTTGGATGATTTTTTTTTGTTGATATTCGTCATAAAAACTGTATAATTGATTTTGAAGGATTCTGCACCAGGTGCCCAAACACCTAGTGCAGAAACATGGTGGTCCAGCTAAACTATAATATATAATACGGGATTTTCAAAAGCTGTTTAGGGTGTATAAATATGCTTAATACCACAGCTTAAAGAAATAAGGATATAGCGCATTAGCAAAAGTTCTATTTTATGGTATTAGAATTATTGAAAATTGAGACTGTCGAAGCATTGTCTAGATAGGGCAGTGCTTGACCGTAAACGGAGTAGATGTTAGTTTGTTTCCACTTGAGGGGAATGATTACTCATTAGAAATAAATAAATGTTTAGTAACAGGTTTTATAGCGTATAGGTTAAATCATTTGTAAATTGCTACAATACAAAGTGTGAAATTTGTCACAAAATTCCTAAATATATAACTTAATAAAAATCCTTATAAAAATATGAGCAAGAACCAGATCCTTGAGATCTTGAAATACGTTCAAGCACTCAAGCCAATTAAATTATAAGTTCTTATCGCGTCACGTCAAAATTTTAGCAATAGTTGTTATAAACTTTTGTTACTTATTAGCATCTATGCATATGTGGGAACACTTTTATAAAACTTCGATGCTCAAGAAATATTTATTTCAAAGAACAAACATTTGGCTATTATTTCAAATTTCGTAATAATAAAGTAAAGTTTTTTTAATTAGAGTAAAGTAAGTATTTATGAATTATTATCTGGACAAAAAAATTAATTTATATTCTGCTATGTTTAAAATTCTTATACATATTTTTAAGATTATGCACACTAAGCAAAGCTTAGAAGCGTGTATAATACTTAAAAATTATAAAATATATAAGTAATTTGTTTTTTATGTCCAGTACTTTGCGTTGTAAGCATGGAGGACATAGCGATAAGAGACGCACTTACATTTTAAATATTGCACCGAGTGAAAGAATTCACAGCCACCACGATCCGACACGTCTCAAATAAATATGAAGAGGTACTTCATTTAATATTATTATAGTACTAAAAATATGTAATAAATGTATATTTGGAATATTATAAAATATAATCATGGAAAAAATGCAACGATATTTTTTACAAAAAAATTGGTCAAGTGCGTAAATCTTATAAAGATTGACAAACTTTAATTTTGCGAGTGTGTGTAATAGTTTTGTATAAAATAATTAAATATAATAATATAATAATATGTAATGTTTTTTTCTGCGATATCTGCGACTTCTTGTCTAATTCGTTTTCATTTATTTTATCTTTATTTCTTTTGGTCTACAATTCTACTTGTTGTGCCCTATTGGTTTTTGATTACATGGCGATGTCCATACAATCTATAGCAAAAATCTAAATATTTTTTTAATGCATTATTTTTTTAACTTACAACTTTTTCTATAATACCTCAAACGACTAAAGGATAAAAAAAATATAATAACTCTCGCTATTATTAATTAAATAACTAATCAAAAACAAGTGAACCGATAGCTTAAATCACTCTCACTAATATCTAACTACCCCCAAAAAGCACTAAAACATTGTGGTACTACTAATAAAATTAGTAAGGAGCTCAAAGTGCACAAGTGGCATTTTTATTCCACACCGCGGCTGCAATCTCAATAAACCAATTTGCGACGGGATTCGATGTTCACGATACGATCCTACATTATAGGCCTTTGTTTCGGCGCGACGTGCATTACGAGCGACCGACCGATGGACTCAACAGCGGTATTCACTTAAAACGCTTATTTATTGCGTCTGCGCAATGTCACCGGCTAGTCTACAGCATTTTCGGATTTACGGTCATTTATAACTTATTACCGTAAATCAGTTGTAAATTATATTTATTGTTATAAATAATTAGATTCTTCGTTTATGTTTGTGGAGACTTCTTTATATCATTGTACTAAATGTAATAAATGTATGTTACGCATTGGAAATAAAAACTACTAAACATATAAGCATTTAGAAAGAAATTGATTTATAAATTTCGTGACTAACATCCGTCTATTCATTAATATCATAATCTGTACAAACATGCTTAAACTTCATACAATTATAAATTAAATTAAATTAAATCAGCTTCACGCTGTATAACGCACGCAGCAGGGTAGGCAGAGGGAACCTAGCGTTAAGACACTCCGTTCCCCACTTCCTGCCGAATTCTGGAGATATTGCGTGTTGAGTGGCAGAACTCAACGCCGCGCTTAACCTCGATACCAGAGCGAAGAAATGGAAATATAAATTTAAGTAAATATTTCATCTCCTCGAATGGGGATCGAACCCACAACCAGTCGGTTTTACAGTCACACTTCGTGCCGCTGCGCCACGATTGGCCTCATACACTCATACTCATACAATTATAATTTTCATTATATCTTATTTTTGGGAAAAAAAATATTACCTACGTATCATGCGTTTATTACTTTTTATAATATATCACAAATACAATATTAATTAGCGATTGAATATTAATTAGATTAACTGAGCCATGATGATAAATTAGGATGACACTTTATAAACATAATTAAATCAGCTTCGCTCTGTATCCCGCAACCTAGTGTTAAGACACCGTACTCCACTTTCCACCAAATACAGGAGGCATATTAAATATTTCATTACCTCGAGTGGAAATCTAACCCACAACCAGTCACGTTTACAGTCACAGTTTATGGCCCTGCGCCACGACTGGCCTGAACATTGGCATTTTATCATCGTAATATATGTATATCAAGCTTCATAACGTTTTAAAATAGAGCTTATTATCATACAATAAAGCGAAACACACTCCCAGCAAACGGGATTAGACTCTGGTATCAAAAACAATTAGAGGCAAATAATAAGACTATTGAAAGTAGGTTCCTTGCGATTATTTACCGCATTTATACTGATCGTGAGAATGTTGGAAACAGAACGAAGTCACATTTACATTGTATGATGATCCACTAGCATATATTTAACCGTTATGTATTTTTAGGGTTCCGTACCTCAAAAGGAAAAAACAGAATCCTTATACGATCACTTTGTTGTCCGTCTGTCTGTCAAGACCATGAAAGCTGAAATTAATATTAAATATTTAAGTTTACGAACCCTTGGAGCATAGAAAAAATCAAGCTTCTAAGTAAGTATAATACAATCAAAAGATATCAAAATTTACTCGTATAGAGTACTTCCCTATAGTTATAAAATTCGGCTCGAAATGAGAAGTTCAAATATAAATAAAGAAAAAACTCCGAAAAGTGAAAATTGTAATGTATTTCATAGACTATTACTTACTAGTTTACTATTGCTATAAATTTATCATTTTAATTCACTTATTATACAGAATCAGTGCAAACTTAGGTTACTTAACTTTGAGAAGTTCTACTTCCCGTTGATCTACAATGCTCAAATTGACTTGGTGTTTTTATCTTAATACTACGGCAAGTATGTACTTAAATATTTATTAAGTTATTGTCCTAAAAAAATTAAATAAAATATAAATTATTTTATAATGTGTGCAATTACACATATTATGATTCTAGTGTAACAGACATATTCTTAATGATATATTATTTAGGAATAACGGTGCATTATGTAAAAAAAAATAATACTTACATACATAGGTATATGAAAAAAGAACTCTTTTAGGATCACTTTGTTTTCGGCCTGTCTGTTTGCTTGCTCGTGTGTCTACTAAAGGACAGAAAGACAGCTGCCTAATGATAATTTATTATCAGTGCAGCGATATTTCGTTATGCTACAAAAACATATCGAAATATCGCTGCATTTTTTAGCTGCTTAGCGCTGTTCGGGACATATTTGTTGACTTAGAAAGAGAATTTATTGAAGTTTATTAATAATTTAATATTTTCTTTTACTGCTCTCTGGAGCGCCCCTGTGATTTTATACAGGAAACGCAACTGTTTATTGATTATATTACCAAATTTTAAATTAAAAATATAGATATACTGAATATTTTTAGAAATAAAAATATAAACATATTATATTTATGTTACTGTGTTATAAAACCTATGCTAAAAATATGGAATAAAAATTTTATAAACGATTTTAAACAATTATTGTTATTTATTGAGTTATTTATAGTAAATGACTAGTAGGTATATTGAATCGTTGATGTATACAGTGTGTATATGAGATACGGCACTACATCTGTTCTAAAAGGTAATAAATAAAGATGTAAACACTTTTATGCATCTCATTTATGATTTAAATGACGCCGGGCCCAATTATTCATTGGGCGGCAACAATAAAAGCTTAATTGATTTTGTATGCAATAACTTTCAGCGGCGCGAGTCCCTCGATGCTTGTGCCAAATGCTACTTTATAAAGTACCTGCATTTTTTAGTGTCAGCGGGTACACTGTATTATGTATGGGATAAAATTTGTTTCTTTTAGTTTTAGTTAGCTTCACGCTGTACCCTCGCACAGAGCAGATAGGTAGAGCGAATCTAATTTTAAGACACTCCGTTCCTAATTTTCGGAAACGGTTCCTAATTTTTATAATGAAAGAAAGATGAATGCTGTGGAGATGAGATCTCTTCGTAGGATATGCGGAGTTAGCTTAGCTGATCGAATCCGCAATGAACTGATACACAGAATAGCAGGTACTAGCGAGGATGTCACGGTCAGTCAGAATGAAGAAGAGCGTGCTCAGCTGGTTTGCGCACGTGGAACGAGTGAGTGATGAAAGAATGGCAAAGAAGATTTATGATGGTAAAGTGAGCGGTAAGAGAGGTAGGGGGAGACCTCGGTTGAACTTCGAAAACACAGTATCAAAGATACTGGAGGAAGGTCACGTAAAAAGCACGAAGACCCCCCGAAGGAGGGCATGTATGAAGAGGTTGATGACAGTGGACGAGGCGAAAGAGGTATGCAGAGACCGCAGCGTTTGGCGCTCTGTTCTCTCTGACTACCCCGCTAGGGATAAAGTGTGAAGTTAGTTTAGTTTATATCCTTGAGTGGAGATCCACCAACCCACAACCAGTCTTGTTAACAGTCACACACGTGTTCCCCGGCCACACTACTGGCCCCTTTTAGCTCTAATACAGTAATTATAAACATCACACAAGCACCGCAAATAAACTGTGTGTTAGTGTTACTTAGTAACTTAATGTTCCAATTATTAGTTATTTTATGTTATAAAATAAGCAAATTATCTAAAAACTGAAACTATTTTTTACATTTTAATCTCAGAATTTAATTCTATTAGATAGTATTAGGCACTAAGTATGTATCTAAATCACAGTAAAGAATCTATATACGATTTGTTTTTTTTTCTTAACAGTGTGGAAAGTAGTAACCCATTGAGCTGTCTGATTTGATAAATTGGTATGAATTTGCATATAAAAGACTTAAAATTCCAACATCTAACTCGTCTCTGCTCTTTTATAAACAATAAATATGGCAAGAAATATAATATCTTTTATTTATTTTGTAATTTATTTTAGGAATGTATTAAAAAATAAATTCATGCTGTATCCAGGTAAGGATGTATGAGGCCAGTTGTGACAAAGTTTGATTGTAAACGTGACTGGCCCACTCGAGGAAATGAAATATTTACTTAAATTAATATTTTCATTTCTGCATTCTGGTCCTGAGGCAAGAAGCGGCGTTGAATTCCGCAACTTATCAGGCAATACCTCCAAAATTCGGCCGAAAGTGGGTATCGGAGTGTCTTAACACTAGATTCCCTCTGCCTACTCTGCTGTGTGCGGGATACATATGTATTATTAAATAGTATTAATTATATTTATTTAGTATAATTAATTGTCTTTGATTATAAAATATATTGACTATTTTGTACGTGATAAGGAAATATTATGCCTTATTTAAAATACATGGATACGTATTACCGACTGTTTATAGGTGTGGTCGATACAATTATAACTGGAAGGATTCCCTTTCCGGTTTGCTAGGCTGTTGAACTTCCTAGAACTTTAAAGGGAGCTTATATTTACTTTAGCTTATATAGAACCATTCTTGCGTAACCTGCCTCTTGTTTTTATGTTGTAAGAAACGTGTTTGTAGTGAACTGTGATAACGTCCATTCGTTATAGAACAAGTCATATCGCCATAACTACATACAAGGTAATTGAATGGTCAATTTGTTGGAGTAAGTTGAAGAGTATTAAAACTCGTTCGAGAATAACCTTTGTCTTTGAGTTCTGTATTTGTCAGATAGCTACAGATATTTTTTTATTGTAAAAAATAATTTTGCTAACAATTCTAAATAATTCTATATATATTTATATGTTGACTTTTATTTTAGAATATTGTAGAATGTAGTGTATACATATTGTTCAATAGATAATGTTTTTATCTGTTCTATGAGAGTAGGAAGGAAGGCCTGTTTATGATGCAAGATTTTTTTGTATAATAAAAATTCATGCATATTTTCAATATTACACAACAACTATTATTTATTACTTCATTAAGATAATATACATCAACATATTAAAAAATAATAGTTCTATTCTGGTTTGAAGACTAATCGATAGCTCGATCAAAATCAATCATAAAAAAAATATAATATTTCTGTTAATAAAGATATAATATAATACTAATAATGATAACATAGATACATATATTTAGCATATTATTATCATATAAGGTGTGGTCCGGTCGAGGCCGGGCAGGTCGACGACGCTTTAGGCAATACGCACGTCTTTGAAATACGTTGCCATTGTGAACCTTTCGTTGAATAAATATTTTAGTTAGCGTAGCGTACCACCCAGGCGTAAACACATGATTGATCTTTGAGGAGCAGATATAAATGGCTCGAATACACGCTTATATTATCGGTTGTACCGATAAGGGATATTTATTTTCATATTATTTTCTGACGGAGCGTCGCTTGAATAAGTTTACTAGGTACTTTATTATGTTTTTATTGTATTTGCTTATTAAAATATTAACTGACAGTGTTTTGATTGATTATGCTTCGTTGATATTTTATGCCACTACAACACGTCTACTGTCATTGTTTTTTTTTATTTATAAAAATATGTTTTTATTAGAAATTTTTTTTACTACCGTGGATATAGGGGTTAGGGGGTTAATGAGAGAGGATAAATATTTTGGAAGATATCTTCTTCGAAAATCCTTTAAATTTTTCAAAATTAAATTTATGCTGAGCCCATTTTGTGGTGTGGCTGGACTTTACTATTCTTGTTATAATAGATGAACAAGCAAATACTTTTAATTATTTTTTATTATCGCAATTCATATATTTTTTTTTATTATTAAAATAACTATAGTAGAAATCTTTTAAATAAGTCATTAAAGTTCAAATTATAATTCAAAAGCTATTGTGCCCTTTTGCATCGTAGTTTAGTTTCTTTACAATAGACAGGTGTGTTCTCCCGTTGAACGCGGTGTACTCTAATTCACAAGTAAGTGTGACATGTATCAGTTTAAAGAAGCCGACGCATAAAAGCAACTTGTAGGTGGTCGTGATATTCACAAAAGTGTTAATTATAGGTACTATTAGTACAAAAATAGACTTAATGCTGTTCCATTATTACTAGAGTTCTATTTATTGCTTTTTAGTAATAACTTTGTATTTATAGAGGCCAGACGTGGCGCAGGAGTACGGAATGCGCGACTGATTGTATTGCAGTTTCTTCGCTCTGGTGTCGAGGCAAAGCCCAGCGTTGAGTTCCGTCGCTCAACTCGCAATGCCTCCAGAATTAGGCGGAAAGTGGGGAACGTGAGTATCTTAAAACTAAGTTCCCTCTGTCTACCCTGCTGTGTGCGGGATACAGCGTGAAACTGTTTCAATTTTGATTTAATTTTATTTGTATTATATGAATATAATTTAATGTTGGTGTTGTTGGTTGATGGTACTTAAGTAAACGCAATTAGATTAAATATTGCTTAAAGGAATTAGCCGAAAAGTTTTAGACACGTGATTTAAATTGCATAAAGTCTCAGATGAATGTTTATGGATATTTAAATTAATTTTGTTTCTCCGTTCTGGTAAAACATAGCGTGCCACGTAGAGTGCAGTGGCAGAAATTATAGAGCGAAGTTCTTAGAGCTGTGTTCTCCATAACACATGGTTAGAATTAAAAAATCTTGAAGATAATAGAAAATTCTAAAAATATATTTGTAAAAACTCGATATTTCGTATGCGAAAATTATAAATTTAACATAACTTATTTTCTGTAACAAAACATTTATTTATAAAATTGATAATGATTGTAATTGGCTACTTAAATGTCATTGTCTATTACTGTAGTCGGTAATCGGCAAAACCTAATTGTAATAATGTAAGTTTTTTTAATAAATTACAAAGGTACAGCCTTTCAAGGTACTTGTAATTTACTTTTTATAGCCCACAGATAAATAATATTGTTCGTGTTCCATCAGCATGTCGTCCGCTTTTTAAGGATAAGTACTTTTATTATAGTTAATGCTGTCAACATTTCCACTTGTCTTGATGTTGTAAATGGTCAATGCTTAAATTTACATTGAAATATTGAATTAATATTTCTAAGAACAGAATTGGTTTGTTAATTCAAAATAATTGGTTTAACTTTTAGAAACAACATAAAGAAGAATGATATCCATAGGTATATACGTTTCTAGAGAAACATATTCTTTTTTCTATTATTTTAGATCAGAAAATTTCAACCGTCATATGGATAGTAAATTGTTAAAAATGTATTTAATATTTTGACATA